>CAXIVR010000001.1:313790463-314390463 GCA_964035755.1 Teleogryllus oceanicus | reverse complement strand
TATTAATGTGTTATTACGAAACCAATTTGAACCTTATTAAATTGTACTATTTACTCTTTTTTGCAAAGAAGATTCGTGTCATCAGGCAACAGAACTGTTCTTCCATTTTTAATGGACGAGGACATATCGTTTTTATTTATTTATTTATTTTACGTCAAAAAACAGTTAAAAACTGCGTACGACGTGCTATGGGGAAAAGTGAATTGTGTGCACATTTTCAAAATTCTGTGATCCCTACACTAAGTCATATACTACTTAAATTTTGAATTTTTAAAGGGAGAAAAAAACTCCCATGTAGTAAAATCTATTTTCAAAAATAAATAAGCAATAAAATTTGAATTTTGAAAGGGAGAAAAAAAAACTCCCATGTAATAAAATCTATTTTCAAGGATAAATAAGCAATAAATTTTGAATTTTGAAAGGGAGAAAAAAAACAATAAAAAAACTCCCATGTAATAAAGTCTATTTTCAAGGATAAATAAGCAATACATTTTGGCTCATTACTTCCTGCCGCGACAACATGGAAACGATAATTTGAATAATTGTATTTCCCACTGAATTCTAGAAGACGTGCACAGAAAATGAAGTTACATTTATGTCCAGAAGCAAAACAAGAGGCCATCTCAGCATTTGCTCAATGGATCAGGGAAACTGGACGAAAAACCTGATCGAGATGGTTTACGTATAACAGAGAGAGGATAGGACCTACCTGGCAAGATATTTTATCTTTCGTAATGTATTCATCACATTTTATGTGAAGATATAATTTCTTTAAATTATAAAACAATTTCCATATCCAACTTCTTATAGAGCGACAGTTTCAATTTCCCATTGCCATCACGTTCACTGATATGCAAAAGCTACTGTTCTCGGCGACGTCTCGATCAGGAAAGACTCGACTTCCGTCCATAGTGATCTTTTCACCATGCTCCCGTCTTGAGAATACGTCGCCGCTGTCGAATACGATCCGATCAATTCTTATTTCGAAGTTCGCTGACTTAGGTGCGCCATATGTCGGTCCCTTCTCCAATCTCTGCGGAGTTCTCTACTTAATAGGAGCATTGTACGGTTACAGTAGATTATTTTTAAAGTGCTTTTCTTCTCTACCAGATCTATCATCATACATTGTATTTCATGCGAGATACAATGTATCTCACATGAAAAGACGTTTATTTATGTTAGATTATCTATCAGATTGTCATTAAGTTAATTGCCCAGACATTTTTTAAACAGTTATTGCCTACAAAACTGTCTAAAAAATGTCTGCACGAAAAACTTCGAAATAGTTTATTTTATTTATTTATATAACGTCAAAAGCGGTTTAAAATTTTATATTTAATTCTGGGATCTCCACTCTAAATCAAAAACAAGTTGAGTTATGAAGACACGTGGACAGGAAGACAAGCGTTTTCGGTAAGAATTCATAAGAACATTTCTTGTTCCTGTTCTTTGGCTCGACAGTCCGCTACGGGCCTTTGCCGGACCACCGACCGCCTCTCGGCCACGCAAGTTGTGTAAGCCTGCTGTGTTTCTCAGATTTATTGGAAATTTGTTGAAGAATTATATACCTGAATACAATGTACGATTTTGGTATAATGTGCACATTGGTTGATAAGGTTACATGCTTGCCTTTTGTTATTGGGGCTTGAGTTAAATTTGTAAGGTGTCGTTGTTTACTAGATTTTTCTTTACAAACATGATAACTTCATAAATGGCAATACAAGGCAGTGGAAGTATGTTAAGTTTTTGGAATTGAGGTCTGCAGGACTCTGTTCTTTTTTTATTTGTTATTGTTCGAATGATTCTCTTTTGTGTTTTGAATGTTTGGTTAGCTTCTGGTGCTGGGCCCCATAGAATAGAGTGCACATTTGCATAGTACACTGTTCGAGCTGTCTCAATGGTGTTTCTTCTTCTTCTTCTTCTTCTTCTTCTTCTTCTTCTTCTTCTTCTTCTTCTCCTTCTTCTTCTTCTCCTTCTCTTCTTCTTCTTCTTCTTCTTCTTCTTATTATTATTATTATTATTATTATTATTATTATTATTATTACAGCATAATTAAGTTTGCTCAATTTTGAATCAATATCTTCTAGGTGTGAGTTCCATTTGAGGTTGGATTGTATACTGTGTATATTCCGAGAAATTTTGTTTTCTGTCCTTGTGTGATGCTGTTTCCTTCTAATGCTAAACTTGGTGAGTATTGTTGTTTTGATTGATTTTTTCGTGTTTCCGGGCGCGTCATCTGCTTCGGTCATTAGTCCCGTTACTGTAGTGCATGATTTTTCTCTGGAGATGGCAGTGATCTTCCCCCGTTGGATGGCGAGATCCGGCGCCGACCTACCGCCGGCTAGTGGGGTTTCCCTCTAACCAGGACTTACCCACCAGCGGAGCACCGTCCCAGCCGGGGCAAGCTCTAAGCTCCAGACCGGTCTTCCGGAATATGTGGCAGTGTAGTGCATGTTAGTGTAAGTGTGTGTGTAAGGGGAGAGGATAGGACAAAGAAGAGGAAGAACAGATCGCGCGCGGTCCGTGGCCCGTTTGCTAAGGTACTTCTCCGGCATTCACCTGGTGGTGATCAGAGAAACCACAGAAAACTACCGATCAGAGCAGTCGGCCGCTAGAATTCTCCTCCAGATAGCGACTGAATTCGACACAGCTGAAAAGCTAGTGTCGAAAATCCTGCCGCCGTCAGGACTCGAACCTAGGACCTCCCGGCCAGAGGTGCTGCAGTGACATCGGTTGATGCACTAAGCTACCACTCCCGGTAGTATTGTTTTGCTAAGTGGGAGTTGCGGAAGGGTATTGTGATTGTTTTTTTTTTTTTAGGATTAGTTTGTTGTGGAGGATCCATTGCATTAGTTTGTCGATGGCTGAATTGGCTTTGTCTTTAAAGTTTGGTTGTTCTTTTTTGAATATTATATTAGTGTCATCTGCAAAACTGCTGTACGGTTTTGTTGTTCTCCATTATTGATGGCAAGTCATTTACAAATATAAGAAATAAAATAGGGCCTTGTGTGGATCCTTGCGGGACCCCATATGTCACATCTCTTGCCTCGGAGTAATGATTATTTATTTTGTTAGCAAAGAAAACATTTGTAATTCTTCCTTAAAACGGGAATGGAGTTTGAGACAACCTTCAATAATAATATTATTGTTCGTCTGAGTAAACATGTAAACAGATGTAAATATAAATGTCGAAAGGCAGACTAATTACGTTATATATTTATCAACTACCAGTCCCCGGCCCTCGAGGGACTATATGGAAGTGGGGAGGGAGGGGGACAAGAAGACGCGCGCGCCATAGCTTGCTGCAGCCTGGCCACAACGCATTATTATCAGTTCATCCGAAGAAAAATCCTGATATAAAGAAGTACGAGTGTAGGTTTTCTACATAAGAACTAATTTGAGCCATCGTTTGTTAAATTAATCTTGCATCAAAACTACTGCAACGAAGAAGGAGACAATAGTGGACTGCATGCGTGTTGTGGGCGATAAGGTCCTCAGATATTTCAGCCGTGCTGATTGACGAGGGTCAGAAGCGAGCGTGGGACGCGGCTATCGGCCTACGAGGACATGCTATCCAGTTCATTTTTGAAAGTCTAAGAGAGTGACTGGTCCTTAATGAAAATTTCTTCGAAGTGGCGGAAAGCGCATCGTTCTGAAAGTTTTCAATTTGTTATTATATAGGAATACGTCGTGACTAGAATTCACTGGTAAGTTCCGTATTGATTGATTGATTGATTGATTTTTTCGTGTTTCCGGGCACATCAACTGCTTTGTTCATTAGTCTAGTCAGTGTAGTGAATGTTTTTTTCTCGGGAGATGGCAGTGATCTTCCCCCGCTGGATGGCGAGATCCGGCGCCGACCTACCGTCGGTTACTTGGGTTCCCCCTAACCAGGACTCTCCCACTAGCAGGGCACCGCCCCAACCGGGACAAACTCTAAGCTCCCAACCAGTTTCTCGGAATATGTGGTTGTGTAGTGCATGTTAGTGAAGTGTGTGTGTAAGGGGAGAGGATAGGACAAGAAAGAGGAAGGACAGATCGCGCGCGGTCCGTGGCCCGTTTGTTAGGGTATTCGCCTGACGTTGATCGGAGAAACCACGGAAAACTACCGATCAGAGCAGCCGGCTGCTAGAATTCTCCTCCAGACAGCGACTGAATTCGACCTAGCTGAAAGGCTAGTGTCGAAAATCCTGCCGCCGTCAGGACTCGAAACTAGGACCTCCCGGTCAGAGGCTAAGTACCGTATTGAAACTAATCGTGTTGCATCAGTGTGAATTATAATCTAGTGGATATTGGTGGATATCTTTTAATAGTCGCCAGACTACAGAGTCTAAATTACCTCTTTGTAGTGAAAATCTTATTTCATTGGGAGTAAACGGGCGAAAGATGTTCGAAAGAAAATGATACCTACATTTACACCGCCTATTTAAATCAAGCAAAAATGGTCAATCAAGATTCTCAGAAAATGGTGAAATGGAATTGTAACTTTAAGGTACGTATATGTTTCTGTCATGTGTTGTAATAATGGAAATACATATTTTAGTTTATATGCATTTCTATTGGACATAATGCTCAAAACTTGGCCACTAATCCAGCTAAAAGTAATTTTAATGTAAATAAATTGTAAAATTCCTCTAAAAGCTTATGTCAAACAAGATAAACAATTATTTTGTTTTATATCATCAGTTTAAATCCTTTCAATTCAAATTCTAATGATGTTAAGTGATTATAGATGGCTTGGCTTCCAAACTCATTATTTTGCGTTCATTTACCTTTATAATAGTAAAAAAAGTACCTATTAAAAAAAGTTTAAGTTATTTGATTTTTTTAAAATTAATTAAATTGTATTAAAATTTAATTTTAATATATCTTGAAGTGTCATTAATGGCAATAAGAAATTGTAGAATTAATTGTGTTGTAGTATATGTTATAAGTGTACAGAATTTTGATTACCATATTTAAATTGAGACTAAAGCCTATCATGATCTGTATATAATTGAACAAAATAATAATGCATTTCTCAAATAAAAGAAAAACTTTCTATTTTTATTTTTTTTATTTTGAATAATTATCACTTTAATTATATTTTCAAATACTATTGTACTAATTTTATTTTTCAGGTAGTTTTTGGCACAGGTGATGGAAATTGATCATAGAAAGTCATGGAAATTGGTCCTTGAAAATGGTCCAGTGATGCAGCTAAATCATGGATATCCTGAATTCTTAATGCATATTGAATTCTATGATATGATCATGAACATGTATTTGAAGGTGATGTCAATACACATTTTGCTAATATTGTGAATAATTTGTGTTATAATACTGTTATAATATCAATGTGAACTAAGAAGTTGTGCTCTCAGAATGACTACGAATGAGTAAGAGTAGTAAAAAGAAATTAACATTTTCACTAGAAAACTTCAAAATGCTGTTTTTTTTGTTTTTTTTTCAGGACATTGATTTACGACTAGATTTCCGAATCAGGTTCATGGCCGTTCAATAAGGAATCGAATTACAACCGCGAGAACGGGGAACACGTTAATTCAAATAAATATATTCCCCACTGAACTCCAAAAAACGTGCACAGACTGTGAAATTCTACATTTATGATCAGAAGCAAAACAAGGAACCATCTCAGGACTCGTTCAAAGGATCAGGGAAACGACGAAACACCTCTTCGAGCGGGAGGGTGTCATTGACGCAGAAGCTGAGGTACAAGACTTGTTATAGGCATAGTCGTTTAGAATTACACAAGCCAAATAGTAACTATCACATTAAATATGATTGTTAAAATCAATATTACTTTCTTCGATGCTCGGTATAGTCTGTAATTGTGCAAGAACAAATATGATGTAGTTCTTGTTGTCTTGATTTGTTCTTCACTCTATCTTCGATAGTTGATTTTGGGATCCTAAATATGTCGGAGGTTTTCCTGAATGACCAGCGTCCGATCATAACTTCTTTTACAGCTCTACGTAGATCATTACAATTACAATTACGTCTAACTGGTTATCCGAGACGTTTCCTATATCTTCACACCGTTATCCGAAGCCACCACATTCACTGCAGTTTTTAATTTCTCGCACTCTCTTTAAAGACAAATCTTGAAATAAGATCGTGTAAAACTTTTCGAAAACACGAGCAGTTTCGCAGAATTTTTCGTGAAATCTATGCAATTTTTAATTTTTTAAAAGATTTTTTTCCTCAAAAACGGCTTCAAAACTTTTCTTTTAAATTTTATTCTCGTATACATCAAAGTTTAAAAAAATGATGCTAGTTTCATTTCCGACGAACTCTCTGTATTTTCAAAAATTGCAAAAAGTTAATGTTTCAAAACTACATAATTGATCGTAGAGATTTTTGCTTTAAACAGAATCTGTTCTAAAAAAAAAGGCCTTTCAATTCTTTCAAAACGAGTAATTTTTTCGTAATTTGTGCTAGAATCTAGAAATTTCTAAAAAACAAAAACAAAAACAAAAAAACATTTTCTCAAAAACTGTCTCAATTTTTTTTTCAGGATAGAACAAGAAACCTTCAAACCCTTTGAACCTTCAAAGAATAGTGCAAGTCTCTTTTTCGTTGAACTCGCTGAATTTTCAAATCTTGTAAAGTTAAAAATAATGCCAGAAAATATGTATTGCCAGTTGTAGCACCTCCGGTTTACAATACGATAGTTAAAGATTGTATTTTTACAGTGCCTTTGATAGTAGATTTCAAGTTATGGGATTCGAGTTCAATTTTTGGGATACTCTTTTTCTAAAAAGAGCATGTAAGCTCTGAATAGTTTCAGAGATTTAGGTTTTCATTTCTATAGTTGCTAAATCAAAACAGAATTATTTGTTTATTTTGTTATCAATTTGTGAACTTTGGCCTCTCCTGCACATTTTTTTGCCTTACATTCTTTTAAGTTAACTTATTCTTTCATTTTGGAATACAAATGGGGGCATGTGCTGGGTCAGTGAGGTGAAGTCCAAAGATGTAAGACGTCGCTGGCCGTGATAATATCACTGGCGGATCTAAGGGGCATGGTTGCCATCCCACCAAAGGCCTAGAGTTTTCGTTTACCTTCCTTTATTTGGCAAAATTGGTTTATATATTTATTTATGTTCGAATTATGTAATTATTTAAAAAACAATATAGTATAGTATCACATCTGCAGTACATAAATAATATATGACAAATACGTTTATTATTTAACAAACATCTACGATGTACTCCCCCTCAATGATCGGCTGGTGCTTTCCTGGATAATATGCATGTGCGAATTTTTATCAAAGATTCAACTTGCGTCACATTATCTTACCGTTACAAACGTTCGAGAAAGTATGTGCAGTTCTAGCGCATTAGCATTTACAGATTAACATTTGAAAGGGGTAAATGATTAACTGATATTTTATAACAAATAATTACATCAATTTTTAATCAGGAAAGACTGGTAATAATAATTTATTTATTCTGTTTTCTAATTGGTAATAAGAAAATATTGATTCTGATTACTGGGGATATTTTTTGAGGGTGGGAGGAGATGCTTACCGGAATTGATTGGAAGGCGATATTTTTAAACCGAAAGGGTGAAACCCAACGATGTATATGATCATATCACATATATCATTGGTGAATCCATAGACAAATAATTACAACGTGAGTGCTCTGGGGGGAATCAAGCGAAAATACTTCATTGCCCTAACATAAAATTGTGAAGTTAACGATCACAACTATTCTCAAAAGAATTTCAATAGAAATTTTCAATGTTATTCAGTTTTATTTATGAGTATCTTTAGAGCTACAGAGATTGAATAAGAAATTAGAATTGTTTCCATTTGCGAAAGAAAACTTACAAATTTAAAAATATGTTCATGATTCCTTTCATCGACTTCAAAGTTAGAGATATTACAATATGATCAATAATACAATGACCGGTCATAAAATAGTCCCATTTATGGTGATGAATCAACCCGAAATAAGCTTTCAAAAAGTATACGGGCTCGTCCGGGATTTGAACCCGGGACCTCTCGCACCCTAAGCGAGAATCATACCCCTAGACCAACGAGCCTACTCTTGCTGAGCACCTTTAACAAGGTTTATAATTCTTAATACTGGGCAGAATACATTGGGATATATATATATTTTGCTTGGGAAAATGGAATAATGTCCTCAATGGAAATACTATACGCGTTCGAAACATATAGTAGAAGTGTGGAAAAGTTAACTACTTATTAACATTCCATATTATTTGATAATCCTTTCACGACTGAAAATAAAACATCTAATATGAATAAGATATTTAAATAAAGAATAATTGAGCAATACGAGTTATCTCCGGCATGGTCTAGTGGCTAGGATACCCGGCTCTCACCCGGGAGGCCCGGGTTCAATTCCCGGTGCCGGAAAAGATTTTTTTGTCTATCCAAACACATTTTTTTCACACCACGAATGACCTTAGACGTATTTCGAATAATTGCGTATAGACTAAGCAGATAATACAGTTCAAATAAAACTTTTTCCTTTAGGTATTTAATTATATTCCGAATAACGACAGGTAATGGACGAATAGAACCTCTTAATCGCGGACAGAAAATGTAATTCCAGGAAATAAGAAAACAATTTTAAGTCTGAAATGATGCAATAGTAACTCTTCGCCTTCTCCCTGATTACAAATTGAAAATAATGAAAACAATTGCATAAAAATACAATTTGAAGATTTCAAAACATTATTAGCGCACACACTATGATATTTAGACTCACGTGAACTTCGAGAGGATTATAATAATAATAATAATAATAATAATAATAATAATAATAATAATAATAATAATAATAATAATAATAATAATAATAATAATAATAATAATAATAATAATAATAATAATAATAATAATAATAATAATAATAATAATAATAATAATAATAATAATAATAATATAATAATAATAATAATAATAAATAATAATAATAATAATAATAATAATAATAATAATAATAATAATAATAATAATAATAATAATAATAATAATAATAATAATAATAATAATAATAATAATAATAATAATAATAATAATAATAATAATAATAATAATAATAATAATAATAATAATAATAATAATAATAATAATAATAATAATAATAATAATAATAATAATAATAATAATAATAATAATAATAATAATAATAATATAATAATAATAATAATAATAATAATAATAATAGTAATAATAACAATTCTAATAGTAACAATACTAATAATAAAATACTATTCATTCAGAAATGATTTAACGATATTAATGATGCCTAGTGCATTTAGCAAATTCAGGATGAAGGAAATAGAATTTTGGTTTGCATTCTCCTTCTACATCAGTCCAACTGCAATTTAACACAGGCAGGATGGGATATGCCAGTTCTTTTTTCTTTGCTTCAACTTGAACAGTCAACATGAAACAGAGAATCAATGGGATTAGAATTTTTATTTTGGTTTTTTAAGGGAGGTAGTGATGTGATTTGTGTATTCCTTCACACTGTAGAACATGTTGTTAAGCAGGAAAGCTTTCAATTTACTTTTAAATCTATGTATTGTATTAATATCTTTAATATCATGGCTCAATTTGTTGTAAAGTGTAATGCCCTCTATTGCGGTACTTTTTTGATAAAGCGTAGTTTCAGATTGGGGAACATGTAGGTAATCCTTTTGTTGAGTGTTATAATTGTGTACATCAGAATTTAGAGTGAAAGTGTCTTTGTTTTCCATGAGAATCTTCTTTGTGAAGACAACTATTTCAAATATGTACATGCACGGTAGTGGAAGAATTCTTAATTTTTTAACAAGGGTTTGCAAGACTCCAGCTTATGAGTGCTGGTCATTGTTCACAGTATTCTTTTTTGGATAATAAATGTACGAGTGCTTTCAGGGGCATTTCCCCAAAATATTAATCCATATTTCAAGTGTGAGTGCACATTTGCATAGTACATTGTCCTAAGAGTCTCAATGTTGGAGCTTGACCCGAGAGTGTATAGGGCATAGCAAGATTTGGTGAGCTTCTTATTAAGATTTGAAATGTGAGCATTCCATTTTAGGTTTTCTTGGATTGTTAGACCAAGGAAGGTAGTTTCCTGTGATATTTTTACAGGATTATTATTTATGAGCAAATGCTGGGAGAGTTTTTCTTTGGATCGGGGATTCATGAAATTTAGTGAGACTGTTTTGCTGGTGTTTATGATAAGTTTGTTGTCTTGAAACCATTTTACTAATGCATGCAACGTTTCTTGAGTTTCTTTTTCTAATAATTGTTGCGTTTTTGCTTTTATGATTATGTTTGTGTCATCTGCAAACAAAATTGTTTTGTTATTTTAAAGCCAAAGGCATGTCATTTATGTATATAAGGAATAATATTGGCCTAGGATGGATCCTTGGGACTCCACAATTTATCATCTGGGGGTTGGAGTAGTACGAGGAGATTTTGTTATCTTTAGTGTGCTGGAGGGTAACTACTTGGCTACGGTTTGATAAATATGATTTAATCCACTGGCCTGCAATGCCTCGGATCCCTAGCATTTGCTAAAAGTATGTGATGATCAATAATGTCAAATTGATTGCAATTTGACGCAAAGTGAGTTCACGGGGTTTCAGAGTAAAATAAGAATATTGATATTTGCTATATTTTGAGTTATGAAATATATGTAATCACCTCACAGTAAAAATAGATTTTATTAACCAATATGCTACTAATAGGAATACTGTAGGTATAAGAAAAGTTTGTTAACTATCAAACCTGTGCAGCATTTTAGGCTTTTTATTAAATAATTAATTTTTTTGCCAATTCACATATTGAATTGCGGGAAATCATAAGCTAATATCAGTTACAGTTAATTGGATAATATCTTAAAGCTTTGAATCTATTAAGAAAGTTACAATGAGAAATAAAAGATTATTTGACTAGCTCCAGAAAAAAGTGATTTAAGTCCTAAAAGGCTTGGCTTAAGTCTACTTGCACTCCTTTTCTCTGAACAAAGGCTCATGAAAAAGAGTTACATTGAAATTTTCAATAAAAATCAAATGGCTCTCAAATAATACATTCTGATTTATGGGCCTACCACTTTTCCTAGATAAAAATGCCTTCAATTTTTGAAATTCAAACATCCCATAAAGTCATTATGGCTATAAAATGACTTATGTCTCTTTCTCTGGAGCTCATGATTTATTCATTCATATTAATATACATTCTGTTCAATGACCCCTTAAAGTTTCAAAGTTTTTAATTTCAGATGACATACTTCTACTCATAATGGAAAGGATAATAATTTAGAGAAATTTATTATTAAGATTACTTTCTTAAGTAAGAGTGTTACTACCTTTAGCAAATTAAGCACTGCCCACAGATATCACAGTAGATAAAATTCAATTTCTCCACTCCTTGTAGAAAAGTTTCTATTCGAGCTATTGCAAGAAAAATGATAGATTAATACATTATATTATTACATTATATTAATACAGCAATATTACCTGTAAGTGATAAAGTTGGATAATCAAGATTTTTTTCTGGAGCTAAAAATTCTAGAATGCAAAAACAATAATGAATTCTCATTAAAAATTTGCAGGAAGTGAAACATGGAGAAGCAAGGTGTTCTTTTTCCAAGAGACCACACTAGTAGCTCTGTTATACATACCTGAGTTAAGTCCTATTAGATTTCAAACCCTAAAAACTAATTTTGTGATCATTATAAAATTCTGACTTTATCATAACTTTTTTAACAACACCCACAAACAAGTTTTGTGTAAACATATCAAATTATTTACAAATAATTTGTGTACTGACCATGTAACATGGTCACCCTAAAAATGTTTGGTAGTAAACAATTAGTAGACCAACAATTTTTTTGAGGATAATTATTGATTTTTTGTTGAAATTCTTAGAAACATCTTCAAAAGACTATTACTATTAATTGACTACCCCCCTCATCAACCAGCTTTTCTTGAAATGACACTGAAACTCATAGATTGTATGCAAATTGTATACTGTTCACAGACCACCCATATCCCTCACCACCAACCAGTCCCTTAATAGGAATTGTTTTAATTTACCCCTTTCAAGAGACCACTTTCAGGAAAATTGTAAGAGTTAAAATGAAAATTGACAACATTGTTAAAAGCATTCTCTTGTCATGTCCTGCGCCTCAGCATTATTCTTAAGTAAATCACAGGTGAAAGGGGGGAGTTTTGTCTGGGAGTCATTTAACAATAAACTGTGGTCACTGACATGATATGTCTGTTTGCTCCATTTCAGTTTTATTATTTTAATGAAATGCCAAATAGACCATAGTAATTTAGAATAGATAGACCATAGGAGAAGTTTATTTTTTTATAATAAAACTTGTCTTTAAATGGGGTGAGATCAGTGAAAGTAAGAATAGGGGGCCCCCAAAGCTGTTAAAATGGCCCTGACCATCCCACTAAAAGACAAGAAAAAGACTTGAAATACAGAATAATATTTTGGGGAAATGCCCCTGAAAGCTCTCGCACATTTCTTATCCAAAAAAGAATATGAACAGCACTCATAAGCTGGAGTCTTGCAAACTCGTGTTCAATAAATTAAGGATTCTTCCACTACCATGCATGTATATATTTGAAATAGTGATCTTCATGAAGAAGATTCTCATGGAAAACAAAGACACTTTTACTCTACATTCTGATGCACACAACTATAATACTCATCAAAAGGACATCATCCCCATTCTGAAACTACACTTTGTCAAAAAAGTATCCTAATAGAGGGCATTTCACTATACAACTAATTGAGCCATGATATTAAAGACATACACAGTACATACATTTAAATGTAAATTGAAAGCATTCCTGCTCAACATGTTCTACAATGTGAAGGAATATACAAATCACAACACTACTTCCCTTAAAAAGAAAAACAAATAAAAATTATTTTTCCATTGGACTTTCTGTTTCATGTTGACTGTTTGAGCTGAAGCAAATAAAAGAGAACTGGCATATCCCATCCTACCTGTGTTCAATTGCAGTTGGACTGATGTAGAAAATTCTATTTCCTTGAAGCTGAATTTGCTAGATGCATTAGGCATTGTTAACAATAATATTACTAAATCATTTCTAAATAAATAGTATTGTTATTATTGGTATTGTTATTACCATTATTAGAATTGTTATAATAATAATAATCATTATAATGATTGTTGTTTTTGTTATTATTATTATTATTATTATTATTATTATTATTATTATTACTATTACTATTATTATTATTATTACTATCATTAATAACAAGTATTGTAATTCAGCAAGTATTGTAAGATTAATGACACCAACTTGATCAGTGTTTTCGTCCAGTTTCCCTAGATTCTTTGAGCAAATGCTGAGATGGCTTCCTTGCTTTGATTTCTGGACAGTAAATATAACTTCACTCTGCCCAAGTCTTCTTGAGCTCCCTTTTGCTAGATGGCATGAGAGGAGTGGAGGGTTAGTAATTATTAGCAATGTATTCAAAATCAAAATTGAATGTTGCTTCTATTTGTTTCACATAAAGGTGGATATTTTTTATATTCTTATATTATAATACTGCTTTTACCTGTACTCATAATGGTGTGTTGTAAGAGAAAGCTAAATCTGGAGCCCAGGAAGACATGTGCACCTGCGTACATCATATCTGGCTCGTCATACACGATGGAAATTGTATATGTGACTCAATAAATATTATTATTATTTGATGAAGATGATTATTATTATTATCACAAGTTTGAATTGATTAGAAATTTTTAAATTTTTAAGATATATGATTTTAATTAAGGAATTGAAATATCGTAGAAAAATACATAAGAAATTATGTTGATAGTTTTTATTTCATGGAAATATTAAAGATATGGTTTCAGAAAATAGTGTAAACTAAATATTGTACATTCAATTAAAATATATTTATTTCATTAAACTCTTAGTTATAAAATTTTCTTATAAAACATTAATTACATATTTTTACCTACATAATTATACAATTTTTAATTACTGGAGTAAAACCAAATTTTTGGTGCAAGATCAAGTACACAGTACACTGTATGAAATTACATTTTCATTATACAGTAACACTGATTCTGTATTAGTACAACTGTTGAAAAAGTTAGGCACATTTAATTAAATAGTTTATGAAAATACAGTTGACTCCCTTTAATATTAATTGAAAGAAAACTTGGAAAATTCAAATTACTATATAGGTTTTCTAACAATATCAAACTGAATAACATGCTAGTACATGTTCGTAATTAGTAGACATTAGCTTTCACCTTCTTAGTTGTACTAGATAAAAAGAATTGAACAAGACAAAACAAATTGGAAAATAAAAAGCATGTAATATTGTAATTTGTTCAGGAATATATAATGAAGTCTTCTTTTCCTCAAACATTCTGACTTTTTTACTAATGTTTCACTTCTGTTATTCTTCATTTTCACTGCAAGTGCAAAAGGTATGGTTGATCACTTCTACATGTCCAACCACAAAGTTGTCCAGATTCTTCATTAGTCACTTCTCTCGAACATTGCATTCTTGAATGCTATGTAATTTGAAGTTTCAACATTCTGTATTTTAATTATTGAAATACAGGCCTTGATAATTTGAATTAAAGATGGATTCTAAACAATTACTTCAAAACTATTTTCAAAGAAAACTCTGTGAACTCTCTTTGAATTGTGAAATAATTCAAATAAGGGAATTCAAAGGAAGTACAGTTTATTGTAAAATGACTTTGTACTGTGCAAATATTTAGTATAAAATAAGGTTTCTTTTCTGAAATTTCATTATCATATGTGCAAAATAATTGAACAGAATTGTTTCAGTAACATCACTTACAAGAGAAGAAATGTATTCAAATTTAGAAATATTAATCTGTACTGATTAATAATGTTTTTGAGCTGCATGAACTGACAGCATATCATAAGAAAAAACATTTTTGAGTCAACATGATATTCTAAATATGTCTCATTCATTTTTTAACAAATAACTTATATCATTAAGTATTTTTTGTGGTATTTGACATTACTTATATGAGAGCTTTCACTTTTAAATTTTGTAATTCTATGATGTTTTGGAGATAGAAGGCACTAAAAGATTATTTAGTTGTTTGTCAGATGAGTATTTAAATATTAATGTTTTGTATTTTAGTTTGATTATAGGCCTATACCTCATACAAAACTGAGGTAAGATCAGATATTGCTCAAAAGACTTAAAACTATTGAAGAATTTGAAATGTCTAATCACTGAAAGGACATTTTTTTCTTAAAAAATATAACATGGGGATGGTTTAATGAGAAAATTGTAGTGTAAAAGACTAACTTTCCTGTATAAAAAAAGCAGCTTCACAATCCCACATCACAACAATACTGAAACAAAAGACCTCTTACATATATCCCAAATTCAGTGTGCATATTCGGAAAGATTAACTTCAATTATTAACTTTTTTGTCCTTTTATGAAATATAATACACTGAAAGACTGGGAGTATTTTCTATGTAGTTAATAGGTTTAAAGAAATTTTCATGTAACAAGAAAGATTGTACCATTATTCAAATTGAGGTGAACAAGTGAGAAAAGTACAGATATATTTTAAAAAGCAACAACATTAATTTGAATTTATTTGTGCCTTATCAACATATGGTTATGCTTTTGTGTCGAAAGTATAAACAATTCCCTAGACAACAAGAAGGTCTTCCTTACGATCTGTAACAGCATCTGGTAGTTTCTGTAATTTTATGCGGAAATTGTACCAAAAATAACCCAAAGCTTCTGTGCAAGGTGTGACAATTGCACCTGTACATGTCTGCATACAAGTTCTTGTTGTGGCACAGCTGATCTTACATATTCGCAGACAGGGTGCGACACACCAGATGTGCTGAAACAGCAATTCATAACATTAAACTCGAGTCAAAATAAATGAAACTTTCAGCTATTTGCCACTCATGTCCATATATTTCACAGACGCAAAACTATTATAGGTATTTAAAAATGAAACATTTCAATAATTGTTTTAAAATTGGACTTCTATTTTCATGATGATCAGAAACACAACATGTAAAAGGAAAATAACTGAATGGCAAATAATTTCTTTGAACAATAATAAAAGTGCTTATTTTTTTGGTGAAGAGTTATCATTTCATTTGTTGCTTTTATTTCATATTTACATGTATGAATCATTTAATGTAATAAGTAATTTACATTCTTGTGATGTTTGTGAATAATGAGTAATAATAATGAAGGGAAAGAAAAAATTCATAGAAAATATTATTGAATAAAGTAAATTTGATTCCAGCTCATGCAGAAATAAAATTACTTTTAATCAAATCTGGATACATTACAAATAATTTGATTTTATTATTTACTTTTCCCCCATGACGAACTTTTAGTGAAACATTTCATTAAAACCACAACAATTTGTTGCAACCAATGGTGGATCTGGAGGAGGAAGAAGAGGCATATGGCAAGAAAATTGCCCAAGAGTTTAAGACTAAGACTATAAAAATACCATTCATAGATATACATGGCTTCAGATTTTGTTTGTATGTTAGTTGACTTTAATGCAAAAAGTCCACCAAAACAATCTTATATTAATGGTAGATTCAGAAAGGAGGCATTGGAGTCACAACCCAATGTCATGGCTAACTTTGTGTATGTAAACTATGTGTTATAAAAAAAGTACACAAACCTGAAAAAGTGTTTCTTACTAGCAAGAATTTTTTCTCGGTGCCAAATTTGAAATGAAATCCTGAGAGAGCATGCCATTCACTTTACTCCTACACTACCAGCTTAACATTGACAAACACTCCGAATATTTTGCCTTAAACATTTTGCATATGCATTCGAAAATTAAGAATTTTTTATTAACATTCTTTGAATGATTAGTTTTAAAGAACAGATTTCATTAGGGAATTAGTGCTACAACAGCACATACTTTCTGGCATTCTTATTAATTTTATTTTCGAAAACTCAGAGTTCAATGAAAACAAGACTTGCGCAACTCTTTTAAGGATTCCTTGTTCTATCCGAGGAAAAAACATGAAATAAAATAAAATAAAATGAGACGAAATGAAATAAAATAAAATTAGGTGGTTTTTGAGAAAAAAGTTAAAAAAAAATGCATTAATTTCAAACACTAGTTGCGTGTAGTGCATGTTAGTGTGTGTGTGTAAGGGGAGAGGATAGGACAAGGAAGAGGAAGGACAGATCGCACGCGGTTCGTGGCCCGTTTTGTAGGGTACTGCTCCGGCATTCGCCTGGTGTTGATCGGGGAAACCACGGAAATCTACCGATCAGAGCAGCCGGCCGCTAGAATTCTCCTCGAGACAGCGACTGAATTCGACCTAGCTGAAAGCTAGTGTCGGAAATCCTGCCGCCGTCAGGACTCGAACCTAGGACCTCCCGGTCAGAAGCGCCAGTTGATGCACTGTTTATATATATATATATATATATATATATATATATATATATATATATATAGATGGATAGATAGATGGATAGATGGATGATGGATAGATGGATGGATAGATAGATATATATATAGATAGATAGATAGATAGATAGATAGATAGATAGATAGATAGATAGATGATAGATAGATAGATAGATAGATGGATAGATAGATGGATAGATAGATGGATAGATAGATGGATAGATAGATGGATAGATAGATGGATAGATAGATAGATAGATAGATAGATAGATAGATAGATAGATAGATAGATAGATAGATAGATAGATAGATAGATAGATAGATAGATAGATAGATAGATAGATAGATAGATAGATTGACGGATAGACGGACAAGACGGATAGACGGACAGACGGACAGACAGACACACGCATACACGCACACACGCGCACACGCGCACACGCGCACACGCACACGCACACACACACACATAAAATCACAAAAATAATATAAATTATAAAGAAGGTAAATTATTTATCATAAAATTCAATTAACAAAATTAAAATATTCAGGTTAACCCTTTATTGCATTTATTGTATTATTGTATTTGTTGCCTTTATTGCAACTCAGCTGTAACATTATGTTTTTCAGGTCATAAACGGATTCTAACGATTTAATTAAGAACTATATTATATTACACGTGATGTACATTTGTCAACCTATGCATTGTTAGGCAGTAAACACGATGAAATAACGTGATAAAGTGATAGTAATCTATTGGCGTCATGAATAGGAACTTCCTGGTAACACACAGTTTCTGGATATCAAAAACGAAATGTTTTTAGGAAAATACGATTCATACTTATTTGATTGACTTTCTTGATACTTATTTTATCACATAAACGATTTAAAAAATAAGTGTATTTTTTTAAATCGTGAAATACAGCACATTTTGTTGGAGTAACACAACTTAGTTTTGTGCTTTTCTCAAGCAATATTTACTTCTGAATTTCTTTAGTATTTTTCCCTTCATTAAAATAAATAAATGTAATGAAAAATAATTATTGCAAGTAAAAACAAAAAAAAGCATGCAATATAGGGTTAATATTTAATTAATATTTTATGGTTTTAAATTAAACTAGAGGAGCTACAAAATGGCACAGACTTTCTCATAGCAATTTTTTCTAATTTCCTTGGTGTGGACTGGCTTTAAGGTCTTGCTACATTTTCTGACCATCTATCGCCATCCAAATTACATTTTTTTGACTTTTCTCAACTTTTCGGTTTCTTAGTAGTAAAACCGAAGGAATATTAAAAAACAGTTAAACCTTGTCCAAAATAGAAATTTTTAATGAAAAATTTGAAGACGTTTCTAAGAAAATGGCGATTAAGCATTACTGTATATGCGAAATTTGAAGCTCGTTTTCACAGGAATCTATGGAGTTTTCGAAAAAATTCATTTAAATAATTTCAAATCTTGTGTGTTTGTGTTCTTTATTGATCTGCCATTGCGATTACATCAGTAACACATCCAACAGCTTGAGTTATTCTGAATTTTTGTGATAAAAAAGTGTACGTCATTTTTCTGTGTTTTTAGGGCATTTTAAAAACATTTTAAGAGTATTTTATTGATCATTTTTGGCAATGTTTTATGTCACCATGATCCGCCCCCTAGTTATTATATTTCCCTATCGTAGGGATACTATATAAACTATGACTACTACGACTGTGAGTCAAGTGTGATCGGTAATTTAAGATAGTTTTTTATTCATAATGTTTGGGTCGAATGTGTGATATTACAGATTTTGTAGAATGACGCAAGCTAAACTCAGCTCATGCTGTGATACGATTTTATTCGTTTAAATAATTATCCGAAAATATTTTTGCTTGAAAGTTTCGTGACAAGTTAAAATAAAAAGTTATTTAATTGTTTTTTGTTTTTTGTTTTTTTTGAAGGGGGCAGATTCATCTCATCCCCACATATCCGTGCTTGGTATATGTTTATGTAAGTAAGGGGTGAGGATAGGATAAAGAGGAGAAAGGAAAGATGGCGCGCAGTCGGTAGCCCATTTGGTACAGTAATGCTCCGCCATTCGCCTGTTAAGGATCGGAGGAACCATGGAAAACTACCAATCAGTGCAGTCCGCTGATAGAACTGTCCTCCAGATGGTGGCTGAATTCGAGCTAGCTATCTAGCTACTGTCGAAGATCCTATCACTATCGGGGATCGAATTCTAAGATTTCCCGGTCAGAGGCACTGCAGTGACATCGGTTGATGCCTTGAACCATCTCAGCCGGTTTGAAAATGTCGTGCTATCGATGTCGCTGATTTCTATGCCACCGCAATGCAGCAAACGCCCTGGAAGGTTTTTGTGACAGATTGGAATACGAAAGACAGAGACCTTGGGAGTTGACCTCGTTTTTTCTTTAAAACTTTAATAATATGATCTCATCAAACTCTAGAAACGTTCAGGATTATATGATATTTATTTTTGAATATTTAATGTTCGTGGTTGAAAATGACGGGGTCGATATTTTCCTTTATTATTTTTTAATGGCATGATATGAGTTGTTTGTAAATAAAACACAAGATTATAAATATACAAAATTATGTATTTAGTATTAGGAGCAACTCATCAAAAATGATGGAACGAAATTAAACCCTTGCAGTAATAAATAATAAAAAAACTCAAAATTGATATTTTTAAAAAGCAAAATTCAATGCGAGTTTTTTATTTTAAGATTTCGCTTATTGTACATTTCCTCAGACAAATTGCTCTGAGACTCTCTCATTTAAAAAAAATCTGATCTTGAGAGGGCTACCAGAAATACCGGGGACAAGTAGGGTTATTATAAAAACACATCCACTTATCTCCAGATTGGCCTCCTGACTAGTTGACGCTACTGGCCACGTGATTGTTAATCTCGTTTTACGTTACGCTATGCAAAAAAAAAAAAAAAGTTATTAGATGAAAGACTCCCTCGTGAGTATGGGATTGTTCTATGGCCTCGTTTGGACGTGGTTGTCAAGTATTCTATTGTTAAGACTTTCTTCCTCAAGTTTGGGAGAATATGTCTTGGAGAATTTTTATTTACTTCCTCGAAATAACGTTCAAGTAATAATTTCAGCCGATATTTCACAATTCCTGGAGCAGAATATGCAGCGAAGACCCGAATACTTGAATGTACGGCGGGTTGCGTAGATCTTCTGTTCATGGGCACTTGAGTCAGCCCAAATGCATAAAATCATCAAAAACGACCCCATTTTCCGTCTATGTGCGACAGACATACTCACATTCTCATAGTAGTATACCTCTATTCTTCGCGCACGTACAAGCAATAAGTTGACAAAGGTTTTATCGCAATCGGATGAAAGGTACGGCAGCGCATAAAATACGGACAAACAAACATAGGTTTTTATATACTAGATTTGAATGATATATCTCACCTTTATAACCGAAGTTCTGAAAGTTTTTTTCGGGATTTTCTTCCTTTTCGAAATTCAAATAATTTCCACACCAAGACTATCCCACCCTAACCCCAATCCGATTCCAACCTTCGACAATTTATAGGCATGGTCGAAGACTCCAACTACCAATAGCACGCTTCAAAAGCTATGAAATTATGCCGCCAAATGTTATTCCAATAGCTCCAAATAATGCCATTTCATGGCGACCGGGTTGTTTCATACTTTTTTTATTGCTTATGGGAACGTCCTATCCAAAAATTACTTTTGGTGGCATGTATTCGTAAACAATAAGTAAAAGCAATATCCAATTCTCGAGACCATTTAGGGTAAATGTAGAAAATAAATTTGCGCAAGGTAACATTGATCGAAACCTTTTTCCACGTTCTGTGATAGATAATATGTGCAGCCAGTTATGAATTTGAAAACTAACATTTTATTGTTATTGTCTTTGTTTTAATAATAATATATTATTAATATTAATATCTTATTGTTAACAATACAAACATAATAAATATAAATAATAAAATATAATAATAATAATAATAATAATAATATGACAATAATAATAATAAATATAAATAAAATATAAAAACATAACATATACAACAATACAAACATATCAAAGTATAATTTTCAGTCGCTCCTGCATTTATTCTCTTATACATTCTTTCGTTCGTTCTTTCATACGTTCGTTCGTTCGTCCGTCTGTCCGTTGACAGGAGACGGAAACTGCAGTTTGGTGCAGGCGCCCCTCACCTCGAACGCGAGACAGGCGAAGGTGCAGCCCAGGCAGAGCGCGAAGATGGGCGCGAGCAGCACGGAGAGCCCCACGTAGCAGCAGTTGCGCGTGTGGCGGAAGCAGCCGGCGCTCAGCCGCCACACGCAGTCGGGGCTGCGCACGCCCTCGGGCTCGCCGATGACGTCGTCCCACAGCACCTGCGCACGCGGGACGCCCGCGGGTCGGTGTGTATGTATCTGTCGTGCGCTTACCTCGCACTTGTCTTTTACCAGGGGAATTCACCCCGGGGTAGACACCTAAGCCCTATCCGCAACCCACGCCAACGTACAAGTCTTACGCCGACTGGCTGGTAACATGGGTCTCGCCAGAACGCCGTTTACCCTGTCGGTAACCATCCCATTCATATTCAATGCTTAGGTCGGGTCGCCCTGCCAGCTCAGGGCTACCGGCTTTCCAGGCCGGTGCTGGAGTCGAATCAATGCGCCACTCACGTTGTGCCGGGATTAAGTCCCTCCTCTTTGCCCAGGGTACTGGGCCACTGCACGTCGAAGTCAAGAGTCTGAGAGGGGAGCCACACGAACTAAGACCTGGGTTGCTTGGGGTCCCCTTCCCGTCTCCTCACAGCAGTGACCTTTATGCTATTGACGTGAGTTTTGACGGAACGTAGACGACCTGATAGGTTGGTTCTGGATTTTTATGTGGGAACCGGGTCGTTCCGAAGAAGCCCTTCGCCCAATCCCGCTCAAAGGTCCAAGCGTCAGGAGTCCAACTGGTGGATTACCGGACTAACCCGGCAACACGGAGCTTAGCCTCGCCTACTCACAGCCTCCAAATTGAAGCTAACGACGTGAGTGCCGTCGTGAAACTCAGGGTCCGGGTGGTCGTCTGCAATTCTCCACCAAAAAACCATGCCCACCTCCGCGGTCATTTTACCCTGCGGGGCGCCCGCGGGCCAGCTGTCAGAGCGCTTGTATTCCAGTCGGTCAGGCGTCAAAGCCTGGTCACCAGGGGTGTTGGTGTAACCGGTGCGCGGGGCCGGAGCCCGAAGTCAAGGGCCCCCAATGAGGATCCCCGCCGACCTACAATGAAGTTGGCAATGCCAATGAAGGGCCCCATTTGAACTTTCTGCACCAGCCCCTTCGAGAACATAGTTACGCCTCAGCAGGTCACTACGCGTGGAATTTGCGATGGGCGACACGCACGGCCGGATTTAACTACTACGTCCTCTCCTCCCAGTTACCAAATCGGGTAGTCTGCCCGCAAATGAAACCAATTTACGTTTTTCGTTATTTTTTTATCCTGCTAATGATCATTTCATTCTGGGTATATAAATGATGATAAAGCTACAAAAGTAACAAATGTAATGATGAAATGTATATTGATTTTTTAAAAAATGATGAATGAAATATTGATGGAACAAACCGTAATACTAAAAAGATATGAAAAATGTTAACATTAATTCTCCAAAACTTGTTGAGTTTATTAAAAATATACAATGAAAAGAATTTTAACTATAAAAAATACAAGTAATTATAGGTATCTATAAATGACATAAATTCACCTGAGAATTTATATAAATTATTTCCAATGTGTGAAGAATTGAAAGGAACAAAAAGCAAACAAAACAAAAAACAAAACTATGCAGTCTCCTGCCATGTGAGAGGGTCTATGGTTGTATTTGATACCTCTAAAATTAGGAAATAAATAAAAAACATTTAGTAGTTTCGATTTTCACTGAAAATGCAAATACTTGATTAGATTTTTCTACGTATCCTCACACTGTACAAATCAACTGAATTCTCATACTCAGTGGGTAAGTTATAAAACAAATGATGTATTGTAACAGCAAGGTTCCAAGGAAGAAGCCACCCAAATATTTGCTACTCACATGTTGAATTACAGATCAGCAATGTTTACCCACCTACTACCTTCCACACGTGGTGAGAGCGTGATAGTATGAATGCTCGTGAAGCGAGCTTAAAATTCCCAGGAAGCAGGATCCAGGATCTTTTGGGTATGAGAAAGGTCTGAACCCTTGACACAATGAATCAGATAAAATACGAATAAAATGAGCATATATTCAATGAAAAAATTACAGTGACACAATTATATAACAGGATTGTGCATTTTAAATAGTTGATCACCGAAAAAACAACAGAAAACAAGGCAAACAAAAAAAATTGGCGTCACCTCGACTGCCTGAACACACTTTCATCAATTACAATTCACAATTTGCTCATTCTCTTTCTGAATTTTCATCTACCACATTATTTTACTCTTTCTACTCTCTAGTCTTTCCGTGCACGGCTTTTAAAATGAATTTTACACTTGTCTTAAGGTATCCCGTTCACAGGTGCTAGCCTTGGGTTTCGCACCCACTATAACACCGTGAACTTTAAAGAAAAAAACAAACAAACAATAAAACGTAACATACACGTTATTTAAATCTGACCCCCTTTACATATCACAGAAAACAATTACTTTTAATACAATACAATAAATTATGACTTTTCCAGATAACATCAACTGTACAAGATGTGAAAATCATGAATTATTTAAGTAAAATTGTACGAGGTATTGCCTGTTTGCATGCATTCAATAACACGCGCAGTAAATGAACTTGAAACTGCCACTCACATCGTTCGGAATACTTCTCTCACCTATTCTGGACTTTTCACCCACTTTTAACACGAATTGTCGTGTATTTACAGATATTCTCTTTCCACAACTGATCGCCGCATAAACGTTGCCAGTTCTTTTACTTCAACAGCTCCGCATCGCTCGCCTGTAGGTAACCTTGGGGATTTTCTCCGCTCGCAGTTGCAACCCGTCTTCGCCCGCTGTCCCTCGAAGTTACCAGTTTCCTCCCCTCGAGCTCTGGACTCCGCCACGCCTCCAATTTCCACACCCTTCTCCCGTTCTCCGGACTCGTAAGATTCTCGTTCCAGTCCAAATCTTTCTCACCTACGCTTCTTTCTTCCTGGGGTCGTCCTTCCTCTTCTGCCGCGCCTCGTTCAAGTTTGTTCGCGCTTCCAGCCTCGAATAATTAATGTTGCTGAAGTTATGCTTTAAATGCTCGGCCTACCTACCACACTTTGTGCGTGTGGTATCTCAGCGTGCAATATGAGATGCTAGATTTAGTTAATATCATTCTGCGCGAATTTTACAAATTTGAAATTATTTCGAAATCAAACAGTCACTTCACTTGCTCTCTCAAATATTGTGAATGTTAATGCGAAGAATGTTCGTGCACTCCACTTCTTAATTACACCACTTTCGAAGATACGGCTCTCAAGCTAGCTTTTAAATACCAAGTTAAAATAAACTCCTATGCTATCAAGTTACAATCGCCTTCAGAACACAGTCTAGTCACCGTCGCGAATGCAATCAGAGAGCGCTCAGTCTAGTCGCCGTGGCTGCTGCAATCAAAGAGAGCTTAGTCTAGTCGCCGTCGCTGCTGCAATCAAAGAGAGCTCCTCCGAGGCGCGCCGCGATACTTATGGTACTCGCTCCTGGGGAAATTTTTGGAGGGGTGAATATTCTCCTCTTTTCGTGACCGTGAAAAACATTATTCGCTAGTTCCGGCGTCAGAGTTCGAAAAGCTGTGGGTAGATGGCGCGTTTACAAGCCATCGCTCCGCCACGTACCCTACTTCTCTCTGTTCGTGAGCTTCTTTCCGTAGCTGATGGTGGCGTTATGGGGTTATCTAATCCCATGACGTCACAATATATACATGTAGCTATTTCGAAAAATATAAAAGTTAGTGGCGTAGTGAAAAAAGTTAGTTTTCGATGCAAGGACAATATCAGCACCAATAAAACCGTTTTTAATTCCGTCCGCCTGCCATTTTGCTCCGCACGGGCCAGGGCGGCGAAACAAAGAGGGAAAAATAGCTCATAGGTTTCCAAATAATATGTATGGGTTCTTTAAAGTTCAGTAACATCAAAACCAGTCTGATTTCTGTACAAATATGTTCAATGCAACCTTATAGTGAATAAAAAAATCAGATACAGCAGTGCGGAACAAATGTTGGTCGACAATAATGATGGCGCGCTGCGCTATTTTAGCTGATTGCAGTGGATTATTTAAATTCTGCTAAGCAAAGTTCTCAAAGTATAGATTTCAAGCTTTAATCTTAGCTAAATGAAAAGTATTTTGGATCAAAACTATCGAAGCTATGGTCATTTGAAAAGTGCCTTCCTCTTACGTTTTAACGCAAAATTATCCGTAATCGGGATAATTTAGCACACAATTGGAGTCAAATAACTAATATTTGATGATCTTAAAATTGTTGCAGGGTAACGTGGACACCACCTCAGCGAAAAATCTGTTGATAATAATAACAATAAATAATATTTATTAATAATTTTCTAAAAAGGAGAGAAAATGCCGAAAAATGGAGTGTTTATGGGGTTCGTGGCACCCCTAAACCCATTTTAAAAACAGATTCATTAGTGCAGTTAGGTTTTGTTGAGCACCAAGATTGCAGGAGGCACCAAGATAGCAGGAAATAAAAGTAATTGTAGGAAAGAACGGATAACAAGTGGGATGATTATATTATATAAAATATAAATAAATAAAAATCAATTATGAAGGAAGCTTAAACATTAAAATTAAAATTAATGAATCCAACAAAAATATAACAACTTCTAAAATAAATTCAATTATAACAAAGCAGTTAATGATATGGTTGAATATAGAAACAAATTATGGAAATTTGTAGAGGGATTTGAGAAAGAGAAAGTTATAGAAAATCTATTAAAATTATTTAAAAAATGAAATTTCTCCAGCTACTTAGGATGAGACACAAACCAAATAGCAAATGACTCAATAACTTGTTTGTAATCATAGGTTCAGACATTTGTGTAGGTAGGTCCATAACAGGGCCAAGAAAAAAAAAAGAAGGTGGAACATGTAACTACAACAGCAAAAACCATTAATTATAATTACAATACCATTAATATTGCTCCTACAATTTTGCAAGCAATTGGCATGATTAAAAAATCAACAGAAATTGATAAAATCTCAATGAAAACATCGAAATAAGTTACAAGCTGATCAGTGATAATTGATAAGATATTTTATTGCTATTGAATAAGTTACAAATTAATCAAATAAACAGATAGTTTATCTGTTTAGTAATAGTTTTGAAAATAAATTTTCCAGTTTTGATTTAGAAAAGCAGAAGCTGACCCAATTGACTCAATTTTTAAATTTGGGGATGAGTTCTGTCCTAATAACCATAGACCCATTTCTAATATAGCAATAATTTAATGAAAATGAAGATTCTTAACGATTATTTCATTTTAAAGTTTGATTTACCGGTACTTAATTAAGTGAAATATTTTCCAATCTAACACAGGGAGAGAAAAATTCATAAGAAAATAATCCTAACCAAGTTAATAGAGCAATTAATGAAAGTGCATTTTGTATTAGTTTTTTAAATTTGAAAAAGCATTTGATATGAACTGCAAGATTCTCTCAAGTAAACCGGAAATAATGGTGTTCAGGGGGAAAATAAGTAATACTATTAGAAGTTACATAAGTGACATAAAACAAAAAGTAAAATAGAAAGTATCATAGCACTGAAAAAAGCTTGGAAATGTGGAGTCAGGGTCAATACTTGGGCAGATAGTGTTAATTTTGCACATGAATGTTATTTTTGAGTTAATTAATTTTGGAGTGATAATTGATTTAGCTGAAAATGCAGGTACTGTGCCAGTGAGACTTGGAGTGGTCAACAAAGGAAAACAAAAGGAAACATGAAAAAATTGACTCAACAGATTGCAGCAAATCATCTTTGATATAAAAATTAACATGACAGATTTTGATGAAAAGTTTTGGAACTGTCCTGAATTGAAAAGATTAAATAAGAGCATACACTTGGTCTTAGTCAAGAGGACGACATGAAATGGATTGAAAATACAAATCGAATCAAAAAGAAAACTAGATATCACATATATTAATTCTATAAATTACCTCAAGTGTTAAAAGTACACAAGCTAAAAATGATATATTTCATTTTATTCTGGTCCTTTGGTATATGCAGCATTGTAGCTTGAATTGAAATTTTCAACAGCACATTACACTCATTGATTAAAATATGAATTAATAAAAATAATTTTTAAAAAAATCTATAAAAACACAAATTATATCCAATGAAAGATCTGTTTAAGGACAACAAAATGTTAAGCAATTACAGATATTTTATCAGGAGATCAATGTCAATGAATCAAAATACTAGAGACTAATAAAGAAGAAGAAGAAAATTCATCAGTCAAAGCAAACCATGACAATTATTTTATCACAATACAATATAGAAATTGGCAAGAGAAGTGATCGTCATATTAGTCATTAAATATTTAATAAACTACCTGATGAAATGAAAAGCACTGAGTACAATGTGAACTTGCATACCAATAAACTGATGAATGCATGTCAAATACTCCAAATAGTGTTATTAAGCAAATGTTAAAATTTGATATATTGAAATTAATTTTTTTAATTGAATTTTTTACAATGTCTTTTGTTGAAAAATAATATAAATTACATTTTTGATTTGAATTTTGTTAAGCATTCTTTACATTATTAAATCTTAACAAAATTGGTTTAAAAAAAATTGTAAGAATGATTGATGATTACTGTGTAAGATATAGGGCTACATACTAGTAGTATTCCTCGACAGGAAAAGCAGAAAGAAGTAGGTCTATCTCATGTAATTCACTTTAGAAACTTTATTGAAGATATTTTTGTAAAATAGTCGTAAAAATATCACTGAGTCATGTTTGACAAAGTCTAATCAAAGAGAAGGGGAACAGTTACTTTATCAACGGTCTTCATGTTTTTCTTCTCATTTCTTGTAATACCTTTTAGTCTGTGATTCAAAGATTCGTCCTTAGTCTGCTTGTTAAAAATACATACCTTAAAATATTGTATTTAACCTATAATATTTATAAATGTTATAGTGAAGCATTTAAAATATATCTAATGTAACTCTAGGTCCACAAGGAAAAGTTTTTATTGGACAAAAATACTTTCCGGCACCGGGAATTGAACCCGGGCCTCCCGGGTGAGAGCCGGGTATCCTAGCCACTAGACCATGCCGGAGTTGGTGGGAGGGGATCATATTTCAGAATTTACTGTACGTATTTGTATTATGTTGCCCAATGCGATAAGTGAAAATATTATTAAACAATAAGGGGGGGGAAAGCAATGTTCTGTTCATACAAGAGAACGCAAACATAAAAGTAATGAAAACAACACGTTTCGGACGCGTACAGTTTCCTTGGAAGATATGCTAAATATATTTTCTTCAAGGAAAATGTATATCTCAATGTATCAGGCTTAGTAATTATGAATTATAAACCATATCAAATCACAGAGACAGACGTGGGCTCGTTGGTCTAGGGGTATGATTCTCGCTTAGGGTGCGAGAGGTCCCGGGTTCAAATCCCGGACGAGCCCGCGAGTTTTGGAAAACTTCTTATGGACTCATCACAGATATTTTGTAAAATGGTCATTCATTCTGTCGTATCGGTAAATTTTCTTTCGTATAAGGGGAAAAAATATTTTGTTATTCATTCTCTAATGATTCAGTTCTAATTATGTACTTGGATATAAATGGAATATTACAGGAAATTTCTACTGAAACGCAAGTTTGTGATTCGACGCTTTTGCGTGCTTCTGCTTTCGGATGGGGGTACTGGCCTGGATAATAATGTTGTTTTACGGTATCGCTTCCCAATTCCAATAAGCATTGCTTTCCCTCCAATCATGACCCCTACCATGTCCCATGGGCGTATCTTTTCTTAGAGGAGGGGTTGGGGCCAATAAACAATAAACTGATGAATGCATGTCATGAATGTCTATTAGAAGAGTTCGCCCAGAATGAGACGCTGCTGGGGCGACTTACTCCAGGCCCCAACTTAGTGGGACCTCGGAAAAAGCTGTTTCATTCAAAATAAATAACAATGTACTTACTTCTAGTTCAACTTAACCGCTTTAAGTTATTTCTACTCCATGGAGAAAATAGTTAGGTACGTGTATTGGCATATGTTACAACGTAGAATAATTCAACGTTCCATTGTGAGACAATCAATTTGGTAGGTTGATTATATATCCAGAATATATCACGTTGAGGACGGGTGACACTGGCGGATTCAAGGGAGGTCCATGGGGGCCTTAGCTCCCCCATTCCAAAAGGCCTAGTTTTCGTTCGCCTTTCTTTATTCGGCAAAATTGATTTAAATATATTTATGATCGAATTATGTAATTGTTTGAACAAAAATACTGTACAGTATCACACCTACAGTACATGAATAATACACAATATAATAACAAATATGTTTATTATTTAACAAAAACCTACGATTCCCCCCCGCTCCAAATGATCGGCTGGATCCCTCCCAGACCAGTGAGTGTCTTGTAGTGACCATTAACAGACCAGAGGAGCTGGAAGGGACAAAGTAATCTTTTTTATTATTATTTAAGTGACATATTATTATTATGTTACATTATAACATTATAGCACATTCGTGGCAAAGATGACAAAAGAGGAGTTATGCTTTGAAAAGACAAGTACAAGATGGTTATTTGATATTCTAGAAATCCTGTAAAGTCCTAAATTGAACATGTAAGATCCTATAAAATCATAATATACTGATAAATAGAAACTAATTTTAATTTTTTTTAACGTAAAAACCTGGGGCTTAGTGATCACTTATTAAATTACAATCTTCATTGCAGTCCATATACTAAGTATAAACATTTTTTATCATCTTGCTACAGGAAGACCAAAAATTAATATCTATTTAATAAATTTCAGTATAATTGGAGTGGACTGTATTTACTTACGGCACCAGAGTAATCTTATCCTATATACTAGTTATTGTGCTGCAGCTCAGAAGCTCCAAAGTATTCAATAAAGCTTAGAAGTAAAATATATAGGAAGTATAAAGATAGTAAAAAAAATAAATATTTACTTTAGCATTTTTAATCAGAATTACTACATTCTTTTTATTATCATTACTGATGGAGTTATTTATGACTAAAAACACTCTAATTATACACAATAATTTATTTTTTACTCATATTTAACACTTTTAAATTTTAAATAATTTTTTACGACTGACGTCCTAGTAAAAATCTACATTTCTGTTAAAATACAAATAGAAAAAGTTATGATTTATGATGCAAGCGAATGGAGCTAAAACAGAACATGTTTACTCCTAATGTTTGCAACGTCAAGGTAAAATAATGCTAGAGATAACTCGTTAAAAACGACGGAAAGAAATCTAACTCCCATATTCATTCATTATCGTGAATTATGCAGCATGTCTGTACGACACAACGCGTCATCAAACCCCTAGGAGGGCGTTGAGCGCCTGCTTTTAAGGAGTAATCCTCCGTTAACATTTATTGGAGTAATCCTCTGTTAACATTTATTGGAGTAATCCTCTGTTAACATTTATTGGAGTAATCCTCTGTTAACATTTATTGCAGTAATCCTCTGTTAAGATTATATTGGTCCCCTCGTTGCAGTCAGTTGTCAATAGGACTGCCAGGTAGCAGCTCCGCATACTCACTTACGCCCTCCTGCGACACTACGTTTGTCACCATTTAATTGTGCGCTGCGAAAACTACCGCATTATACCAGATGTCGTTCCAACAGCATTACATTTAAAGCGACTTGGTCGGTTTTTAATTCTTTTTATTGCCTATGAAGACATTCTTTTTCGATTAATGAGTATCCTTAAGCCATAAGTAATAATAATAATAATAATAATAATAATAATAATAATAATAGTAGCAGTAGCAGTAGCATAATAATAATAACAATCATAATGAATATAATGCAGATTAAGTAATTAATAACTTGTAGATATTGTTGAGAAATTTGATGGACTGTTAATAACTAATTTATTGTAATTGACAATTACAATACATGTATTGTTGGAATAAAGTAGGGGCAGCTACCAACGTTAGGGCAGCAGAAAAATTAACGAAGTAACCGTATTGCCCGTTACGGCCACAGTGCCAGCTCAGATCACATTACAAGCGGTATGTGCATTGCGGGTTGCATAATAATTTGTTTGTAAATATCACTTCCTTCCCACCAACCCTTCTAGGGGTGGCTTACTCCTACAGTAATATTTTCCCCATTGCAATTCCCCAATTATGTGTGTGTGTGTATGTGTGTGTGTGTGTGTGTGTGTGTGTATGTATATATATATATATATATATATATATATATATATATATATATGAGAGAGAGAGAGAGAGAGAGAGAGAGACTGTACATAAAAGTACGTAAAAGTACATAAAATGTTTTATAGATCTAATTTTACAGAACGACCTTTGTTATGAAACAAAAATATATCTTCAGCAATATAGTTGTAATAGGAAAGAAAAAAGATTGTAAACTTTTGCGATTCGAAAAAATCAGATTTGAATAAAAGTAGAATGTACCCCGTTTTTATTAGCGTACTTTTCTCCATTTAAATAAAAAAATTAAAAAATGTGAAGCCGTGTCATGGAGGAACGACTCTTGCGTCATAAATCTAGGCACTCGAGTTCCCACCCCGGGCAAATATTTCTTTATACGTTTTGTAATAAACAAAGTAACTAAATTCAACGATAGAAAGCAATTTTCAATTCCACTTTTGAATTTTCGGAAAATGACATATTTGTATTTTTTTCAAATCTCTCGCGCTTCGTTTCGTTAAGCGTTTTTTCAAGTAATAGCTGGGGTGTTGGTTTGGTAGAAGTTAAAATATTATAACATTACGTAACCGTTACCAATAATACGGGAAAAGGTATACGCCCTTGTAGAACATCTAGTTCAACAATATTGTTACTAAACATCATGAATACCTGATAGATGCTTCGAGTAATTAATTTCATGTTACCATATTTCACATTTTAAATATTATACTTCTCAATATAATGAAAATAATTTATTATTATTATTATTATTATTATTATTATTATTATTATTATTATTATTATTATTATTATTTATGAAAGGTTATATTTCTCACACAACGTACTTTCCTGGAGAAAACACGCTTCAAGACCATTTTTATTACATTTATGATATCTTCGAAATTATATATTGCTGGAAGTTCAAAAATCAATTGACACCACAATGAATCAAATTCAAATCTCATGACAATGAACAGATCGAAGGAAGTTCGAAGGGCCTTCGCCGTTGCGGAAACTGGGCCCAATCCAATTCCTTTTATAGAAAGCAGTTGATGATAGAACGTTAATGATTGGTCGTGAAGGGATTGAAACTGTCTCCCGAATTATGGGTATAGCTATTCAACTATTTTACACAAGTCACACGCTTTTTGTTATTCAATAGACATTCAGCAACTCAAAAGTCTGGGACATATTCGCACTATCTGAAAACCTCCCCTTCTAAGCAGCCAACTGCCCCCATGACCTCTGACATTTAATTTCTCTTAACTCCAATTATATCCCACTTGCAAAACGCCATTGAGTAACTATTAACTAATATTGAGAATCGCATAATGTATTATCTTCCGTAAATGTAAGCAACCACCATGGCATTACACCATATATTTTTCTTAAACTTTCTTCAAAAATAAAATCACAATACGAAACATATCTCCTCTCTCGCGATGTCCCATTCCATCAATGCCAACCATAATATGATATATGTACTTTTAAACAAATACAAACTACAGGATGCTAACTGAGTTAACAGCAAATGTAAAGTTGTAAAACAAATGTACATTTGTATTTTGCTACTTTGAGTCCAAGTGGGTCTTAGGACTGATAAGTGAATATAACTTGTGTATGGCATATTGGGGTCGGATTAATCGGACTTTTGCCAGGTCTTGGATTCCCGAGTCTGGGCCCTGTTTTTATTTCTTATGCTCGCCTGGGGTTAAGGGAGTCATGTCGCGAGCATGACGTATTATATTACGTATCTAACATACTTGGCACGCCTGAGTATTTTTCGTCACATAACTATAGTGGGAACTGAGACGATTGTAATGGAAAGCTAGAGATCAATTTTTGTCCCGACCGGGAATTGAACCCGAGATCACACCATGAGCGCGCTGTCCATGAGCCATGAAACGGGCTTAAAGAAAATTAAATTTTTGAAAAATCTCTGGAAGACGAAGGCCATCTATGACAAACATCAAGAAACATATTCGACATACATTGTACAGACTGTACTGCACACGATGACGTCATCCGCGAGCGAGGAGTCATAACCATGGCGAGGGTTTTGAAACGAAACTTCTACGAATCATCTCGGAAATACGTAACGCGTTGCGGGAGAAGGGAGGTCGCCAGCGTTATACAACGTTGTGAGACGTCGAGATGAAAGTCCAACCCCCATAAGAAAGCGCTTCTCTGGCAGGATCGCACACCCCCTCCACCTTCAGGAAGGCCCTTTCAGGGAAAACGTTGAGGCTAACGAGCACAATCTGCGCGTAACGCATGTTACCGAACTAGCCGTGTTTAATTAGATTACATCATTCATTTATTTAATTTATTAATTGAATTATTATTTTTTATATATTAATTAATATGCAAAAGAAAAATATGCAGTACGTAAATTAATTATATCTGGAGAAATTCGTGAAGACGCGCAAGCCTTATAATGTGTCCAAGCCAGATTTCCAAAAATTCCGAGAAATTAACGAAAATCAAATATGCGACATTTTTATAAACGTTCTGTACCCTAAAACAAACAAACAAACAAGAACAAACGCCAAAATATGGAGTAATTTTTGAGAAAGTTTTGAAAATGTAGGTTTCATGTAAAGAACCCCTAAACATCAAAATCTTTTCCAATTCACAGGGCCTGGAGTTCGATCGGGGAATAATAGTTTTGGAGAAAATCCTATAAACGCGCTATTACTTTTAATCGTTATAAACACGTTATTACTTAAGACACTATTTTGCACTGGTGCTGTCAATTCGCGGACAGAAAAGTTTTAGGTATCAAGAACTCAGGAAACGTGGATTCTGACGACACAAATAATTTATTACAGTTTTTCTTTCTTTCTTCCGGGGGCCTTTTCCAGCTTCAGAGGAAGTCGATTTCACTATGACCCTCACGGGGACACATATTAACCATTACACTTGACACCTACACGCTTGCGGTCTCCTCGGTCCGTGGTCAGCAGACTCACAAAGCCTCCCGCGACAACACATGTACATGAACGGCAAGGGACAAACAACCATGCCCACGGTGGGACTCGAACACGCGGCCAAGGCGCTGAGTCGGCACACGCTCTAGCCACCTCGGTCATCCAGATAGGCAAAGGAATTTACTACATATACATGCAAGAATTGATAACCAACTATTCGTTATTAGGGACCCACAAGATGGGATTATCTGTCGAAAGATTCCACTTTTTGCTGCGGTTACGGCAGGCAGTCACAGACAATACTTTCTCTTTATTACGTAAGTACGGAGTAGTTGAAGTCAAATGAAAAGGTAGAGATTCTGGAGCTGCAAAACGTACTGATGTTGTTCTTCTCCCTACGTCACGCACACTTCTTGTTTTTATCACGATAAATAAATAAATAAATAAATAAATAAATAAATAAATAAATAAATAAATAAATAAATAAATAAATAAATAAATAAATAAATAAATAAATAAATAAATAAATAAATAAATAAATAAATAAATAAATAAATAAATAAATAAATAAATAAATAACGTATGTGTTTCGCTTTGCTGCGCAGTTTGGGGTTATCAACCTTTCATCATTATCCGACGCCAACGTTCTTCAGTTCAGCCATCGTCGTAAGAAAAGCCGATAGTTGCTTGTCGCTATTATGCTTGTCACTGACCACTGTGCCACTTTTGAAACTGCGAACATCCTACTATTCTGCAGATATTATTCTTTCGCAAATTACTTTCACGCGAGTACGCAAGGTACGTTGCTAATTGTCTGGTTTGTGTTACTCCGAAATCAACGTGTACAATTGCCCCTTGTGTGTTACTTCGAAATCATGTACAATTGACGCTTTTGTGTTACTCCGAATCAGTGGCGGCTCGTGCTTAGGTAGTACGGTTGCACAACTCCCAGAAAATGAAAAAGATATCATCATATCTTAGGAATATACATTTTCCTTTTAATATTGAATATTCAAGGTATTACAGCAGTATCGATGTATATAAAATCATTCTGAAACCAAAGACCGTCCAACTGGCGCTCTCTCCGGTGTCTGGTGTCTTGCCAGGAATTGCACCATGCTTTTGGGTCTTGGCTGTATTACTGGGTTTACTGAAAAATTATTCTTCGCCACTTCGATTTAACACGGGGTCTTGGTAGCGCAACCAGGCAGGTGATGCTGTCCAGCGCTGCGTGGCGACGGACGGAGTCTCAGGGGAATACCAATATTCTGTCTTCGTCTGACTCGCTGCAACGTAGATTTAGGAATTTCGTTTGTTATTAAAAGTACACTAGTTCAATTTATTATCGACGATATTCAGTGCATTGTTTTATGATATTTGGAGACTTTTTTTTTCATTTTAAATTAGGTTTGTTGATTCAAAAAGTACATTTGATGAGTTCTTTGGGTAAAGATTACCGTTCCGGATGGAAGTCCTTCGTCTCGAGTTAGAACCACTGTGGCTGCAGCTGGCCTGCGGTTTGCGAATGTTCTTGTGAATATTAATGAGTATCGAAGATCTTTCATTATTGTCAAATATACCAGGGTAGTGGAATTTTCGAAATAAAATAATTTTATTTGTGTGAAACTTGTCGAAGCAATAGTGCTTGTTACAATGTGATGGAGTCGAACTTAAGCGCCCAATGGAAATCAAAGCCAGAACCACGTGCGCGGGAGGTGTATATACCTTGATCGGACACGTCGCATAAAATTATATAAGTAGCATTTCGATATAGACTATTTGTTTATTTATTTTAAGTAAAAACAGTTAAAAACTGCGTATGACGTGCTATGGGGAAAAGTGAATTGTGTGCACATTTTCAAAATTCTGTGATCCCTACACTAAGTCATATACTATTTAAATTTTTGGAAAAACTCCCATGTAATAAAATCTATTTTCAAGGATAAAAAGGCAATAAATTTTGGCTCTTATCCACGTTGTCCTTTGGAATAATACTTCCTGCCGCGACATAGAAACGATAATTTGAATAATTGTATTTCCCACTGAATTCTAGAAGACGTGCACAGAAAATGAAGTTATATTTTCTGTACATACTATTTCACTTTTCTGTACATACTATTTCACTTAGTTTTGTTTCGAATTGCTTACATTTTTATTATATATTCGTATTTTGAATTTTGGAAATTACATTTGAAGGAAGGTGCAACCTTCAGTCTGTTGGGGCACCAGCCGCCACTGTACCGAAATCAACCTTTCGCAATGTTCATTATTTGATGTCACTTTTTCTCGGTCGTCCGATTATTGCGGTATTATACGCGTGCGGGTAAAATGATATACCCAGTGAAATGAAGTGCTGTCATGCATTGGTATTCGTTTTATTACAACCACAACATGCTAAATTAATTATTTCCTTGCTTCTGCAATCCTAGAACAATTAACGTCAATCTTTAAAGGCCGTGACAGCTCTGGGATCAACACTTTTTACAGACGTTGAAGAGTAAATGCGAAGAGGAATCTCCTTAATATTTCTAAATGCTCTTCAATGAATAATAAGGATAATATGTCAAAATAATTTTGAAATTTATTAAAAATGAAGGAAAGTCTCTAAGATTATCTAACTCTGTAAAATGATATCTAATATTGAAGGTAGAGAAGATTGAGCCAATCGAATGTAGCTTTTCTGAGCTGATTACTTTTAGCTAGTTAGATTTTCAGAGATGCAGTGACAATGGAGGACATTTTGAGTTTGACGACGAAAATGTATTTCCGTTTTCCAAGACTCGCAAAGAAAGTGTAAGTGCAGACGTATAAAGCCTGAACTAGTATGATGGCAGGATTGAAGGGGAAAGCAATAAAATACATGTCAATAGAAAGTAAAAACCTCTGACACTTAGGGGACATTAACGCTTGAACTGTGATCGATTGAACGTATTGAACTGTGATCGATTGATACGGATGGGACACGGAATAATTCGATGGAAATTTGCCACAACCTCCTCCTTCCATTTTCGACATAACAATGAAATTACATGAGAATTGATCGGCATTTGAATCAATAACCTACAGTTTAAAAAAAGGCATTCACAGAGAAGGTCTTTTCCCTTCATTCCGTTCGGGAGTTTTTGGAATATGTCGTTGGTCGTGTATCCGTATTTTCGACTCGGTCTTTCTTTTAAAGAGTCTTCTCCGCGGATCTACAGGATATTTTGAGTAGGCGTGCCTCGTGGGCAACCCTCGTAGTACCAGAAGGCGACTTTTCCGCACCAGATGTCGGTATCAGTTAATTATGTCCGAACTCTCTGGTCTGAAGAACGTAACATCTTCTTAGGACCGATTATTACCGAAGAGCTTTAATTTTGCCGGGCGTCTGTCGAGGTTGTTTTACATGCCCCAAGGGAAATATCGTACCCTGAGAATTTTCATCCTTTCGAAAATCAATCCTATCCTCGGCCAGGAATGAACGTGAACTTGAATTTGGAAGGCAGTGCCCCAGAGCCCATACCACCAAGGCCGAACCTTTTACCTTTGGGTAAATGAATTTCAGCTAAATAATCTGTGGAATGTGAATTTATAGAAGTCATAAGTCTGTCAACAAACTGTAATGAAATTTAGGAAACTTGTAAGTGATTAGGCAATTACAATATCTTGTTTTTATTTATAGTAACTTATACTTATGTAAGTTCAGAAGAAACGAAGGAGATATGTCAACTTATTATCATATTTCAGGAGAGAAATGTAAACCTTATTCAACTTGGTGTTCATTTTCATAAAGACTTAGACACTGCATTTCTTCTCTGAAGCGTGTATTGGAAATATTTTGTTTTAACGTTTTTCATCTAAGGTCATTAGCGACCACTATTGTTGTTAACGGTATGGTAACTATGTGGATGAAACGATATGGTGATTGATGATAAGGGGTGAAAGGACTAACACAAATACAACCATGCCCGAGGCGGGACTAGAACCCGCGACCCTTCGGTCCGAGATCACTACGACACTACTGCCTTAGCGATCTCGGCCACCGGGCCGGATGTTTTAATGTTTCATGAGCCATAAAACACTCTTGTATTTTTAATTAAAATGGAATTACTACATTAAATAATAATAATAATAATAACACAAAATCACATTAAGTCTAATGTTTTTATTCTGACTTGGAAAATACTTTCAGTTTTGATTTATTTCTTCTCTCCTGTCCAATTTTTCTATGTACATTAGTGCTATTTAATTAATCCGTATTTAAAGACGGATGACAATATATAGTTTTCATCCACAAACACTGAATGCAATGTAAATTGTTTACAGACAGAAATTATCATAATTTAAATTATCATAATTAACTTTTTTTACAAATTTACAGTTATGAACTTGTTGGAGAAGATGTGAAAATGTTTGGTGTGTGATGAATGCCAAGTCGATTACGAAGTACAACAATACAAAACAAATATGAGGCAAAGCACAAAATATACTGAGCGTATATTTTACCGGTCGTGAAACGTAATTGACGTTAAAACGACCATGACCTGATCTGCTCCATGCAAGCGAAGGAAAATGTCATCTGTCTGAAGTCAAGCCCAAGAAAGAAAGGAAAAAAAGCTGCTGCGAGGTGCAAGGCGAGAGCTGGCGAGCAGCGCGGCGGAGATTAAGGCCGCCGTCATGATGCATTGCGGTGGCGGGCGAGCGCAACAAAGAGGCCTGTGGCTCGAAGCAAAAAACCCCGCACGCGGCTGTTCGCGTCGCCGTGTCGCACCTAACGGCCTCGCCCGGTGGCGGAGCGGCGGAGGGGTGGGGTGCCATGCTGACTGGGCGTCCCACCGATGGATTTGATTTGATTTTTTCGGGTTTCCGGGCACGTCAACTGCTTTGGTCATTAGTCTCGTTAGTGTAGTGCACGTTTTTTCCTCGGGAGATGCGCGGTGATCTTTCCCCGCTGAATGCCGAGATCCGGCGCCGACCTGCCGTCGGCTAGTGGGGTTTCCTCCTAACCAGCGGGGCACCGCCCCAGCTGGGACAAGCTCTAAGCTCCCGACCTGCCTCCCGGAATATGTGGTAGTATAGAGCATGTTACTGCAAGTGTGTGTGTGTGTGTGTGTGTGTGTGTAAGGCGAGAGGATATGACAAGTAAGAGGTAGGAGAGATCGCGCGCGGTCCGTAGCCCGTTTGGTAGGCACTGCTCCGGCATTCGCCTGGTGTTGATTGGAGAAACCACGGAAAACTACCGATCAGAGCAGCCGGCCGCTAGAATTCTCCTCCAGACAGCACTGAATTCGATCTAGCTGAAAAGCTAGTGTCGAAAATCCTGCCACCATCAGGTCTCGAACCTAGGACCTCCCGGTCAGAGGCGCTGCAGCGACATCAGTTGATGCACTGAGCTATCGCTCCCGGTCCCACTGATGGAGTGGAGGGGATGTGGGTTGGGAGATTGTGGGGGTGGGGTCACGAGTGGTAGAGTGGTGAGTGGATCACGGGGGGACTTATTGGTAGGTGGTTTTGGGGTAGTTGGATGCCGGTGACGGGGTGACAGGGAGGGGTGATAACGGGGTAGTGAGGTGAAGGTGAATATCTGCGAGGCTGGGTGGCGGAGTGGTCGGGTGACAGGGTATTTAGCTGTGTGGCAAGGCAGGGGTGTGGCGGGATGGTGGGAAGGCAAATGGTGTAACGGGTTGGTGATGTGGTGGTTGGGAGTGGGGGCTGGAGGCGTGAATGCTTTGTTAGTAATGCAAGGTTGGCCAGTTGGGGGATTGGGTAGAGGGGATGGTGGGGTGGCGGGATGGTGGGGTGGCGGGATGGTGGGGTGGCGGGAAGGCAAGGTGGTGTGTCGGTAGGACGACTGGGTGGGTTGGTGGAAGGGGTGAGGTGAGCCGATGGTTGTCGGAGTGGTATAGAGGTGCGGTGGCGAGATGGCGGAGAGCCGGAGTGGCGCGGGCACTGGGTGGGGGGCGGCGGCGATAGTGGAGGGCGCGTGCGTGGGCGAAAGTGGAGCGTTGCACGCGCTGCAGCCCGGGATAATGATCTGCGCCGACCGGCAGGTGGCGAGCCGGGAGCTGACGAATTGAATGCACACTGAAGTTAGCGGCTACGCGAACTAACTTTGTATTGTACCATCGTCTCACCATCTGCACTTCGTGTGGATGGATCTGTGAAACGTCAATACTGGCGGATGATCTATATCACGGTGCCCACAGAAGATCGCGAGCCGTTTGTCACTCTTCTAGTTTTTTGGGTGATTCTTATAATATTCTTACCGAATACCTGTCCATTTTGCTTTGTGATCGTTTGGGAAATTGCAAAATATCCAAAGCAATATGATATTACATTGTGAGTTGTTCAGTAATATACCTTACACGGGACTAATCAACTTTCGGAACTGCTTGATTGAGAAAATACATATGTACTCTTCAGTTCAATTCAAAATATTCTTCGCTCCCAAAGAAATAAAAAGTTCGGGGAAACGCTCGGGAATATTACATGCACCCAAGTTCCTTAATCTTTTAATTTTTCACAGTATTCAATTCACAGGTTCTCTAATAATTCTCTTTGTGGAGGCAATTAGTTTTATCATTACAGTCTTTCCCGTATTGAACGATCTCTAAAGGTCAACAAAATTGTGGAGCATCGCAGAATAGAAGAAAAGTCAATAAGATTAATAGAATGAAGTGTTTTGTATTAATAATTAGAATGCTATGTAAACGATATTTTTCAGTAATGAAAGTTAAAAGTAAAGAAGGGAAATAAAACGGGGAATAGGCGCATTTCGGAAAATCTTACTTCTCAACTTCCTATAAAAAAATGTGTTCATTTCTATTCGTTCAAGCTCTAGAATTATAAATCATTCATATAAATTAAATGCAATATGTAATAATTGTAGAACAAGTAATGTCTCTCAAGCATTTGAGTTCTCAAACTTCTTAAATTATTGAAATACAGAAGCATTTCTGGAGATGGGAAAATGTCACTATTTTTGGAATAGTAATGAAATTTAAAAAAAAATTACTAATACGTTTCTGCAAGTTATTGCCTTTGATACGGAACAATATACACACTGCATTATTTGCCATGATCCAGAGAAACGTGGCTACGAGAGAAATATGAAAACAGTTGAATTATGCTACATATTCCCTTATGATGGGAATTATCAAAGGGAATTATGTGGGTGGGAATACGAAAAGACAAACGGAGTCAAGTTAACATATAGTTAATTAGTAAATAAGTAATCGGAATCATTAAAATTCGGTAAAAAATAAAATAGTTTATGTACCACGGGCATTAATTGGTTCTAAAGATCTCGGGCGACAAAAATCCCTCCAAGGGCCTTCGGTCATTTTGTCATCGCTCGATTAATAAAACCCTTACAACGCCCTTGAATAACTATTATGAGTAAGTCGCGAATTGGCGATTTAAAGCAGGCGAGGAACGTTCGAAACTTCGGGGAAAGGGAATGAATCGATGAACTTCCGAGTAAAGAGAAGACCTTCTTCTAAGTTGAACAATCTTATTAAATCCTAAGAATGCTCTTGGGGAAGTTTTCAATTTAATTTACCATGATCTGCACATTTCAAATGGCGGAAATAATAAGTAAGGCACCTATAAATAATTGAATGTGTCCCTCGTAGAGAAAAAATAGTTTTTTTCTAGTAGGACACATGAAACACTTTAGTGCAAGACGATTGCCGACACCCCTCCGCCAATTTGCACTTTGGTTGCTTTCCATAACTTTGCCTGCTGAGTAGATATGGCCACCTCCCGAGTATTCATGATTGTAATTAGTATACCCGCGAAGCTTCTTTATTTTTTATTTTTTGATAAACAAGGGTGCCTGTGGGCATTGTTTTGCAGCGTAAGTACACGTAAGGGAAAACGAGTAACAAAATAAGACGAAAAATAATTATCTAATTAATTGCAAACAATATTTATTACAATTCAGCCAAGTGTACTGGTGTCATTTGTTCATTTATTATTATTATTATTATTATTATTATTATTATTATTATTATTATTATTATTACATTCATTAGTTGAGTAGTGTTGGTTTATCATGATTTATTATCGAATTATCAATGCAAATTAACAAAATGAAACATTTTATAAAAAACTAGTGGTGCTAAAACACGTACTTTCTCGCCCGTATTTTCACGCAAAACTACGTGAAAAGTACTCAAATGATCGAAAAATTGTGCTGACTTTATTTCAAAATCTATCTTTAAGGGACAAATTTCATTTAGGGAAAAAATCTATCATTAATATTTTAGTTGTAGGAAGACTTCAGAAAATTTTGAACTTTCGCAATTTTCGAAAAATAAGGGTTTTCAACGAACATGAGACCTGCACTATTCTCTTAAAAGTCCTTCACACTATCAAATAACAAAATGTAATAAAAACGATGAAGCAATTTTTCTGAAAATATGGAAAATGTCCCACGGGATTGATGTAAAGTACGCTCTAAATTAAAATATTATATTCAAATTCAACAGGCCGCGACATCATTCACATCGATTGGGGAATATCAGTTATGAAGAAAATCGGCTGAATGGTTTAGCCGTTAGCGTTGTTCACAGAGAGACAGACTGTTCTGGCAGAACTTTGTTTGGACTCTGTAGCGAGAAAGTAGAAATTCCAATGCGTATTTGCAATACACGGATTATTGCCAGCACGGACTTTCTCATCTCATATTTAACCGTACCTTGAGGGCGGTCACAGACACACACTTTAGCTGACCGGGTTTTCACCTCAGTGGACGTCTGGTTGCACCTCCGCCGCCCATGCCCTAATGTTACTAGACTTTTCAGACGAGAGTCGACACTTCCCATGTTTAACAAAACTGCACCCGTAACAGGTTCACGCGCAAGGCGTGCACGAACCTTAAGTTGAAGAAAATCTCTATACTCTTTAAATTAGAATATATTGTGAGTTTGCGGGACCTCTTCAGGGCGGGAAATTATTAATAATAATAACAATAATAATTTTATTATTATTACTATTATAGGAAACTACTCTCTGCAATCTTTTTTGAAATAATTATATCCACGTATACACAATGCGATAGTACTCTATGGTGAAATCGAAGTGTGCACTAGAATTAGGTGCGGTTACATAATCATCGTGATTGTACCATCGCATAATGTATACGTAATGTATAAAAGGGGAAAAATAATAGAAGGCTTCCATCTCTAATTAAAGCCCCATAAAGGGCAGAAACACTCGTTTTAGCATGTAATTCATCGAGCAATTGACCTAAACTGAAGAAATCTCCTGGTGTATAATGTAAGTGTCATTCACGCATCCGGCGGTCGCTCGGCCGTGGTCGCGCGCTGGTTACCTGCAGGTGCGCGTTGAGGTTGTTGGGGTCGCGGTCGTCCATGTCGACGGAGTTGCCGCCCATGACCACCCGGCCGGACTGCCGCATGGACCTGCGAGGACAGACAAGAGGCACTCACTCGTACCATCGACCCCGGGACAGCAGGGCGGGGGCGGGGCCGAGGCGAAAGTATGGGCGGGGACAGAGGCGAGGGAGGGCCGGGGCGGGGGCCCACAGTGATTCCACTCTTCGAAAAACGAGCCAAAATTTGAAAGAGGCGTTGAATAGAAAAGTTATCTGGAATATAAAGGTTTTTGAGGTCGCTGTTTAGGAACATGAAGTCAAAATTTTGAAAAACACGGTGAATCCACTAGAGAAAAGAACTTCAAAAATGAAACCATTAACTTTTTTTTTTCAAATTCGGTAAGGTTTTTGACTATCATTATAAAAATAAACTTAACATTCAAGAAGTAATTGTTTTAATTTACAAATCGTGGCAGTTAAAACGTGCCTGCAATAAAATTACAGTAAGATGCTAAAATACTTATGAAAGGTAATAGTGTAGCAATACTACAAGAAAATGCAAAGTTGACCGCAGAACTGTCCAACTATATTCTTTTTATACACGGTTTTAAACAATGCCAATTATTATAATCGTTAAAATTTTTCACATTAATTATTAAAAAAATAATCAGTATTCATTAACATAAAATCTTTCTTTTTCTTACACTTTACTTTTATACAAACAATCAAGAGAAATCAATTTCGAAGATAAAATTTAACGAACCTAACAAGGAATTTTATAAGCTATTCTCTTGCCCTCTCACTTCCGCAATAGACCTCTGCCGTACGTTCATGACATTTGAATAAACTATGAACATGGATACAACAGAAGTATCTTTTACACCTGCATATTTTAATTCTATGATTATAATCATAAACAACAATAACATCCCACCCATCTCGATCAGGTTTTTCGTCCAGTTTCCCTGATCCATTGAGCGAATGCTGAGATGGCCCCTTGTTTTGCTTCTGGACATAAATGTAACTTCATTTTCTGTGCACGTCTTCTAGAATTCAGTGGGAAATACAATTATTCAAGTTATTGTTTCCATGTTGTCGCGGCAGGAAGTATTATTCCGAAGGATAACATGGATAAGAGCCAACATTTATTGCATTTTTATCCTTGAAAATAGATTTTATTACATGGAAGTTTTTTTCTCCAATATTTAAGTAGTATATGACTTAGTGTAGGGATCACAGAATTTTGAAAATATGCACAGAATTCACTTCTCCCCATAGCACGTCATATGCAGTTTTAACTTTTTTGACGTAAAATAAATAAAAATAAATGAACATAAAATCCCACGGAATATTTTTGTTCGTGTTGTTCAGCTGTTGTGGGTCTGGACCCACTGTGCAACGGGGGAGGAAGAGGGTGCGTAGCGACGGGAAGCACCCCCACCCCGCGGGCGAAGACGCCGCCGTTGCCACAACACCCTCGCCCCTCGCCCCTCGCCGCTCCGCCCCCGCTCTCGCCTCCCGCGGCCGCGCCAGTCACACAACGCAGCGGCCCCGGAAGCACCTCGGTGGCGCAACCCGTCCCCGCCACTGTCCCTGCTCTCCAAAGCCTTTATTCGCCCCGCGGCGGCTGCCTCCTCCCACTCATTCGATCGTTGACGCAACGGCGTGCCGGGGGCTTGCACGGAAATTAAACGACGGTGGAAGTGCTGTCCTCGTACTTGCCGCCGAAGCTTTTTTCGTTTCCTTTTCTACGAGGTACTTTTGTCTACCCTCTCGCTTTTCCTTGACTATTCGTAAATATGCTTTCATCCGTCTTTATTTCTATTAATTCCTTTCTGTCATTCAATACATTATACTCGTTCATTCACAAACAGATTTATACACACTGATATTCAATGTGTTGTTTCCTTCTTTATTAATAATGTTTTTTATTATCTGATTTGTCTGTTTTCGTTGCATCTGCTTGCTCGATTACCTTTAAACTTTGACTTTTCTGCTTTTTTAATATTTTGTCAACCCTCAAATTCTCAGTAGTTTATTCGATTTTTTCAGAATTCTAATTAATTCCTGTTTTGCTCAATTCTCGTTCGTTCCTTAACAAGAAACGCCTTTTGAATTATGCGTTCATGTGAGTTTTATGAAAGGACGTTTGCACTATCATTCAATTAATTCTTAAGGTTCATACGCTGCGAATAAAATAACTACTTAGAATCTGTTAACGCTGAGTATTTTTTTTTATTTTACACTAAATGAAGATGATAAAGGGATATCCACTAGGAAATAAGAGTAACATGGCAGTATAAATAAAATCATTTATCTATCTTGAGCAATAACTTGGGTTCAAGATTGCTATGAGGTGTTTGGAAATTCTTAATTATTTGCGATTTATTTGTGTTATAAACAACAATAACGTGTAATTCATGGTAAAATGCACATTTATTCCCTTTTCTATTTTAAAAAGAGAATTAATCTCTTTTTACTCTGTAAATTGAGGTCTTAGGGCAAAGTTTTTGAAACGCACACCTTTCTTTCATTGTCAGAGATGATTTTCTAAATAATATAATGATTTATATACTATTTAGGTTGAAAACCATTCAAAAGATATTTTAGCTATTGGTATAAAATCAGCTAGAATGCATGTTAAAATACACATTACATTTAGTTCTGAACGTATATATTCCCATTAATAAACAACTGCATACGTGCATATTGGTTGCATACACGGAAGGAGTTGCTGTCAACGAATACGTAATCAAATTGTGTTTCATTTTTTCTCGTAAGCATTATTCCTCACAAATCCATTAATCAGTGTCTTCGAAAGTAAATACACGTCGAATAACAATAGAGTCGGTGAAGGCGCGTTTTTATGAATACCTGCCGATAATTCTGTAAATGGCAGGAAGATTGCCACATCTGTCTCAAATTGAAAAATCAATACGAGTCGTGACACGGGTTGATACGTTAAGGTCACCTACCATGTTGGTGATTTGAGTACTTACTCTCATTGCATGCCAAGACAAGACCAGAGTACAAATCTATTAAGTTTGCGATGGTGAGCTCTACATCAATGGCCAATAAGAAATCATATATTGCTTCATTTGCAGATAATGTCACCACTATTATGGATCTTCCCAATTATCGTGCAAGTTTTCCAAATGCTCTTAATTTCTTCCGGGAACATTGTGTTTCCTGACGTGATTTGCTTTCGTTGCATGAAAAGAATTACGCATGTCATATGATCAAATGCGCGATATGATGAAACCAAATAGTACACAACACTTTCCAGGCACGTCATTAAGATCACTAAACGTATCGTACAGAGATAGCAATCATCTCACTAATCTCACTGATATTCAACTTAATGCCTTTCTTTTTATGTTAGAGTGTCTTTTGACATCATATTATTTATTTCGGTGCCACTCATTGATTTGACGGAACAGTGCTATAAGATCCTTTGACAGCGAGCAGTCTGTTCCCAGGAGGAAGTAGTAATTTCTCTCACGATCTTTTATTTCTATCGTTTTGCGGGATAAGAAGTCAAATGATGTAACTCATTGCCATGAGTAGACATTGGTGGATAAGCCGACTCTCAAAGACTTAATTTCGATTGATGGGGGCCATTCTCCTACCTTTATATTTTATTGAAGTTTATTAAAAATTGCTTTATACTTTTTTAAACGTCACGAGATAATGGCATTATGTATAAACAAAATCAAAACAGAAGAAAGAAAAACTTTGTTCATTTAAAAACATACTTATTCACAAAGATACAAATTATTAAATAGAAGAACTACTAACTTATTGCAACATTTCGACCCAGTAATTGTAGGGTACTGATCAAATACAACAATTATTGATATTACTGTTAAATTATTAATATACAGTAATTAGGATTATAATAAAACTGAAATGAATGTTCACTCTTAGTACAACTACCAATCCAACTTCTAAAATATCCTCTGTAGCATAGTACAACATAGTTGTTCAGAGTGAACATCCATTTCAGTTTTATTATAATCCTAATTATATTAGTAATCTACTAATAAAATTAGTAATTTTTGTACTTGACGAGGACCCGAAAATACCTGGGTCGAAACATTAATTTTGTGATTTTTCTATTTAAGAATTGGTGTTTAGGAATAAATTAGTTATGGATTTATGATAAATGAAGAACATTGTGCGTCTTTTTGGATTTTTCCTTACATGAGTGCAACATGAATACAGACAGAAATACCAGTATATAAAGTAATTTTAGGTTTAATTTTAATTCTTGACAATTTAAACAAAATTCGGACATAATTTACTAAGTACAGGTATTATATACTAAATACAAGTATTGTATTTCCGCTCCGGGTTCAGTTATCCTTATCTCGATCAGGTTTTTCGTCCAATTTCCCTCATTCCTATGAGCGAATCCCTAGATGGCTCAGGTCCTTCACCTTGCTTCCGGACATACACGTAACTCCATTATTAGCTCACGTTTCCTTGGGTTTTGCAGGGTGTTAGTGGGGAATTTACTACTTATTTAGCAGTTAAATCGAATTCAGTCGCTGTTTGGAGGAGAATTCTAGCGCCCGGATGCTCTGATCGGTAGTTTTCCGTGATTTCTCCGATCAACACCAGGCGAATGCCGGAGCAGTACCCTAGCAAACGGGTCACGGATCGCGCGCGATCTTCCCTTCCTCTTCCATGTCCTATCCTCTCCCCTCACACACGCAATTACACTAACATGCACTACACTACCACATATTCGGAGAGACCGGTCTGGAGCTTAGAGCTTGTCCCGGCTGGGGCGGTGCCCCGCTGGTGGGAGAGTCATGGTTAGCGGTAAACCCCACTAGCGGGCGGTAGGTCGGCGCTTAATCTCCCCATTCAGCGGGGGAAGTTCACCGGGGAAAATATGCACTACACTTACGGTACTAATGACCAACGCAGTTGATGAGCCCGGAAACACGAAAAAAATCAATCAACTACTTATTTAGTTTGCAACACCATCAAATAATCGTTCTACACGTTTTCTCAGTATTGAATCGTTTCCTTCACCTGTAGTACGATTAGGGAGAAGAGCAAAAATGTTGCAAATTAATTGTTAAAATTAAACGTTAAAAATCATTAAATGTTAAATATAAATATTATGTTATAAATTCAACGACTAAATGTTGTCGACTAAATTTTTCGTTGAATTTATAACAACTGGTCAACGAAATCGTTGAATAAATCGGAATATTCATTCGTATATAAAATGCATGATTTCTGAGTTGTAGTGGTAACATTGGTTAGCGGTACACCGTCTGAATGTAGCAATATAGTAGTTTTCAATTGTTAAAGTTTATTATATAAGGAACCTGATGATAGTGTACAGGAATTGTCGAAATGTGTTTTTTTACTGAATAAATAAAACTAATTTGAAAACATATTCTTTATATTTATAAATTATGCCAAAAAAAGACGAGACAAAAAAGGGATCATTTATTTATTTACTTATTTTCCAAGCATTACCTTCCTCGTAAAAGTATAAGATTATTATTAACACCAAATGACGTATATGCTTTTGATCGGCAGTAAATGCTTTACTACCGATGCTTTACTACTACTTAGTTTAGACTTTAAGTAAATACTAAGTTTTTATTCGTTCCACCCATATATTATTTTGTTTTTTCCTACTAAAATTAAAAATTTGACTGCGGTGGCAGTGGCAGTGGCAGTTTAACATTTTCGAGAGCGTCACAGCGTTATGATGTATTTTATATAATGTTAATATATAAAGTGTTATACAACCTTGGTTACTTTCTCCTTTCGTTCTAAGAATTTCATCGTTTAGAAAAAATTGTCGTCCTTGACCGAGAATGAACTTACAACATTCAACGAAGCACGGTGTCTTGTAGTTTCATACCAACCAAATTTCTCTGAGCGCAGGTGAATTACTTTTAAAAGAAAGTTAAAACGAAAGTCTATTATGTAATCTAGTATTGAACGAATCTGTAGCATACTTGTATAAGTTTAGGCATATAAACATTGAATTCCCACTGAAACATTGAACATTGTTATGTGCTACAAAAAACTGTCTAACAGATAACTTTATCTACTTCTTCTCTTGATTAAAATCCTCAAAGATGCAATAGCTTTATACTGCGTAATAACACAGTATACGATAAAGAAGGGCTAAAATGGTCATACTACATTTTACGCAAACATAAAACTATGGTTTGACTGCACTTAATATTTTATTGTTATAAACATTATTATTTCTTAAAAAAATTGTTTAACAAAGTCGAAAAACAAAATATTTGTCCTGCATAAAACGAATATTCCAATTGATTGATTGATTTTCTTGTGTTTCCGGGCGTGTCAACTACTTTGGTCATTAGTCTCTTTAGTGTAGTGCATGTTTTTTTTTTCTCGGGAGATGGCGGTGAACTTCCCCCCGCTTGATGGCGAGATCCGGCGCCGGCCTACCGTCGGCTAGTGGGGTTTGCCCCTAACCAGGACTCTCCCACCAACGGGGCACTGCCCCAGCTGGGACAAGCTCTAAGCTCCCGATCGGTCTTCCGGAATATGTGGTAGTGTTGTACATACTATGTGTGTGTTAGTGTAAGTGTGCGTGTAAAAGGTGAGGATAAGACTAGGAAGAGAAAGGAAAGATCGCGCGCGGTTCGTGGCCCGTTTGTAAGAGTACTTCTCCGTCCTTAGTGTGGTGTTGAACGGAAAAACCACGGAGAACTACCGATCAGAGTAGCCGGCCGCTAGAATTCGTTTCCAAACAGCGACTGAATTAGACCTAGCTGAAAAGCTAGTGTCGAAAATCCTGCCGCCGTCAGGACTCGAACCTAGGACCTCCCGGTCAGAGGCGCTGCAGTGACATCAGTTGATGCATTGAGCTACTGCTCCCAGTGAATATACCAATAAAACTCGTCTATTTCAGTGAATCATATCTATGATTTATAGCTTGAATTGTTTCCCTGTGAGTTTTGAAACAATATACAACTGAATGGTAAGTGGAAGGACAGAGTGACGTCGCTGACGACAGAGTGTATTACGTCTTGTTTTTTCGTATTAAACACACGTGTCAACATCCTAGCAGAATGTAAGGGAAACAGCAATTCCATGCGTTACTAGGTTATATAAAAAGTACATTAACAGTCGCTATCCACAAAGAAAACAGTGGATGTTATAGATAGGCACACATTATAGTTAGACACGCATAGTGGCATTGCAAAAAAAAGGAGTATTAATATTGAGAATCGTTTTAACAAAACTCAACACAAACTAAAAGTTCGAAAGTGATTTACACATAAGGTAGTATAAACTGGAGGAAGAGGAATCAAATGAAGCGGAACATTCTATAGATATTTTGAATGTTGTAATATAAAAATATAAACCCTGAATCATTATCCATAAAAATGCTTCTGAAGATTTTAAATTTGAAGATAATGGCATTTAATTTGACGGGTCCCAATTGGCAAGACACACGCCAGTTTTCTAATCCGTTAGTTCATGTCAGCACAGCGTACGGACCAGAGGGCAGCATTTACCAACCTGGGGCTCACGAAAGGTGTTTTTCAATATCACAACCCATATATTACACATTAATTTAATAAAATTACCTATAAAAAATAATAACACAATTAAAGAAGTTTGTCACTACTATAAATGATCACAACAAAACAAATAGTGTGGAGTAACGAATGAGAATTACTGCTTTGTGCCTTTTCCCCTTTTTGGGGGGATTATTTTGTTTACTAATTTATTTATATATTCATTTATTTATTTACACGTTCATTTATTTGAAAACAGTTCAAAAATGTACGTCACATATAAGGAAGAAGAAAGAGTTTGATCACAGTTTCAAGAGCTTTGGATATTTTGGCTCCTACTTAATTTCGTATTGAACAAACTAAATGTTAGAAAGTAAAATTGAACAAACGTTTCAATTTTACTTTCTAACATTTAGGAATGTAAGACGAGAAAGTATTTTCATCCTGTGTCGGAAAACGGCAAATTTTCCACAGAGAAATGCTTATTATCGAGCCCTGGTAACAAAAAAGTGGATAAATTCTGTTTCAATATATGTAGCAATTCACTTCCTCCAACACGTGGTGTACCCCGAAACCAGGTTTTGTGGGTCCTTGATACCGAAAAATCGATTGACGGCAAATTATCTGTCTGTCTGTCCAGGAGTATTAATTTTGGAGAAAATCGGCTGAACGGTTTAGGCGGCAGCTTTGATGACGGACGGACGAACAGACAAACGGACAGACAAATATGACGTCAAATGAATTATCGGTAACAAGGACCCACAAAACATCTACAAAACGTGTTAGAGGAAGTACTTTACTATCATATATGAACAAGATTTATCCACTTTTTCGTCTCCAGGGACTGTCAATAAGAGTTTTGATGTCTAAAATTTGCCGTTTTCGGCGCGCGATTTATAATACCTTGACGTCTTACAAAGTAAGGGAGAGAAGTAAAAAGGGCACGACTTTGGGCACTATAAATCGTGCACAGGTTGCCCCGCATGATGTGAAATACTGCAAAGATCAAATAATTTAGATTCATTAATTATTTTTAATAATCGGTGTAAAATTTGAATAAGAAAGCTATAGAAATAATTTGCTTGCATTTTTAAAGTTTTTTCCTTACTCAGTACTTTAGGAAAACGATCGGAAAATAATCAATAGGGTGAAAAAGTAATATGTGAAGATAAAGGGAATTAGAAATGAAGTTAAGTAGAAGTCAAGTATATAGACTGCAGTCTGTAGTGAAATAATATTGAGATGGTTACGGTAGAAATCTTGTGAAATTCCATAATAAAGGTATAAAGATACATATCGTAAATTAACTTAAAAATGTATCTCTTAAATTAAGAGATAAATTCCACGTCTTACATTACACAGAAATATGTGAAAAATCAAATTCCAAAAAAGTTTGCAATCCAAAAACTTTTTAAAAATCCTTCCAATAATTGTCTAAATGAGCTATCTAAATGAGGAAACGGAAGTCAATTACTATACAGTTACAGGATTTTTTTAGAAAATAGCCCATTTCTGTTCCCATTACAGCATAACTTTCCTAATCAGTTTTCTGCCAATTTAACAATATGGCCTTAGACCTAATAACGTAATTTAGTTATGTTTATGAGATTTTTGAAAATACATCCATGCAATTTTCACAACTTACATAAAAAAGTAATTTGCTATTTCTATGTTTTATTAGGAGTTTGTTAATTCTAGGCATTTGTTTAATTTTTTAAAAATATTTCTTACTGTACTATTGGATTAAGATGAATTATATTGGTAAAATTGTAAATTTTCAAAACATTTTAATCACATTTATCTGGGTTTATTTTTAACCTGTACTATTAAACCATTGATGATATAGAATAATCCCTGATGCATGTTTGGGTTACATGTGAAGAAACAATTTTTTACTTATTTCATAACACTGTTATACTGTTACTGTTTTACGATATACTGTTAACTTACCCCACAAAAGCAGTTACCAAAATATTTACTCGAAGACCTTATACATCTGTAGCCCACAATAAATAATGAACCCATGATCTAGCTCTCCAAGTAGTTAGGAAATATCTCGGTCTTAATATGGATATTAAACTCGACTGGAACCAGCACATTAATATTAAAATACAGCAAGCAAAAAATAAGATACATCATCTAAAACCTATCGATCTTACCACTTCCGCTTCCAACAAACATAACCATCTACAAAACCATCATTGGACTACTCCTTTATGCCTGTCCGGTTTGGACCCCCGCGGCAAAAGCAAACATTGACAAGCTTCAAACAGTCCAGAACCAATTTCTGAGAACGATCACAAATGTTCCTTGGTTTGCCACAAATTTACAGCTCCGTAAAGAATCCCTCATTGACTCCAAGAAATCACCATATAACATATATTTCCACCCAGATATATCATTCCATACACCAAATTTCACTTCTAAGCTACTACGACTCCAGAATATACCCTCTCACAGAATCAGAATTAAAAATAGATATCCATACCTGACATTCCGAGAAGAAAAAATGGCAACTTGGATTGTTTTTAGAGGTACCTGAACATGATTTCGTCATCCAAATTAGTTTGTAATATACAGTAATTATACGTGAAGTAGAAAGTGAACCTTCGCTACACATGCAAAGTCTATTATGTACTGATCTACTATGTTCTGTAAATTGTCTTCGGTTCTGTCTATTATGTTCTGAAAAAAAAAAAAAACATCCGGGAAATAAATATTTATAATAATAATAATAATAATAATAATAAGAAGAAGAAGAAGAAGAAGAAGAAGAAGATTTATTCCCAACTTGTTTTACAGAGATAATGTACATTGTTGTTTCTTGGAATTACTAACCATCGATAACGAGTTGTGATGGTTAACAAAACTAAATTTATAATTAATCTGTGTATTTCTACATAGAATTTTGTATGTGTAACGTGTTTTTTTTACAATATTTTTATTTTTTTAACATTTACAATATAAGTTTTTGTGAACATACAAAATAAAAATAAACGTCTACTAATCAGAAAAAGAATAAATATTGGCAATAGAGTAAAACGGAAGTAATCATTTCCCAACCACATAACATCCTATTCTGTACTCATTGCTTCGTCTCGTCAACTCTACTCGACCGCTTCGCTCTGCCGTGTCTCCTCTCGTCTCGACCTTCCTCAACCGGGCAGCCGCGCTGGCTTCGCTGCGATGCAACCCGTAAGACCTACATGCATTGCGAGCTGCCAAGAAACCTTGTTGCAGAAAAACAAAAATCAACTTACTTCAGCCTCTTCAGAAGATGAATTTCGAAGAATCCTTTCGCAGTGGCTATGTACATACTAATAAACACATATATTTCAAGTTTCACATTTTTTAGTTTCAGAAGGTTTGGGTTTGCGTTACCGTCAGTCATTTAGTTTCTTCTATTATAATGTCAACATCATTGAGAAGGGTTATTTTAGTATCAATTTCATCGTATTGCTGAGCAGATACAATATAAAACTAATGGTGCTGCGGAATGGCACATACTTTCACGAGCTTGTTTGTTTTGGGGTAGCTTTTCGGTCTTTCCATATACTCATGCCAGCTGCCATCTACCGCCGCCCAAAGTACATTTTTTGCACTTTTATGTTTTTCGGTTTCATAATTGTAAAACCGAAATATTACTTTAAGAATATTATAGAAGAGTGAAACGTCGTCCTATAAGGAAATGTTCTTTGAAAAATTTGGAGCTGTTTTCAAGCAACTGGCGCTTAATGGATGCACTGGATTTCGCAGAAATCTTGTTTTCGAATAACTTTATTGAAAGTCATTTGAAGCACTTCCACTCCCAAAAAGCAGAAATGTATACTAATTGCTGGAAATGTGTATATTAAGGATGAGAAAATGATTAAAAAATCTTTTTTTAAAAAAAAAACCCAAAATTATCATTAAAAGCGCAATTAGCACTATACATGATAAAAGTTTGAAGATAAAATTTGGAGCCGTTTTTGAGAAAATGACGTTGAAACACTTCAGAAAATGCGGAATTTTGAGCTCATTTTCTCAAAAAACTTTATTTTCAAAATACTTCATCAGACAACATTCAAAGATCATGTGCTCTAAAATGCAATAATGTGAACAAATCACCGCTAATGTAAATATTAACGACGTGAAAAACATGTCAAAAAATTACATGTTTGTAAAAAATAACAAAGAATAGAGCAATATAGCGTGTATGTCATATTATAGAGCACTATCCCTACAAAAAGTTTAAAGTAAAAATTTGGAGCCGTTTTCGAGAAAATCTATTTTTGTTATTTTTTACAATTGCACACAATATTGCGCGAAAACTACTAAAATTTTCAAAAAATGCACATGACCATAATGAAAGAGATAAATATACAGAATAAATTTCATTTGAAGGAAATATTTCGATCTTCAATTTTGTAGTTGAAGGAAGATGCCGAAAAATTCAATCTTTTGAAATTTTCGAAAATTCAGTAGTAACAGTGAAAAACGGACCTATGCCTTCTATATAAATGTATTTTACTATATTCTTTCAAAAAATGCAAAGAAAAAATTTGGAGCCATTTTTGAGAATTGTCCCAGGGACTTCATGTGAAGTACCCTCAAATTTTAAAGAATATTTTTTCAAAATCACAAAGCTTCGAGTCGAGCCCAATCATCTGGGGAATATCGATTTTAGAAAACGTCCTAATGGTTTAGGTGGTAGTGGTGTTAACAGATGGACAGACAGGCGGACAGACATACATACAGATTGACGGACGGACATTTTGAAAAAACAATACACAAACACTTGTTTGTTATCAGGGGAACCCGAAACGTATTCCGTTGAAATATCGAAATCGCTTTATCGCAGCATTATATAACTCTCTCTATTTTACGTTAATGATTCATTAATAGTGATTCCGGGCACGTCAACTACCGAGGTTATTAGTCCCGTAAGTGTAGTTATTGTTTTTTCTTCGGGAGATGGCAGTGATTTTCCCCTGCTGGATGGCGAGATCCGGCGCCGACCTACCGTGGGCAAGCGGGGTTTCCCCAACCAGGCAACTCCCACCCGCGGAGCACCGCCCCCGACCCGTCTCCCGGGATGTGTGGTAGTGTCGTGCATGTTAGTGCAAGTGTGTGTGTGTAAAGGGTGAAGATAGGACTAGGAAGAGAAAGGAAAGATCGCGCGCGGTTCGTGGCCCGTTTGTAAGAGTACTTCTCCGGCTTTAGTGTGGTGTTGAACGGAGAAACCATGGAAAACTACCGATCAGAGTAGCCAGCCGCTAGAATTCTCCTCCAGACAACAACTAAATTCGACCGAGCTGACAAGCTAATGTCGAAAATCTTGCCGCCGTCGGGACTCGAACCTAGGATCTCCAGGAGGCACTGCAGTGACATGAGTTGATGCACAAACCATCTCTCCCGGTCTCTATTCTACGCCGTATATACGTACGTGCACAAGAAGGTAAAAATGCACTGATGTGAATTGGAAGTGACTTTGGGATGGATTGCTATAGGCACTGTACTCGTTTATGCTAATTCAATGTTCTAAGCTAATGTGTGTGAATGTTGAATAATGTGTTTATTATGATTTGTTGTAGAACTGGTACCCAGTCATCTGTAGTGGTGTTGTTGAGTAGTGCGAGTTTTCTGGTAAGCCGATTTGCGAGTGGGGCGGCGGGATAATGTTGAGACTACGGTAACGGACGACTACTGGTGACTTGGGTGGCTGCGGCAGCACGTTTGAAACATTTGTACGTTGGAACGAAGTGTCGGCATTGTAGATTGTACATCTCCTTGCTATCTGCGTTACGGTAAGCATTGCTACGATTCCTGTAAATTGGGTGAAGAGTTGCGTGGTGGGTGAGTATCTTTTGTAATGTAGCAAGTCAGTACGACGCTACGCGCGTTAACGTCACGGTCAGTATTACGAAGTATATGTTTTGTGAAAAATCAGTAAAAACGGTGGGTGACATACAGAGAAGTATAACCTGAGAACGTTTTCTTATGCTCCACAATCTCTTCTACACACGTTCACAATTCATAAATGAATTAGGAATAAAGGTAATAACAAGCGTGGCTGACAACCTTTGAAAGAGGGATTTTCACCCCCCGAGTAATAAAAAAACGAATTTGTAAACGAACTATAGATTCGGTTTTACAGTTTTTCTGACAAAATAACAACCTCAGTCTTACTCCTCTCCCAAGTACCTAAAAGAGAGCTCACCAAAACGTGCCCATAATGTTAAGGACAAAAAATAGGCGCGAATAACGGAGAAGGAGTCAAACGTCAAACTGCTCATTTTCATGTAGAAACCAAGATTCCAATCCTAGTCGAGTGATATAGAATTCGTGCAAAACAACGTTTTGCTGCTGGCTTTGTCAGGGTTCTCCCGTTTTACTGTCCCTGATGGGTTATTGTCACACATTTAGAAGACATAATGACCTGCGCAAATACCTGAGGTGTCCAAACAAGCGTGACCCATGGTGTAGTGATCAAACCGCTCATCATTTACCTGTAGATACCGGGGTTCAAATACAGGTCGGTCCATGAGGAATTGTGGTGGGAAAGCGACATTCCACAAGATTCCCTCATGATTATCTCATTTTCTCTTGCTCCTCATTTCACCTTTGCTTCTTCATCAATCAAATAATATCATTATATACCTTCCATCAAAATCATCTAAGATATGGCATAAAATAGTAGGGGTTGAAGATTTGCTTAAGGAGCCAAATTATGTCTAACATTCGGTCAAGAAACACTCCAGGACTTCTTTAAAATATCCAGAAACATCGTATCCTGATCACTTACCGGATACAGTTTTCCAAAAGAATAATGCTCAGTCACATTGTGATGGCGTGTCGAGAGCAAGGAAATGTTTTCACGTGTTCGCATTTCAGACTGCGGAGCGCTGCACGTGCCAAATGGGTGTAGCAAGCGGGTCACGTGCCGTTACCATCCCCATTGACGTCACGGGCGGTTGCTGTGGTCGTGGGAGCTGCCTTTTGACTCTGCTTTCACGCGGACGACCTCAATGGCGATGTCTGTAGGCCACTTGCCGCGTAGGCCATGCACGTGCAGCGGTGACCGAGGAACTGCGTCACCCTCGTGCACGAGACTTCTAGATTTCAGGCATCTCGTTTTGCTTCACACGTGAGAGTGCGACTGAAACTTCGTGTTTGCTTATGATAACATGAAATTAGTTACTCGTTCAGGAAAGTAAAGGGTTTAACGAAGAGCTGTAAAGAAAAATAAAATAATTCAATCCTTTTAGACCTAGTGTACAAAATAAATACAGCCATTTTGGCTGCAGCATTACATAACTCGGACACACAGCGAAGTCGCTAGCCTTTCACCACTGAGGTCCGGGTTCGATTCCCGTTGAATCTCATGTAAAATTTGTTCCAACAAAACGAGTTTGGCCGCTTCACAAGGGCTAGTACAACCTTTGTGAAGTGTCATAAATCCTATCCCCTCGTTATTCCTTCCCATTTCTGGCCCTGGGTAGTGACGCAGGAGCGCGTAGTAAGAGGCGCGTACGCGGAGATGCTACCTGGCGGTCCTCTTGACAACTGACTAGACGAGACAAGACGAGACATAAAAATACAGCGTCCTCTGGAATAGAGGGATAGGTAATGAAAGATTACTCCGCGCTCAACGCTCGACCAGGGGTGAAAAAGGGGCGTTGCGTCGATAAGTTTGATTAAGGGCGCAGCGAATTAAAAAACAAACTTTTTACTGGTGTATATTTAAAAAAAAAAAATTAAAAAAAATTTTTACGATAGAAAATTTTATTTTAAATCTGTGTATATTAATTTAAAAGAATAAAAATAAAAGATAAAGCATTTTTGAAATCTTTGAGTAGTATCTTTTCTCCAAACAAACGTTTTGAACTTGGAGACCAACTTTTAAATATTATATTTAAACGGTAAAATAATTGGTAATACTATTCGCCGAATTGCCAAATACGTCATTGTTTTGCAACATAAAATTAATTATGAAATAAATTGAATAATTGTGTATACACAATCAATATATTTATAAACAAACATAAAAAAACGAATCCTGAACTTTTTCAGAGAAGACTATGCCCCCAAATGCCAGTCTCGACCTATTCGTTAATCCTGACTGTCTTTGTTGCCCAGTGCTGTCTCCTGCGCTCCGCGTTCTCAGCGCTATTGTTTTGACATAGCCTATTGATTCAGTGGTGAGTTGTAGTTGACACTTACATAATTGAAATGATTCAAGGCGTTGTCATTGTCAACGATAGTATTTATTTCAATAATAGCAGCTTTCGATGGCTTAGCCATCATCATCACTGACTGATATTGTGACTTCCAGACAGCAGGTAAGAAACGGCTCAACTTACTTTTTGTAATTTCTCTCTCAAAATTGTACATGTATATTTTCATTCATTTTCTTGCTTAAATTTAAAAAACTACTATATTACAAAAAGAACTAAGTCTCCGCCCCTTCTTTCTTTCATTCTTTCTTTTCTTTAATTCTTCTCCTTTCATTTCTTAAGATGTTTTTTAAAATTAGGTAACTATGTTAATTCTAATTTTATATTTTTCTTGTATCAGAAAACTGATGATGATGGCTAAGCCATCGAAAGCTGCTATTATTGAAATAAATACTATTGTTGACACTGACAACGCCATCAATCATTTCAGTTTGACATAGCCTTCCCAGCTTGTTGGCGTCAGAAGGATGGCATGACTTCCAAGGAATGTCGCCGTTGACTATTGATTGACTGATTGATGTTTCCGGGTACGTCAACTCGATTGGTCATTAGTTACTTTGGGATAGAGAATGTTTTATTCCTGGAAGTGGCGGCGTTCCTCCCACGCTGGATGAGACCTGCAGCCGACCTACACGTCAACTTTCGGGTCTCTTTTCAGGTATCACCTCCCAGCTGGGTCAAACAGCAAGCTTCCGACTGGACTCCCGACATACGTGGTAGTAATGCATGTAAATGTGTGTGAGAGTAAAGGGAGAGGATAGGGCAAGGAAAATGAAGGAAAGGAAACGTGCAGTCTTGCATGTTTGTTAGTGTACTGCTGCGATATTCGCCTGTAATGATCATGGAGCCTCCCGCGGTGGCTCGTTAGTTTACGTGCTCGCTTTCCACGGAACAAGCTCCGGTTCGATTCCCGGTCGAGGCAAATTATACCTGTGCTCTTTCCTTACAAATGTACCAGTATCTGTTGCTACGTGACGATGAGAAAGTCCACATTAATGAAGACCAATAACGATGAAGGGATGTCTTCGTGCTACCACACGGACCCCTTATCACATGGCCGAGAGGCTGGGTCACCGCTGGTCGGTAAAGACCCGTAGAGGGTTGTCGAGCCAAAGAACAGTGATCGGGGAATTCACGGTAAACTAGCAAGAAGAGCAGCCGGCCGCTAGAATTCTCATCCAGACAGCGATTGAATTCGGCATAACCCTAGATGTATATCAAGAATCGGCCACCGTCGTGACTTAGCCCTATTGTAAGACTCCCCCCAAACAGTTGCTTCAGGGACAGCGCTAATGCTGGACCTGACCTAAATCAGACGGTCGTTGCTTTGATCACAGAGAAGTTTATTGGTTTGTGACCATGCCTGCTCCTGTTGTATTTCCAGTATTTTACCTAGATGTATTGCACTCGGGCAGTACGCCATAATGTGAGACGAATTAGATTATTTTGTCATATACTAGGAGAAGACTGTTTTTATTGACAATCTGGGAAGATGATTGTAAGTGTGTAATCGTGTGTATGTATAGTGTGTATGTGTAGTATGTAATATTAATCTCACAATACTGACGTATAAAATGGAATCACGGCCAAATGTTCATGAAAAGCCTCAAATCTATTCTGATTCTATCTCAACTTTTTTCCAGGTTTCCTCCTTCCTTTCATTTCTTCAACATAAATTCCATTCATTTTTATTATTAAGTTATCATTTCCATGTCAATATTGGATGTTCAAATGGAGATTGATGGGGAAAGACGTTTTGTTGGGGACGGGTTCATTTCTATGGAAGTCATTATGTAAATAATTTAAAAAATCTCAATTTAATTTTCATTGCAATGCGTTTTCTCCAAGGTTGTTGACCGCTTCAACAAAGCAAAAATACTCTTGCGTGTCAGAAAACAACAGCCTAATACATGGAAATCGCTTTATACTCACGCAGTGCGGCTGTTGAACTTCATTATTCATTCTCTTCAGACTAGACGCCCCTTAGTGCACAAGAACAAACAAAGGTGTCTATCGACCAACGCGGTGTGTACATTTGCATCCAACCAAGACATTATCGATTGAATACACTCGATTATGTCTATTACAAACACTCGCAAACATGATGACGTTCAGAAATACAGGTCTATACAATTTGCTATCGAATATTTTGGTGGTTTCCATGAACAGATGCTTGAAAAAATATAGTTCGAAAATTAGGCATGAGTACAAGAATACACGAGTAACTAACTAGTTCAGGGGTTCTGTCCTCTTATCCATCCTCTAAATTTACAAGGTGAAACCCATTATTTTCACAAGATTTAAAAAAAGCCACAATTTTACAATTCAGTTAGGCTGAAGATGGTTGCTATGCTAAGATTCATTAAATTTCTATTTGCAAGGTATATAGGCTCCTGTTCAAGCATGTTAGGACTGATTTTTTTATTTCGTTTTGATTATGCTATTAAGTAAATTAAGAAACTTTTAATGAAGTTTCATAGCTTTACATAAAATTGCGTCACATAAATCGAAAGTCTGAATTACAGAGACAGTAAAGCATGGCAGCACACTCTCTTCAAGAACTACTCTTTTTGGCTACAAAAATTGCCTGAAAAATTGATTCGCTGCTTCGTCGTAAGAAATCAATGAAGAAACGTCTCGTCTTGCTCACGAAAGACCTGGTGCGGAATTACAGGGATTTGAATGGCAGGCGCGGACGATCAAAGGCGAATGCTGAGGCGACTGTGCCGTGGCGGGTAGGGCAGCTTCGGAGCCTTATTACGTGCGAGCGTTACGGAACCGCATCGATAAGGCGCTAGCTCCTCTGGGGGCCGTGACATTTCGCGACCTCTGCAGCGCACGCCACTCACGCGCCTCGCCACTAGATCGCCACGCCACACGCCCGCCACACGCCCGCCACACGCCCGCCACACGCCCGCCACATTCTTGGTCTAGAATCATTGCTTGTCCGAAAACCATGATATGCCCTGTTTCAAGTTGATGTTTCGAGAGCGAGTGAAGTTTTTGAAATGATTCTTTTATGTTCCTCTGATGTGCAGATACTAATTGTTTACGTTTTCTTAGAGTCTGACCAATATAAGCTCAGGGGCATTGAGTACAATTAATTTTATATACACCATCCTGTGTTTCCATTTTTCAATCTTATATTTGTTATTTTTAATGATTTTTTTTGTTCAGAATCTTGTGTACAAATCTACAATTTTGTTCTAGAAGAAGTTGTTTCATGAATGTACGGAAAAGAAAGTTCATTTAACACTGCGGTCTATGGCAAAACCAGAGACGAGCTACAATAGAAATAATAATGGCATTAACAATGACAATAATGAATAATACGTGTGTATTTGCCCCCCACATAGCATCACATAGTCTTCTTGACACATAAATTGATATTTATTTATTTATTTTATTTATTTTACGTCAAAAAAGCAGTTAAAACTGCGTATGACGTGCTATGGAGAAAAGTGAATTGTGTGCACATTTTCAAAATTCTGTGATCCCTACACTAAGTCATATACTACTTAAAATTTAAAAAAAAGCTCCCATGTAATGAAATTTATTTTCAAGGATAAAAAGGCAATAAATTTTGGCTCTTATCCATGTTGTCCTTCCGAATAATACTTCCTGCCGCGACAACATGGAAAGGATAATTTGAATAATTGTATTTCCCACTGAATTCTAGAACACGTGCACAGAAAATGAAGTTACATTTATGTCCAGAAGCAAAACAAGGGGCCATCTCAGCATTTGCTCAATGGATCAGGTAAACTGGACGAAAAACCTGATCGAGATGGGGTCATTGACCCGTAGGCTGCAATACAATACTTGTTACAGGTTGATACATATACCTCCTTTGGAAGTGAGAGGAATTTCCAGATTTTCTTGGGAGTATATCTTTATTAATCAACCCTATGTAACATGGATATTCCACGAATGCTTCGAGTGCCATTTGCTGACAATGATAGACTAGACATATTGAGTTCGAAATAAACTGAATTCACAAAATTCATGCAAAAAAATCAACATTATACGTTTCCCAAGGGCGTTCCACACGACGTTTATTTCCGAAACTTCTTCCAGTGCAATCGTTAAACTAAAGATATTAAAAAGATTATCATTAAATATTATCATTAAAAAGATGAATATTCGACTGTTTTAGATGAAGTTTTGGATTATTTACTAAAAACACGTGCGTCTGCCTAAAGGCAGATGTTTATATACCCACTAGCTCAAATTTTCACTGCTTCTTAATGCACGTAAATGTTTACAAATATTTCCAAAGAGCAAACATTAAACCTCTTTAAAAAACAACAAATACTAAATTCAATTTCAAAATGCAAAAATACACAATATAATTGAAATAACACAGCAATAATTAACAGCAAAATTGAATTCAATATTTTCAAAAAAATTGAAAAATTATTTCCAAATTGAAATAGCAATCGTTATTTATAAAACGACAATTCCATCATTCACTTTTCCTTAACTTCGCTCTTACACTCATAATATACCCCATTAACAACCCTGTCATAAAGATTCGGACGTACCACGTTTTGTGACCATCCATGCTACATAAGAGGTAAACGCAAGTTGAGTTTCTTTGGTTTTGTAGTCTTCAAATATAAATTAACATCATGTCTAGTATATGTAACTATATTTTTTTTAAATTACGTATCATCTGATGAGGAAACCAAAAGAGCTTTTGAAACGTGCTTGAAATTTTAAAATGGAAATAACGAAATAAACAACATTAAGATACGACTTTTGATTGCCCTTCATTTCAAGGAAGAATATTTATTTATTTATTTATTTATTGAAACGTCATGAAACAGTTAAAAACTGAGTGAGACTTATTATGGGGAAACGTTTATTCTGTGCACGTTTTTTAAAATTCTGGGATCTCTACGGTAATGCAAACAAACCCTTCGTCCCAAACAAACTGACAAACTTACTTGAATATAAACAAGTGTAGAAGTTGATAACGCCTTAAATGAACAAATGACTGGCCTACGAAATTATTGCGCTAGAATCGAGTGCAACTGACTATTTTAGAAGGTCTCGCTACTCGTGAACATGCACGCAAGTGAAGAAATTAACTTCAATTATGTTACTAGAATCTGGAAAATGTTTCAGAAAAAGGAACCCGGAGTGGGTTACTAAGATTATTGTTAGTCAATGCTTCTACTATAAATGTACTTCTAAATACGCTTACTACATATTACTAGGCTTCCCTCGGTGGCTGGTTCGTTTGTGTGCCGCTGTTCACGGCGCGGCGTAACCCCGGGTTCGATTCTCGACCGAGACAAATTATACCTGCGCGCTTTCCTTACAAATGTCACAGTATCTCTTGCTGTGTGACGATGAGAAAGCTCACCCTACGATTACGAAGATCAGTATATACAGTCGACTCCGGTTATAGTGAACTAGGATATAGTGAACCCTCGGTTATAGTGAACTTAAGTCACTGGCCCCGTTTTACTTACACAAATCAGCATAAAAAGATTCGGTTATAGTAAACCTATACTACAGGATATACTAACCTCGGCTATAGTGAACATAATAAATTTAACTACATGGAAATTAATTCCATTAATTCTCTCCTGGAAAAGAATACATCGCCACAGTTTCACAAATCCCAACACTAGGCAGCTTGAAAAAATATCGTTGGCCAAAGGTTATAGTTGAAGACGTATCCCCTGAGGTGAAAGTAACGGACCCGGAATGGGGACCTTACTGATGACCTTAGGCCACTCAGTTTCAGAAACAAAGGCAGTGTCCTGAGTGTGGTCAACTGGCGGCTGAGAAGTGCGATTGCTTGCTTCAGTTTCAATCTTGGTGTTACTTCATATTCCACGGAACAAAGCGCTATTTTGAAATTTTTTTGGTTTTAAAAGGAATTGGGAATTTTTGGTTTTAAATGGCTTTCGACGGCTTTGCCGTCATCGTCAGTCTCGCTGCTTTCGGCAAAAGTCGGTCGACTGTGCACAGTCGACCGACTTTTGCCGAAAGCAGCGAGACTGACGATGACGCAAAGCCGTCGAAAGCCGGCTATTTGAATAAAAATACTCCATTGACGAAGATGACCTCTTTTATTTCACCACAAAGCACACTGTCGTAGGCGACAGGAAGAACGCGACTGCCACAGGGTGGGATATCCGCCGCGCCGCGCGGGAAGCGATCAGTTTCATTAGCCGCTTGCGCCTCCCGCTACCGAAAGCATCTCATGTTATTAGCGAGTAGCAAGAGCCTTCAGAGAGTGAGACGGTGTTCCAATAGTGCAAGAAGGATTTAAGTGTCAATACTACATTACGATACTTAAGAGGACAATGCAGAATCAATTATGGAGAAAACACGAACTATGGAGAAGGATCTAGAAAAAATACTAACGAAAAAGTACGAAGCACACAGTTGAAAAAAAAATCATTTTCTAAGGACAAATAAAGATGTAGAAATTTTCATTTCGTGCTATTAATGTATTTTGTTGCATCTCAATATTAATAACCGCTATGGAAAAATTTTATTTAATTTTGACATCACTTGATATGCTGAACCTCTGATGTAGTGAACTAAAAATGTTAGTCCCCAGAAGGTCACTATAACCGGAGTCGACTGTACGGTGATGTCTTCGTACTAACCACACGAACCCCTTATCCCATGGCTGGGAGGCTGGGTCACCGTTGGTGAGCCAAGGCCCGTAACGGGTTGTCGAGCTCAAGAACAGAATGTATACTATACTACTACTGTAGTCACTACATCATATTTCTCTCCCATATGTAACAGGTTTTTACGAATTTTGATATTCACGAGATAATGTTTACAACTTACGTTGAATAGAACCATGTAAGCCATTTTTACGACAGTTCTCGTGGGTAAATCGCCGATTCTTCTACGTGCAAAATTCTCCAACAATTAGTTATTTCAATCATATTTATATACATTACATATACAAAAAGTTATTGGAATGAAAATGTATTCATTCCAAACAGAGATTTAATAACCTTGATCGGGTCGTGTGCGAGCTATGTGAAAATTAATCTCTCGTATTGGATTCCTCTATCTAATCTCTGCATAGTGCCTCCTGAGGCCGGGGAGATCGTGAAAGTAGCCAATCGATTGCTCCCCAGCGTTCGATGGCGCGCCGGTGCTCGGGGCGGCCGTTCGTGCCCTCCGGGATTTGCGTGTGACAAATTGCGGCGCGGCGCGACGTCGGAGGTCGGCGCGCCACTTGAGGCCGTTTATCACAGTCGTCTGGACGTCATCAGCTGTAAACAAAGGGGCGAGGCGCGACGTCATACTGTCGCTCCTGGACTTCCGGTCTGCCCCGTTCCCACCCTACCTCCGACCCACCGTCACCTCCGTCCTGCCTGTTCCTCCGCATTGCCTCGGCCCTCGTCCACGTCTCCGCCCACCTCACGCCTCCGCCCCCACTTCCGTCACTCTCCGTCTTGAGCCTACGCTCCACCCACACCTCCGCCCACGCCCTCACCTCCCTCCACCCCACGCCTCCGCCTTCGCCCACGCTTCCACTCATGTATCCGCTCCCAACCCCCTCAGCCCCCACCCCACCCACGCTTCTTCCAACGCCTCCTCCCACAACACCGACTCCGCTCTGCCCATGTCTCCACCTCCTTTAGGTGACGGACTACTACGGACGGTCTACGTTAGAGGACGGTATTACTGCGCCTAAACCCACGCTCCCACCCCCTTCCCGTCCGTTTCTGTTTTTGCCCCAAATTTTGATCTCTCCTCGCTTTCCTATCGCTCTCTTCAAACTTCCAGTCCGTTCTCTTCAGAGGATTCTCCTCCAGGTAGATATGTTAAAAGCCGGACAAGGCGTAACGTTATTCTCATCGCTATTTGACTTGCGGCACGTGCCCTTCCCTCGCTCTGCCTCTTCTCCATTCCACTCAGTTCACCCCTCGGCGCTTGCATTTTAAACATTCAACACGGTGATATACTACAATCGAGTATGAGGATCGTTCATACATTTTTTTTCACAGTTATTGTGGGTTGCAATGCATGGAGTGTCGGGTGATTTATGAGGTAAAAGCTGTTCGGTGCCGCTTAAAGTGGTGCGTATCGAATGCGTCACAAATGGCACCTCTGGTCGATGTGAGTGTACGTAGAAAGCATACTTCTCGGTCGCTCAGGTTAACATGCGTATTTACTTTTACTCTTCAATGCTAATTAATACAGCGATGAAATTTAAGTGATGTGTATTTTTATATTAGAACGCTTCTAGGTAATGATCTCAATACACATTTCTGGATTTAATTTTATGTTTTCGTGTTTCCGGGCGCGTCAACTGCTTTGGTCATTAGTCCCGTTAGTGTAGTGTATGCTTTTTCTTTGCGCGGTGATCTTTCCCCGCTGGATGGCGAGATCCGGCGCCGACCTACCGTCGGCTAGTGGGGCTTCCCCCTAGACTCTGCCATCAGCCGGCCCAGTCGGGACAAGCTCTAAGATCCCGACCGGCCTCCCGGAATAAGTGGTAGTGTAGTGCATGTTAGTATAATTGTGTGTGTGTGTGAGGGGAGAGGATAGCACAACGAAGAGGAAGGACAGATTGCGTGCGGTCTGTGGCCCGTTTGTTAGGGTATTGCTCCGGCATTTGCTGATGTTGATCGGAGAATGTTGATGAAGTAAGTACCAGGTGCGTTCTATGGTTCAATGTTATAAGAACTTCTCCGCATCGTCCTGAAATTGAATAGTATTCATATTATAGTTGCGACTTCGTCCACATAACGCATATTCGAACCCTTGTTGAGCGCTGAACGCCTGGCATGGAGTAATACTTCGTTATTATTTTGTCGAGTCTCGTCACGTCGCAGTCAGTGCCTTTCATCCGTTCGGACAGAGGCTGGGCGCCGTTGGATTCCGGAATCCCTAGACGTTCACCTAACCAGGAATCCGCGAATCCTCGAATTCCACTTAACCTCTGTGACTTCACAGAACGTAGTTAAGGAACACGGCTAGCAACGCCGGCAAGAAAGCGAAGAGCAGTCGGAGACTTCCACACACGGCCGGCGGCGCTAGCCGAATTCGTTTACTACGCTCCGTGAAGTCACGAAGGTTAAGCGAATTCGAGACTCGCGGGTTCGTGGTTGGGTGACCGGCCAGGAATTCCGGGATCTAACGGCGTCGAGCCCCTGGCCGAAGGGATAAAAGGCACTGACTGACTGCGACGTGACGAGACTTGACAAATATAGTAATTATTACACAGTAACGGAGGATTACTTCAGAATAAAATGCACATTAATGGAGGATTACTTCCCAGTGCAAAGTGCTCAACGCCCCTTAAGGGGGTTGGAGACGCGTTGCGTCAAGGTGTAGACGCAACAAAATGTTTTAAAAAAATCATTTAACTAGTGTCGAAATTCTTCGCGCAGGTCAGGATTCGAACCAGAAGCTCCCGGGCTACGAGCTAAGTTTGAGATACGGCTTCGTAATTTTAGTCCGATGTCACTTTTCAAGTAATTGCCAATTGAGAGAGAAAGTGGGTATGGCACACTTGTGTGACAAGCACGTTCTGGTTGCAGCAGCTCAGTTATGACTGAAACGTCACTTTATGTCTACTAATAAAATATTAAAGAAGTTTATAACTTACATTGTATTATATGTTTCGTTGAATACTGCTATGCAAATATAACGTACCTAAGTATTGATGCACTTACGTTTTGTGCAACTGTTGTTGAGTTAAATAAAAGTAACGTAATGCAATTAGTTAGATTTACATTTTCACAAAGATAATAGCACAAACGAAAACTATCAGCAGTATTAGCGATAAGAAAAACAAACAATTGCCAATCAACCCAACAAAATGTAATGAATACATCCATCGATAACACTTCAAGAGCATACAATTAATATTGTGCTTGGTGCATATGTACACTTTCATTTATCATTGACTCTCACAGAGAGCCGTGATCCTCAATAAGCTCCGGCAACTGTTGTGACATCATAAAAAAAATGTGAATCGATAAAAGGGGCCCCTTCATAACTCAGTAACTGGCCACCCCGTAGAACACTTCATCAGACTGTACACACGATGTCGCAGCCGGTCGAATTCCCGCCGTACGAATCCCAATCTGTCCGTGCGAGGCGCGGTGATCCATCGCGGCGATAAGGGCGACGGTGCGAGCGCGATGAAGGGCGCGCGTGATGTTCCCTGGAGTCGTCATTGATCCCCATCGTCCGCGGCCAGCGAGGGCCGCCCTGCCCTGCCCTGCCCTGCCCTGCCCTGCCCTGACCTACGCTCGCCATAAATAATGCCCCCGCAGCGAGCGGGCGCGCCACGTCGCCAATCGATCGGAATCCCACCCGTCACGATCTCATTGTGACGGCCCTTCGCCTGCCTCCACGTTCAGGGATTTCGTTCTGCATACGGGCTAGCTAGAGGTTTCAAGTCTAATCAGTTTGTAACTCTGTCATTCTTTATCTGCCACGTTCTCTTATTCTATTTTTCTTTTTCTCTGTGCCACTTTCCCTTTTCTCTGTGTCTCTTTCCCTTTTCTCTGTGCCACTTTCCCTTTTCTCTGTGCCACTTTCCCTTTTCTCTGTGCCACTTTCCCTTTCTCTGTATCACTTTCCCTTTCTCTGTGGCGCTTTCCTTTTCTTAGTGTCGCTTTCCCATTCTTTGTGTAGCTTTCTCTTTGTCAGTGTCGCTTCATCTATCTTTGTCATAATTCATACAATATGATAAATAGATAAAGAAAGGGAAAGAAAGAAAGAAAGAAAGAAAGAAAGAAAGAAAGAAAGAAAGAAAGAAAGAAAGAAAGAAAGAAAGAAAGAAAGAAAGAAAGAAAGAAAGAAAGAAAGAAAGAAAGAAAGAAAGAAAGAAAGAAAGAAAGAAAGAAAGAAAGAAAGAAAGAAAGAAAGAAAGAAAGAAAGAAAGAAAGAAAGAAAGAAAGAAAGAAAGAAAGAAAGAAAGAAAGAAAGAAAGAAAGAAAGAAAGAAAGAAAGAAAGAAAGAAAGAAAGAAAGAAAGAAAGAAAAAGTATCCAGAAGTATGTAGCTAAATGTACGAATAATAATTAACTTGTGTGCTCACTTAATGTCTTGACGCTCTTTGATTTCAAGGTGTTCTTCCGTATTGTTTAAATCCTCTTTCATCCACGTTGAGGGTCCACATTCCAGGAAAGGCGTCATCAACGCGTCTGCTCACATTCGTTTTGCCAACAAAATTATGGCTTTGTATTTTAAAATTTCCAAAATCGTTGGTGGGGAATAAACTAGTCCATTGTTTATTTATTTTATATTTTTTATTTATTTTACGTCAAAAAAACATAAAAACTTAAAAAAAGAATTTATTTTAAAAACCCATAAATTTTGAATTTTTGAAAGGGAGAAAAAAAACTCCCATGTAATAAAATCTATTTTAAGGATAAAAAGCAATAAATTTTGAATTTTGATTTTAAAGGATAAATAATTGAATTTTGAAAGGGAGAAAAAACAACAAAAAACTCCCATGTAATAAAATCTATTTTCAAAGATAAATAAGCAATAAATTTTGGCTCTTATTACTTCCTGCCGCGACAACATGGAAACGATAATTTAAATAATTGTATTTCCCACTGAATTCTAGAAGATGTGCACAGAAAATGAAGTTACATTTATGTCCAGAAGCAAAACAAGGGGCCATCTCAGCATTTGCTCAATGGATCAGGGAAACTGGACGAAAAACCTGACCGAGATGGGGTCATTGACCCGGAAGCTGTAGTACAATAGTTGTTACAAGTTGATTATACTTATTTATACAGTCCAAATGGTAAATAATGCATTATGTATCATTGTTAAAATTAATGTTCCTTTTCTTGTGATGCTCAGTATAGTCTCTAATTGTATAGAAACAGTTTTGCAGCAGAAACGATTTCACCTGGGATTTAAACTTTTCTATTGAATTTAATCGTTTAGTGTCATCTGGCAAAGTGTTGTAAAATAATGTACATGTATTGTATGTGAATTTTTTGTAATGAGCTGTTGATACTGTTACCTGATGAATATGATTTCTACGTCGAGTGTTATAGTAATCGACTTTGGCATTTTCTGAAAATATATTCCCGCCCTTGAGCAAGTCATTTTTACAAAACCACTGATTCGTAAATAAAAGACACGGTAATGGCAGAATTCCTAGATTAATGAAGAGAGGCTTACATGAATCACGTGGGTGGGATTTGGTTATTATTCGTACAATTCGTTTTTGTAATCTAAAAGTCTGGGAGCTATAAGATGTATTCCCCCAGAATATTATGCCATATCTCAGGCGGGAATGAACATTCGCGAAGTATACACAACGAGCAGTATGAAGGCTGACTGAATTTGCAAGAATTCTGAACGCGTAGCATAATGAACTTAATTTTGTGTTCAATTCATTTAAATGGACGTTCCATTTAAGGTTTGACTGAATTGAGAGACCTAAAAATTTTGTTTGTTCTCATTGAAAAGAGTCATAGTCAGGCTAACTAAAGATTTTTTAATAATTATGTATATACAATGAAGTAAAGGGCTTCAAATAACTGAAAAAATTACTGAATTTGGAAATTAACTGACTTACAATAACTAAAATGAAGGAATTAAATGCAATTAATTGCTCTTTAATGACGCTGTAAATGAAAATGTATACTTTAAAAACATGCATGGACACCTGGTTGGGCGGCATGTTGGTTGGGCGGCATGGACAACTGGTTGGGCGGCATGTCGCAAGCCAAATTGCTTAACTATACTCCGTGAAGTCACAAAAGTTTAACAATTCGAGACATTCGTGGATTCCTAGATGGTTAACAGTCTGGGAACCCTAGGGATCTAACGGCGCCGAACCCCTGGCTGAAGGGATGAAGGCAATGATTAACTGTGACTGACAACTAGATTAACGGATGACTACTACACGTTCGACGACAGTATGTGACTATTAATGATTAATATCAAAATCAATTAGTGACTTAAGTTCTGTTACGAATTAAGGCAATAGATCTTGAAAAAAAATGGGGGAGAATTATTTGATTATATTTTTTAATTTTTTTACCATGACCATTTTAGTTTTACAAATAAAACACATTTTCAGAACCAAATCACAATTTAAATAGAACAAAAGTTTGACTTTCATTCACAAAAAAATCCAAAAGATCAGCAAATTTGTAATTTATGTACGTCGATTCATTGATTTTTTCGTGTTTCGGGGCGCGTCAACTGCTTTGGTCTTAAATCTGCTTTGTTCCCTTAAGTGTAGTGCACATTTGGATGGCGAGATCCAGCACCGACCTACCGTCGGCTAATGGGGTTTCCCCCTAACCAAGACTCTCCCACCAGCGGGGCACAGCCCAACCGGGACAAGCTCAATGCTCCCGACCGGTCTCCCGGAATATGTGATAGCGTAGTGCATGTTAGTGTATGTGTATGTAAGGGGAAAGGATAGGACAAGGAGGAGGAAGGACAGATCGCGCACGGTCCGTGGCTCGTTTGGTAGAGTACTTCTCCGGCATTCGCGTGGTGTTGATCGGAGAAACCACGGAAAACTACCAATCAGAGCAGCCGACCGCTAGAATTATCCTCCAGACAGCGACTGAATTCGACCTAGCTGAAAAGCTAGTGTCGAAAATCCTGCCGCCGTCAGGACTCAAACCTAGGACCTCCCGGTCAGAGGTGTTGCAGTGACATCAGTTAATGCACTGAGGTACCGCTCCCGGTTTTATGCACGTATTATTATATGAAAACCTAACAGAAATAAATATCAGAAAACAATTATCAACTTCGCACTATTGTATCGCTACAAACCCCATCGGCTGCCCCTGACATCATATTCGTCGTTTAATGTGATGTCGCCACGCGTTCGATATCGGTGACAGCCGAGCAAGATTGCGTCACATGCATAGTACAATTGTCAACATCAGTTAATCGTTGCCAATCCCTATCAAGCCACAACCGAAGACCTTCCCACGCCCAGAAAATACCGAGCTCGGCACTCTACGCCGCGAGAGACAAACCCCGTCCTCTAGGTCGTTTTCAACGAGTACTTGGCACATCTAAAATGTACTAAGGAAAGGAATTGCTCCTCTTGGCGATAGTCACGCTGCGTGGGCACCGCTTACCAGCGGTCCACACCAGCAGTCTCCACAAATATGTTGTCCATACAATTTTAAAGCTATTGACGCCGTATGGTCATACTTCGAATGGAAAAAAGATCTCATGAATTGGTGAATACGAAAATATTATATGAATTAACTTGGGATATTGTATCTAATATCTCTGGCGGATATTTTAAAAATTTATTTGTGCTAGGGAAGTTTATGATAGAAATAATTTTATACACGTACAGTTGACTGGAACGTCGATTTTAAGGTATTGAAAGATACAAGAAAAAGTGTTAATTATATAATTAGTTTCATTATTTGTTTCATAATAAAATTAGGTTTAATTATCGTCAAAAGGATGAATGAAGTTGTAACGTTTCATGTAAATCCCGTTAAGACTGTAATAAATCACAGCGTTTCACAATGCACTCGTAGTTGTGTTGGTACCTGACACTATTATAAAAATGCTTAAAATAGAAAATATGAAGAGAATGTTTTAAAAGCATGTTGAGAAGCGAACGATCTGGCCACAGTGGCTGGTCTCTTCAATATGTTTCGAGAATTGCTGCTGATTTCACTATGGTCCGTAAGGTAAGATTCAAGGTCAGATGTTTTCACAAAACTTTTCCACACGATTTTCTTGCAAAATTTCTTGCTATGAAATGCTGAAAGTAATCAATAATCTAAAACGTTAATATTTAGATGGGTTTAGATGAATTTCCGGATATTTTGTTTATAATTTCTGCGCCTTCCATTATACACCTGTAGGCTCATATTTAATGGACCCTTTTTCACTGAAAACCGGGAGTGGTAGCTCAGTGCATCAACTGATGTCACTGCAGCGCCGCTGACAGGGAGGTCCTAGGTTCGAGTCCTGACGGCGGCGGGATTTTCGACACTAGCTTTTCAGCTAGGTCGAATTCAGTCGCTGCCCGGAGGAGAATTCTAGCGGACGGCTACTCTGATCGGTAGTTTTCCGTGGTTTCTCCGATCAACACCAGGCGAATGCCGGAGCAGTACCCTACAAAACGGGCCACGGACAGCGCGCGATCTATCCTTCCTCTTCCTTGTCCTATCCTCTCCCCTTACACACACTTACACTAACATGCTCTACACTACCACATGTTCCAGGGGACCGGTCGGGAGCTTAGAGCTTGTCCCGTCTGGGGCGGTGCCCCGCCGGTGGGAGAGTCCTGGTTAGGGGGAAACCCCACTAGCCGACGGTAGGTCGGCGCCGGATCTCGACATCCAGCTGGGGAAGACCTCCGCCATCTCCCGAGAAACATTCAGTACACTAACGGGACTAATGACCAAAGCAGTTTACGCGCCCGAAAACACAAAAAAACCTAACCAAACTTTATTCACTGAAACATCTCCAGGTATTTTCAAAACAGCGAAGATAAAATCGCTCTTCAGAAACGACGAACGAATGGAACGAAATGGACGAACGAATGGATCCACGATTTAATGAAAATGATAAACGAAAGAAAACTGTAGGTATAAGGAACGCGGGTAGGTGAAAGGATGAGAGACAAATAGAAAGTAAAAAGCAAGTGTCAAGAAATGAAGAAAGAATAGAAAGTATGAAGAACTGAAGAAGGCTGCACAAGACGCGAGAATAATGTTCCGCTGAGACCTTTCTCTCCACAGATTTATGGATAAAGTTGACCATGACGTCGACAACGACGATGGCAATTATGATAGACGATGATTAAAAGTTACTAACCTAAATGGGTAATGACCCGGGGGAAGTGACGACTCAATGATGGCGTTGTCCACGCTGCCTCCAGTGTCCCAACTATCAGATGACCTCCCGTCCCGAGAAAAATCTCCTGTAAACACGAAAAACAAAACACTGAACATTAAATAGCAGTCTGTTAAAATTTAATAATTTGTGGAAAAATACAAAAACTGACATACAAAGTTTTGGTGATATTCAAAACAAAGTGGTGGTGAAAAGTTTTGTGTACAACATGCAAATTGTTCAAGGTTCAAGCTTGGCCGCGCAATACACATCTAGAACAGACCTTATATTTATTCCATGGACGTACTATTAAAATATGTGATTAATTAATAACGGCTGACATTAGCTCAGATGAAGCAATGCCATTGTCTCTGCATCGACCCTGACCGGGTGGTCCTTTGTTCGAATCTCGACGGCGGCGGATTTTCACCTCTAGCTACATGGCTAGGTCCATTTCAGCCGCTGACTGGAGATGTCTAGGGAACAGGTGCTCTGATAAGTGATTTTCCTTGGTTTATCCGTTCAATACCTTGCGAATACTTTCCAGGAGCAGTACTTTAACAATCGGGTCACGGACCGCGGGCTAAAATTCTCCTCCAGACAAGAACTGAATTCGACCGAGCTGTCTAACTAGGGCCGTCAGGACTTTAGGTCATAGGCACTGCATTACCCATCCTTTTGTTGGTTGGTTGTTAGTGATTCAGGCGCGTCAACTACTATGATCATTAGTCCTGTAAGTGTAGTGCATTTTTTCATAGGGAGGTGGCGATGATCTTCCCCCGCTGGGTGCCTAGATCCGGCGACGACCTACCGCCGGCTTGCGGGATTTCCCACAACCAGGTATTCACTGCCATCAGCTGGCCACCGCCCCAGCCGGGCCAAGCTCTAAGCCCTCGATCGGTCTCCCGGCATATGTGGCAGTGAAATGCATGTTTTTGTGTGTGTGTCTGTGTGTGTGTGTGTAAGGGGTGAGGATAGTACAAGGAACAGAATGGACAGATCGCGTGCGGTCTGTGGCCCGTTAGTTAGGGTACGGCTCCGACATTCACCTGGTTTTGATCGGAGAAATCACGGAAAACTACCGGCCAGAGCAGCTGGCCTCTGGAATTCTCCTCCAGACAGCCATTGAATTCGATCTAGCTGACAAGCTAGATCGGGACTCGAACAGTCGGGACTCGAACCGATGACCTCCCAGTCAGAGGCACTGCAGTGACTTCACTTGACGCGCTGAGCCACTTAAATTGGTCAAAGAGTTGTAGCGTTTTCCATACGCCGCACTATATACTTTTTTTAATGTGGCATCTGAGGGTATTACCGTCAAGATAGAGTATAGCACGTTTTTTTGCGTCTTGTGATGATGTCGCATGATCGCAACCGTATCAAACAGTTCTGCAGATCACGCGACTCTAGCGGCAGGATTGAGAAAGACCATATTGGAGATACTACTCTCAGATGTCTCGTTAGAAAAACCCAAGTATAATGCATGTGAACCTGTGCCCGCGAAGAGAGACCAGCGCTCGTGTGAGCCCGAGCATCTACCCCTGGCTCCGCTCTCAGTTCGAACAACTTTTTTTCAACCAAATCTACAAATGGTCCTGACCGGGAGGTCCCAGGTTCGAGTCCTGACGGCGGCAGGATTTTCGACACTAGCTTTTCAGCTAGGTCGAATTCAGTCCCTGCCTGGAGGAAAATTCTAGCGGCCGGCTGCTCTGATCGGTAGTTTTCCGTGGTTTCTGATCAACACCAGGCGAATGCCGGAGCAGTACCCTACCAAACGGGCCACGGGCTGCGCGCGATCTGTCCTTCCTCTTCCTTGTCCTATCCTCTCCCCTTACACACACACACACACTTACACTAACATGCATTACACTACCACATATTCCGGGAGACCGTTCGGGAGCTCAGAGCTTGTCCCGGCTGGGGCAGTGCCCCGCTGGTGGGAGAGTCCTGGTTAGGGGGAAACCTCACTAGCCGAGAAAAAACATGCACTACACTAACGGGACTAATGACCAATGCAGTTGACGCGCCCGGAAACACGAAAAAAGCAAACCAAACCAAACCACAAATGGGTGTACGCGTGCAAGCTGAAGCTGTTACTTTATTTCACGTATATTTTATTTTTCATTTTTAAATTTTGCCTTGCAAAAATATTTTTGTCAAGGGGCAGGAATAGTTTTGAATTCAGAATTATTACTTAATCATTATATTTTTATTATCATATATTTATTTATATATCATATTTAAGATCCCATTAACTTCTAGGTCATTATCGACCACATTATTGATTTTAACGTTAGGGTATCTTCGAGAGTAGTCGGTAGTCAAGAAGACTTCTGGTTGCGCCAGTCTCCGCGTACGCGCCGCTTTACACGCGCTACTGCGTCACTACCCAGAGGAAGGAATCAGGGCAGTGATAAGGTTTAGGACACTTCACAGGGGTTGGATTAGTCCTTGTGAAGCTCTGTAGCTTGCTTTGTCGGTACAAATTTGACATGATATTGTCCGGGGATGGAACCTGGACCCTAACAAATCTACAGATGAAAAATTCTTGCTTATGAGTGGACAGCCTTTTTAAGATTTTTGGTCTGTTAAACGTTCTAATCTGAACGTAGGAAGAGAATGCAATTGTTGCACTCTTAAGTAAAGACCATTATTTCATTTCCTTAGGGAACATTTTTTTCCTTTGGTAGATGAAATGAGAATTAATGTTGCTTTGGAGCAATAACTATCAACTGACGTCTCCATAGGACTGTCATGGGACAGGACCGAATGACGTGCTTCCAGTCAGGAGCAATTTGTACAACCCTTTCTTTTAATTCTCGCACCAGTTGCTCTGGACGCAGTGCCCGCGAACTTCAGTGAAGTCCTTGCCCGCGATCTTGATTTACTTGGGATATACGGACGAAAGTTATCTATAGGCTTGAGACGTTCGTCCACCTTTGACTACCAACACCACGCAATACCATCCATCACGCCAAATAATCAATAATTCATCAATCACTACCATTTACGGACCACACCCAAGAATTAAGCAAATATCACCCAAAGAAATGAAAAATATCATAACCAAACCTCCCGAAATTAGACAACCTACAAACGGCGAAATTCGCGGATGTGACGACAATTTAAGGAGATTTAAGTTGAACATTTGCATGTGAAATTTTAAAAAATCAGTGTGTTTTATTCGCATTATTTCCAGAAGTGTACGTTAGCATTATCATTTTTCTTCAATTTTCAAAAATACGGAGATATCGCCTAAAATGGGACCTGCGTCATTTTTAAGTTTTGTTTGCTCTATGTACGGAAACATTTTAAAGAGAAAATTTGGAATAATTTTTTATATATATTTCTACATTACATTAACTTAAAGAAAAAATTACGGGAAAACTTTTTAAAGTATAGTACATGACCTTTCTAAAAAAAATATAATTTCTACGGTATTATTTCATTACGAAAAAACATTTCTATCATAAAAATTGCACTTTTGCAATATTGATTTTCGCAATTTTCGAAGAAACAGAGAGTTTGCCGAAAATGGAAAGTTCGTCCGTCCGAGTGTACGTCGGTCAAAGGCTAAATTGTTCCAATGATTTTCTTCAAAATTTATCTTCCCCGTTCGATTTGGCCGAACTCAAGGGTCTATGAGTTTGAAACAGTTAATTTAAATTTTGGGGGTATATTAAATGAAGATTCAACATGTCACTAAATTTATTGGTTACATTTTTTCCTCAAGTAATACAAAGGAGCGCCTACTGGTCTCACTTTCGTTGAAATCTTTGAATTATCGAAAACTGCAAAAGTTAGAAATAATACGAGAAAGTGTGCATGTGTTTTTAGCATCACTAGGACAGCTTTACCAAAGTAATTCATTTATTAGAGCAATATAAGTATAGACAAGATTAATATTTGGCCGACTACATATGTCGGCGGAAGGAACCTTATTTTATTTTGTTTCTTTGTTTTGTTTTATGATATATATATATATATATATATATATATATATATATATATATATATATATATATATATATATATATATATATATATATATATAAAACTGTATTGTGACTGTATTGACTTGTATTTCAAGGTTCAAATACTCGCACTTTCCATACATTTCGACCGCAGTTTTTTCTACTTGCTCTTTCCAAATGAAGTAATTTCTACCGTGAGTGCGGTGCTCTAACGAAAGAACATTACGTAGACTTGTATCCTTTTAATATCAGTATTGTTTTGCTGAGGAAGAAAGATCCGACATTTCACAAGAACGCTGCAATGACTCACAACACACTCCGCGACAAGCAATGCAATTATTTGAATTAAGAAATAATCAAACCACAACAATAAAAAATTAATATTTATTAAAATATTTCAAAGTCAACTTTCGGGAACAATTTTCCCATCTTCAATGGGTCTATAATATGAAAATGGAAATATACGAAAATAACATGAAGTATGGAAGGACAAAAATATAAGAAAAATATGAGATAAAATGACTTAATTAAAAATTACTTACTACCAATGCTACGGGAGATTATTAAGGAGAGATATTAAGAATTTAATACAATGATTTTGGGATTATATAAAGGACTTCCATTGCAGGTACTATGGATCTTAGTGGTATGTCTTTCTTTGTATGTCATGTTCTGTCATCTGGTACACAATATAATTTACAAACAATCATTTTGTTACATTTAAATTTGTTGGATAATTGTTGGGTGATATATTTATTAAATCCAATATTTGGTCATATTTTCAAAGTTCCTTTGACATGACTTAACTGTGTTATTAGCGAGGTTACTCGTTCCTTAGTAATGGTATTACACATGATGCCTAACAGCCAAAACACTTTTAATTATCTGAATCTACTATGAATATATTGCTCAATAAGCATGGGTTGGAGTGTTTTAAGTAGCATTTGTTGAGAAACGTGAGGCAATAAAGCGTTTTTTGAAAATTTTTATTTTTGATAACAAATAACTCAAAAACTCTTGGAAATAGAAAAAAATGGCAACAATCACTAATTAAATTTAGTGAGATTTCGTTTCGAAGATAGTAAAATTTTCGCTAAGATGCACAGTTTCCTATATATAAATAAAAAAAATCAATTTTTAATCCACAGCTCTGTTTGGAGTGGTTACGATGTAAAGATACAAACAAATTCCCTAGACCGATGAAATGTTCTGGTAACAGGAAAGCACACAGATGGTCCGTATTTTGGGTTTTCGCGCGATCTTGAGTAAAAACTTAAATTAATATTTTTAGCCGTGGCGCGCAAATACGAAAAAAATGGGACGAAGAAAAATACGGACATTTTGACTTTCCGAATAATCTTTGCGGGAGAACGGTACAAAACTCGAAAGAAAAAAACAAGAAAAGACAAACGGGCTGAAACCGTATTTTACTGCACGTATACGAACCTTGATCTCACTGCACACGCACACGCTTGGTTTTCGAACCCGTTCTCTCCCTCTGGGTGGAATAACATTATCAAGAACCTATGACGCATTTCCCATCTCACGGGCGGATTTCATCACGACAAGTGAAAAAAAAATCTCGGAATTGAACGCCTGTGTGTCCCCAGTCCAAGCAAACATCGTAGAGCCCGACGGCATTACACAAGCTCGTCCTCCCGCTCCACGAATCCTTTTGCGGGGAGCCTTTGACGGCAGCAAGTCTACCACTTCCTCCCTTTCCAGCGAAATGTCGAGGGTCGTAAACGACGAAAGACGGCTGGGGCGGCCCGCTATGCGCAAATCGCCAGCCACGTAAGCGTCTCGCGAATGGGCTCTGCGCTGACGTCCATGCCTTCAGGAAAGACGAAAACCATGTAATGAAGAGATGTAACCATGTAATGAAGAGATGTAACCATGTAATGAATACATGAGATTGGCTGTTGATAGCTTATCACAGAACTTGAGTTCAAGAGACTTTATTAATTGAATTCTCTGATATTGACGATGATGATATATGATTATCATCTTTATTAGCTCAACCTATGTTGTATATGAAACGTTTCACATCAATCCATTATACTAAACTGTACATGAATTCGCAAAACGTTCGCAAACTTTCAGATGCCCACACTAGGAGGAGTACAATATTGTAATCCGTTCAACAAAATGACAAAGACATATTTTATGTACTAGTGGGTTGTAAAATAGGGAACAAATCATTCTCAACATATTTATGGTCGTTTTTAATACTTTATTTCATTCCATTTTTAGTATTATAAGATAAAATAAGAAATATAAAAATTCACATGTTCGGTTACGTCAGGTTAAAATGTTTCCCGCGTTCCTACTGGGAGCCCTTCTGCCGCCATCCAGAGGGTCCACGACAGTGGATAGTATAATAATGAAACAACGATGTAACGATGGGTATTCATACACGTGTATGAACAATAGACCTATTACGACACAAGCGGGAAAATAGGGAGTTGCGTAAACTTTATTCAAGTTTATAAATACCTATTAATTCGAATTTCATATAAAACACTTTCTACGATTACTGAAACGTATTAGAAGTTGAAACTTAGAAAAGATAAGTACAACTTCTCTATCTTTTCTAGTACGTTTGGGTGCATTAATCCATGTATGATGGACATTTAAAGTTGAACATTTTAGATTTTTTTCCCTCGTTCATTGCAGGCATCTATCATCTCCCCCGAAGGTTGTCTCAATACAACGAAATCCTTACGTAGTAATCAAGTAACCAAAGTCCGTCCGTCTCTCCATCACTCACGGTTAGAACACTTTTGGTCTATCGCGATAAACGATTCTTTTGATGCCTCTCGGTCTTCTGAGGGGGGATGATATTTTATGCTGGTTCATTCACAATATTCGGAGACCTTTATCTAAAATTTGTATTTTTGTCGTTTTAAGCTAGCAAAACGCGTTTTGCGTGACTTGCTCACTCTATTCCTCTCGATAAGACAATCGATTAATACACTTGTCAGCCAGTTCCTTCGAGAATATTCTGGCAGAATAAATTTGAACATACGTGTTTTTAATGTTTCAATTCGCCTAGTAGAATATGGGTGAAACGCTATGAATTACTATAGACTCCTCGCTTTTAGATGAATCGTTATGGCTTTTTTACCTCACTGACGATATTTACATTTAATTTTGTTATGAAAAACATTAAACAATTATTTTAATTGATTCTTTTTCATGTAACTATGCCGTAAAATTTGCGAGCAGTATGTTTTGTACCTTTTATCATGAAAATTCCCACTGGAGGGCTGAGCTAATATACACGTATTCCACATTTATGTCAAACGATTACGTCACAATGCTTGGTTTGGTCGATAACTTGCAGTAGAGAAGAAGTAGCATGACATTGGCGGCCGTAATCAAAACCAAGTTATTATAATAAGATATTTAAGTTTAGGAGTAGAAAAATTATCACCCGTACGAGATACAGAGTTTCAATTGAAACGTTAACTACCACGAAGCTGTTTTAACCAAAAAATATAAAATGGCTATCTATTACTTGATTTTGTGAGTAAATACAAGATGTATACTGCAACGCAATATATCAATGATTAAATTGTTGTTCCTTTCTGAATTGCATTAGTTAATGGAAGTGTCCTAGTGCCATGTTAAACGGAGATGAAAATTAATAATCTTCGTGCCCTATTTCAAATCAATATATTGCAATTGTAAAACTTCTTTCAGGACATTCACGAAAGGGACATTCTAAAACGTCTGGGAACTCCGTCATGTGAGGGATACCTTGTAATAGCAGCCACTCTATTCCATTGAAAAGTGTGTCAGTAAAAGCCTTGTTGTATGCGACTGGCCAGGGTAGTGGAACTTTGTTCCTGAAGTGGACTAAATGGAGTGAAACACTTCAGTCAATAAAAATACACTTATATTGTTACTGTTATATTTCCTACACTTAAGTTTTCATTAAAAATTCAAACAAGGTGCATCAGAGCTGAATACATAAATATCAATTGTCATTAGGCGCGTCGTTTTTCAGGGCACGTTTAGTCTCGATTGGTCTACTAGTTTCATGATATATATTTTTATTTCTCGAAGATTTTATGGATCTTTTGAAGGAATTTATTATTAACGTTGCCTGAGGAAATGTTAGAAACTATTCAATGAAAAATGGATATCAGTGTACAATATTGAATATTCAAGGAATGACATAATTTACGTAATAAACTTGAACGAAACATTGAACGAATCACATAAAATCAATACTTAGCGAAAAGTTATTATGAACCAATTCATTACCAATATCTGTGTTGTTTTCATTACGGTAGTTTCCAAATAATTTTCACCTGTCACATGCAAAAGTAAACATACGAAAGTATCACATTTAAAAAAAATATATTTTGTGCGAAAATATGTATTTTACATAGCATTGTAGGCTTTCACGGACGGAGTCAATATGAGAGAAATTTTCCGGGCTGGTAGGCCGTGGTCCAGTTGGCATTGAAAAGCCTGGCTCTTCATGGGTTCGTGCCGTAAAATACAATACGTCATCACTTGTGTCGTAAAATGTTTTATGAACGATTTCTTGCAACAGAAAATGTGGCTTATAATTTTGGTATACAACAAAACTTGTGTTGACTCGTTGCCGGAGGTAAGAGACGGAAACACTTCTTTATTGTTCGTCTGTTTCGAAGTATGTCACTCAGAGTTAATCTACGCGTGATTGAGATCAAGGATCGTTTCCACCATGCGCTGATTTCGCCTCACTAGTACGTAGGGCGTTTGTTATTTTGTCTGACGATGCTCATTTTCTTGTCTCGATGTTATCATGACATTCTCAGATCTATTAGAAGTGAATACTATAGCCATGTCTACTTATGTACCAAGTAATTCATCATTTTACAATCAGCTGTTTTCAACGAAGGAGTTCGTTGATGTGTCCTTTGTGTAGGGGGAAACTTCCAAAAAGGGCCACAAAGCAAGGAGAAGATATGATAAGACCTATCCCAATTGCCAAATGACAAATCGTTTACTACAACATTTTGTCAGATCAAAGAAACAGCTCGTGTTGTGGACACACGTGAGGAAGGGAGCCCGCGGACCGCGTTCACACATCACTTCGAAGAGGATGCTTTGGAACGTGTGAATACGCTTCCACGGGCAAGCACTAACGGAATAGATCAAGAAATACAAGGTAGTCACATAGCTGTTTGAGTTCTGCACGCAAGCAGACAACATCCTTTCAAGTTTCAGCATGTATAGTGCCTCCGCGCTGATGATCATCTTCTTCGAACAGAATTCTCCCAACGTTTTTTCCACATGGGAAAAATTCCAAATTTGGAAGCTTAGACTTTACTGTTGGGGAAGGGGGAGATCTACGAGAGGCTGTTGAACAATCATACCGGCTGAGTTAGCTCAGAGCAACAACTGTAGCAACTCTGACTGGAACGTCCTAGGGTCCAAATTCCAACACTGACGGATTTTTCCAGACTAACTAAATTGTCATAGCGAGGTCAAACTCAGCTGCGCCAGGGATGAATTCGAGTGGCTGGCTGCTGTGTTACGTGGTTTATCCGATTAATACCAGGCCAACACTGAAGTAGTAGCCAAACAAATGGCCGCGGATCGTATGTTCCTTCCTCATTCTTGTCCCTTCATCAGCTCTCTCTCTCTCTCTCTCTCTCTCTCTCTCTCTCTCTCTCTCTCCCACACACACACACACACACACACACACACATCTACACTAACATTAACTAAATCACGCATTTCAAGAGACCAATCGGGGGCTTAGAGCTGGCTGGGCCAGTCTTCCGCTGGTGGAAGATGGATGTGAAACCCCGCAACCCGTCGTTTGGGTCTGCGTAGGATATCACGTTCCAACGGTCGAGGAACATCATCACCTCCCGAAATATAACATGCACTTGTATGGAACTATATGACCATTGCAGTCGACGCGCCCTGAAAAATCTGTCAATCAACAGTCACATTAAGTCCTTCTGGGCTGAAGCAAACCCGCGCAACTTCAACGCCCATGCATAACTTCCAGGAGACATTCTCTGTTAACGATGGAGCTCCTGTTGAGGAGGAAATTTTAGTTGGACCACTCTTCTAAACGTCACGCCTAATCGGTGACGCGTACCCTAATTTTTGCATTTTATTTTTATCAAAATATTAGAAAATACATTTATGTATTTATATAGGTATTTTTGTGACAGCTTGGTCAAAAATATCTTCTCCAAGCCGTAACAAACATGTATCGTTTGTATCAAATTAATCTAATATATTTTGACATAATAGAAGTGGTCATTTCATATGAGGAGTTGGGTATATATTGAAGATGAAATAAAGGTGACGTCCAAATTTTACTGTTGAAATATTCCATTTAAGTAATTTCTACGCTAGTGGTGTCTGCATTCCTTGTAGTCTAGGTAGAAACGAAAATGAAATTGATTCTTAAGGAAAATTGGAACGACAATAGGACGAATTATGTAATTATCTTAAATAGCTATTAAAACAGGAAAATGCAAAAAAACAAGATGAGTTTAAAAAATAGTTTTCCGTTTTTTATATTCATAGTCATAAATTCATGGTCAGACACCGAATTCTATGTTCAGGATATGGAATTTCTCACTGATCGTGTGTATTTACTGAGTTGCCCTAAAAGCACTAGAATTATGTGCAAGACCCTAGAATTTTTTCAAAATATCTTAATGATATACATGATACAATGCACTAAATTAGCATCTTACTCACTTGAGGTGTGATATTGAAAATGATGGTATAATTGGAAGAGAATGATATACGAAACATAGTCGAGTCCAGAGGAGCAGAGTAATGAAGGGGAAATTATACCATGTAAATTCCCGGATTCCTTTTTGTGCATCATTTCATTTAATTTATTTTTCAATAACAACTGCAACAACAATAAAAACTGCATGTGAGGTATGTGGGAGATATACAAAATAGCAGTATTTGGGAGAGAACTAAGCCGTAAAATCATCGTGTTTTACACATAATGTAAAAACAAACGTACTCTTCACTTTGTTTCTAAATTTGATAACATATCACCCGGTTTCCATGTCTACTACCGAAAATACAAAAAACATCTTAAGGACAGGCCTTAGGCTGAGACAAGTCTCAAGATTTAGAACAAGCAAATTAATAACACAAGTAAAAATAATGGAAAATGAACAAGATGTAATAAAGGCTAGTAACAAAACTTAAGCAATGACAAATATAAAAATAAGGCCACATAATTTCGAAAATTTGTAGATTTGTCTTTAAAAAAATGAAGCCAGAATGGTGGGCGTCCGATACAAATTGCAAGTCTTTTTAAATACCACTTTTCCAGAATTGTGGATAATCTCACGAATGAACCAAAACATAAAGCTAAAAATTAGACGTTACCCAAAAGTATTTCGAAAAGACATTTGTTTCAAAAGCTTCTTGCAATGAAACCCTCAGACTTCACAAGAAAAATCGGCAAGTTTAGATTAATTTCAGCATTGTTTATTAAAAATTTGCGTATCTGCCTTTGTAATCTCTTAACACACATTTTCAATGCCTTTTTATGCACAACATATTTCCAGATATTTTCGAAACCGCAAACTTTAAGCCACTCTTTAGAAAAGGTAAGAAAAGTGAAATAAAAGATTATTCGTCAATTTTTCTTTGGGACACTTCTACATACGAATTGAAACTTTTCACAGGAAAAACATAAACTTTCAACATGGATTTAGAAAATAAAAATCTATGGAAATGTATAGACTTTCTTTTTTACGGTCACTTCATCAATCGATAAAAACGAAGCGTCTATATAAATATTTTTAAACCATTCGATAGCTTTTGACGTAATTGTCTAGTATATTTCGCTTTCAAAATTACATGTAATGGAATTCGTGGTATTGTCCTACATTGAATATATTCGAATTGTAAGCATTGATCGCAAAAAGCAGATATACCGTACTGCTACGAAAAACTATTCTTTACTCGTCTTGCTAATTTGTTGCAATTGAGAATGAAATCCCGCAGGTTTCGACCTAAGGCTCTATCCTCTTTATACGATATAATCTGATGAGAAACAGACAAAACCGTTCTGTTGGCTGATGACACGAATGTTCTTTCTCAAAAGGAAACAATAAATAGTAACATTTTGAATTGGTTTCGAAATAAAAAATATAAGTTAATAAAGTAGAAATGGTTTCAATGCGTTTTTGCATTTCAAACCAGCAATCATATGCCCCATTGAAAATAATTAATAGGCATTCGCTGATGTAGATATCACAAAATTTCTGTGTTTCTCAATTAAATCAAAGCTCTAATATAATATAATATCCATATAAATGAATTGTCCACTAAATTGAGTTTATTTTGTTTTGCATTCAGAATTCTTGCAAATTCAGTTAGCCTTCATGCAGGTTGCAGTGTGTATTTTGCAAATGTACTACATTCCCGCCTGCAATGTGACATAATATTCTGGGGAAGCTGATCCTTTAGTGCCCAGAATTTTAGATTGACGAAAAAGTGTACGAATGTATAAACAAATTCAATCAACGAGATTCCAGCAAGCCTTTTTTAATAAAACTCAAGTGTGGGAACATATTTTAATGCAAAACAGATACTTTTAATTACTACGGACGTCGTGTAAATCACATTCATCAGGTGTTAGCAGCAACAGCTCAGCACAAGAAAACCAGATTTTATACATGTGCGTTCCTTAATCATATTACGAAAAACCATTAAAATGTATACAAAAGTTAAAGGGACAAGTCGAATTATTTTCTGTGGCGTAATTGCTTCTACACGATTAAGAAGTATGCTGACCATAAAAAGAGAAAAATAATATTTTTTAAACAATATATTTAATTAATTAGCAATTGTATTCTGTAATTAAAAAGACTAATGCCTATAATATGCCTGTAACAAGGAAGCTTCCGGATCATTGGCTCCCATCTCGATCAAGTTTTTCATCCAGTTTCGTTGATCCATTGAGCAAATGCTTCGTTTGGCATTGTTTTGCATCTGGAAATAAATGTAACTTCATTAGGTTCTACATTTTTTATTGTTGCTAGTTGTTGTTGAGAGCCAGGAGTGGTTAGTTATTTTGTTCGCAACCCTATTAAATCAAATAGTTTACCGTATGTTTATCGTAATCCAATATTTACCATTTACCATGTCGTAGTTCGTTTACCAATGGAAATAATTTTATGTATCTCAGGAGCGTGAAAATTTAGTTTTTCAGATGTTGCTGACGTTGTTTGTAGGTACTTTTATTTATCAATCAACCATATAAATTAAAAAGATGGGAAGAGATACTAGAGCTTTAGAAAACATGCACAGATCATACTTTTCCTCCATACGTCAGTACAGTTTGTACTGTTTTTTGGCGAAAATAAATCCAATTAAATCTAAATCTAAAGTCCATGTGGAGCATTTGGAACTATTGAGAGAAATTTGGTACATATATGTTTGGCAGTTGATTGTACCAAATGTTTCAATTGGGGACAATTATGTCTTGTAACTATTTCCACAGTGCTTTTAAAAACCGGAGAGCAGGATTGAATATGCTTGTGATAATAGCAATAAAAATTGAAGTGATATTAAATCTTGGAATTAACTACTAATACAAATCGCCATTATCTCGAATCGCCACGGAAATCTTCATATTCATGACAATTCTAATCAAATTTTTTTGTATCCTTTAAACCATGGTTTTGAGCAATGACGATTAAATATCTTTATTCACTCAGAATTTTAAGTTCTGGCTTTCATCTATAAAATTCTGTTTAATCCAAGAAATAATCATTAGTCCTGTCGCTTTATTATTATTATTATTATTATTATTATTATTATTATTATTATTATTATTATTATTATTATTATTATTATTGCACATCCATTCAGCGAACACAGTTCCTCCCCTGCTTTGACATTCTCGCCATACGTCTTACTTACGATGTAAGGGGAACTCTTGTCTATAGCGAAAAGATGCGATTTTTCGTCAGAAAAAAATCGTATTTTGTAGTACTGGAAACGAAAAAGTGGAATATGTTGTTGCTTTATGTGTAAAATGCTTCCTTTAATACGTTTCGTGGTTAGAATCTACAGTTTTTGAGTCCTTGATATAGGTCCTTCACGAAATTTGGTTGACAGTGAAACATCTGCCGGTCTCTCAGACAGACGTCTGTGTGTCTGTCTGTCTGTTTCAGTCAGTCAGTCTGTCTGTCTGTCTGTCTGTCTAATTTTCTTTCTACCTGTCTTTTTGCCTGTCTGCCTGCCTGTCTCTCTTTGAGTCAGTTTGTCAGTCAGTTGTCAGTCATCTGTCAGTTCGTCAGTCAGTTCAATAGTCAGTCTGGTAGTCGGTTCAACTGTCAGTGTAGCTTAAAGTGGTGCATGTATCATTTTCTACGACCTTTCTGAATTTTGAAGTATTGCACCTGTTCAGAGTTTTTCAGATTTTTAAATGTCATGTAAACTTTTTCGAAAGATTGTGTAGTTTTCGAGTAATTGTGAGTAAAATGTAAGCAAGTTTTAAAGAATTGTTTTAAAAAATAGTTCTAATGAGAGAAAACTACGCTTATAAAAATGGCGCAGATCTATTTTCGGTGAACTCTGTACATTTGAAACTTGCAAAAAGAAAAATTTGCAGACATACAGTATTGAAGATAAGGGTTTCTCCTGACAAAATCTGTTCTAAAATTAGTTTTATCTTTAAATAATTTCAGCTTTAAGTAAATTAATGTTTGTACATTTTTAAACACTACCAGTAGTTATCGTGTCATTTTCGTAAGCAACTAGTATTGGTGGGACTGTATGTGCTGTTGTAGCGCCGCTATATTTTGTAGTCGCTGATGGTCACTGTTGTAATTGGTGCGGAATAAATAAGAATTAATGAGGCTTAATAAGACTTTCCCTCGTCGCATTCAACTTCGGTTTGGCATTGGATAGCAGTTTCAGTGGGTAGGAAAGGTTTGGATCAACCAACGGCGACTTGAAGAATACGAAATCCATCCGTGATTCGTGCTTTTCTCGGAATACGCCGGGTTTCATTTTACTTTGTGTCGGGTTTATAACCAAAGACAGGTCAATTCATAATTCGCAATTTAGGAATTTTCGCAAAAATTTGCATGTATTTCTTATGATCAATTTTTGCATAATTTTGAACGTATATTTTGGCATTTGAATAAGTTCCAGATTTTGATGGATGTTATTTGGTATAACCCCTGTGCACGAACTGACCAGAGGAACAATATGAACTTTTTGTAGATGCCACATATAGCCTTGATTTATACTGTTAGTTCTGTGTAGCTTGTTACTTTTTCTGCATGTGCAGTTTGAAGATTTGCTTATTGTGGATCAGTGATGCCAATCAGGTAGCCAATCTTTTGGCGTTTGTCTATGAAAGTTATGTCCGATATGACGAATGGTTTTATATGTGATAATAATCAAATAAAATGTAATAAAATAATAACAAAAATTATTATTATTATTATTATTATTATTATTATTATTATTATTATTATTATTATTATTATTATAACAATGTCTGTTGCACTAGTGCATTGAATTGCAAGTCGGCAACTGAAGTTTAGTTCCCTGAAGTGCCGTGCATCTACGCCCAACTAGGAACGTCGGCCACTGTCCGACTGCTCTAATCGTTCATTGCAGTGTTTTCTTTCAACCAATTTCAGACGGATGGCTTAATCAACAGGTCAGAGACCACGTGTGACACTTCCTTCCCGTCATATGTTTACTCTCATTGTGCCACTGGCTGATCATCATTGTATCATATGCCCCCATTGAACTTGAACATTACAGTTATGCGTCGTATATCTGGGCCAAGCTGTGTGACTCCCAAGACACCGAATGTGATTCGTGGGGGTAAATAGAAATAATGAAAACCATTTTTAATAGCCATTTGGGAGGGTAAATTTCTTGCCTTTTCCCTGTTCATGGAACGGATAACGAAGAAACACAAAGGTGAATGTCGACCAAGAACAATCTTGGAATGGTGAAGGTGAAGATTAAGGTTAAGTATCGTCCAGCGGTCACGAAGGCATCAGAGGTTTCGTGCAGTCAAATCTTGGCACAAACACGAGAATGAACCGCAAAATATCATTTCATGCAATCTTTTGCCAGTCGCGTTTGAAGTTGCGGATTTATCCACGGTACTTATTGGGATCGAATCAACGCAAACTTCTCGTTCTAATTTTAAGGATATTGCAAAATTATATATCTATCTTATTTATGAAAACCATAAACGATAACAATATGTCAGATTAATTCATATTACTCTTATTTCACCCACCCGGATCAACACGAGCATCTGTGCCCCTAATTTCGCGAGTAAAGCTGCCTTTGACGAATATTTTCAGCTCTTGATTTTCTTCAGAGTAAGAGTTGAATTAACGTCTGTGACCGATTAGAGCAGTCGGAGTTTGATAGACTATACTGAAAATCAACAAGAAAGTAACATTAATTTTAACAGTGATTTTTAATGTATTATTTACTATTCTGACTGTATAATTCTAAACGACCTGTAACAAGTATTGTACCGCAGCTTCTAGGACGATGATCCCCATCTCGGTCAGGTTTTTTGTCCAGTTTCCTTGATCCTTTGAGATAATTCTGAGATAGCCCCTTGTTTTGCACCTGGACATAAATGTAACTTCATTATCAGTGCACATCTACTAGAATTCAGTGGGGTTCAAAGTTATTCAATTCATAGTTTTGCAAATAATCGGTTGTTGTCACGGCAGAAGAGCCCAAATTTATTGCTGATTTACCCTTGAAAATATATTTTATTACATCGGAGCGAATATTTTATTAACTATCCGTACAAAAAACGCTCATTTCTTTCTGTATTCAAACTTCAAGTAGTATATGGCTTAGGGTAGGGATCACAGAATTATGAAAATGTGCACATAATTAACTTCTCCCCATAGCACGTCATACACATAGCACAGTTTTTAACTTTTTTTGACGTAAAATAAATAAATACCCCTATTCGTATTCCTTCCTAATTCTGGCCGCTGGGAAGTGATGCAGGACCGCGTACGCGGAGATGCTATCTGGCGGTCCTCTTGACAACAGACTGCGACGAGACGTGACGGACATAATATTAACGAAGGTTTACTCCCAAATTAAGCGCTGTAATTAATGGAGGATTACTACGAAAGCGCATAGCGCTCAACGCCCTCAAGGGGCTTGGAAACGCGTTGCGTCAACTGTAGACGCAGCAAATTAAAAAAAAAAGGTTCTAATATTTCTTCAAATGAACCGGAAACATTGGCTTTACTTTTCCAACACCCTTTAGTTCAGTTTATTTTTTCAAATGAGCTATTATGACTAACACATGATAAATGCGATTACTGGTATAATTATGGATTCATGCTTCGTATTAAAATATGTGCAATCCTTCTAGAGAGGCCATTTTTACAAAATTGAATATTTTAACAAAAGCAGGCTTCACGAATACTCCTATAACATTTTACAGTAAACGTATACTTAGTACAACATTTCTTTTCATATCATGAATATCAAAAAACGATGATCTTCCATAAAGCAATACGTGAATAGCACATATTTCATGGCTGGCGTACAGTTTCGTGGAGCTTTGCTATCGCATCACAGCTGTGTTCTAAGCAGTGATACTCTATGTATGACTGCAATTGGTACACGCAGTATGAAAAGTGGAGCTTTGCTATCGCATGACAGCTGTGTCCTAAGCAGTGATACTCTAGTATGACTATTCAATTGGTACACGCAGTATGAAAATGTGGAGCTTTGCTATCGCATGACAGCTGTGTCCTAAGCAGTGATACTCTAGTATGACTATTCAATTGGTACACGCAGTACGAAAATTCTTCTTTCTTTCCAGGGTTTTTATCCAGCCGACAGCCGGTTACCCTTTACGTCCCGATGGGCGCATATTCGACCATACACTAAGACACCAACACACTTGCGGGCTCCTCTGATCTGGGGTCAGCAGAACGCGAGGCCCTCCGCGACAACACATACATACAAAGACACGGGACAAACAATCATGCCGAAGGCGGGACTCGAACCCGCGACCCGGGACCGAAGCGCTGAGTCGGTACTCGCTCTTAGCCACCTCGGCCATCCAGGTCGGCTGCAGTATGAAAATAAGAGGAATAAAATAACCAAATATTGGTATTTGTCAGTCAACATCGAAGCTTCTTCATTGTTTTGAAATTTTCTCGAGAGCCTCGATATGTAATGAAATTCTAGACACCTCTCACATGTCCAGAGGTTGCACAGTTTCCTTTCAGTTTCTGCGCGCATTGGAAATTAGTAACACATAGAAACAAATCAGTTAATACATGTAGCTCAGCACCGCAAATCACTGCCCTCTGTCAATCGTGTATTAGGCAACCCGCGTGACGTCTTTGTGTTACATGCTTTCGTTTTGTATTGACTTCTGCAATTATTATGCCACATTAATATTAGCTGGGACTTTGAGGCGGAGGAGGATGAGAAGAAAAAGAAGCTGATGAAGAAGAAGAAGAAGAAGAAGAAGAACAACAACAACAACAACAACAACAACAACAACAACGGGGGAAAGTAGAAGAAAAATTAGCAGAAAGATGAAAAGAATGAGAAAAAGGAATAACAGGAGAAATAAAGGGAGAAAAGAAAGCAGGTAAAGAAAAAGAAGAAAACGGAAATGAGGAAAAAGGTAATGAAGGGAAAGAAGAACATGAAGAAAAATAATATTTACTTTGACAGTGTATTCCCTTAATCAATCGTGAATTTGGCTTGTTATTTCTCGTTTACGAAGGTCCGGTATAGTGGAGTCCCACACTTTGAGATGTAAATTATATTAGTAACAGTACACACTGTGGAATGTGACATCAATTAAACGCAGTGTATTGTAAATATTTCAAACTGTTCTAAAAGCTAAAATGTACCAAGAGATAAAAATATACACTTTATCATTTTTTGTTTCGAATAAACAATTGGTAGAGAAACCCGTGGCCAAATGAGACGCTCATTATCGTTAAAAGTAAATGAATAGTTTTTATTCACTAAAAAATATTGTATCGTAATAATGTTTTCAGGTTCGTAGATTAATCTGTTTTACCAGTGCGTAAGTGCAGGTTTAAGATGCCAGTGCTGAAGATGTACGTTCTTTCCTGGAATAGATAAATAGTTTGATAGACACGTGATTATGAAGAAATGGTGTTAATGGTGATTGAGCAATTGTGAAATGAGAGGCAGGGAAGGCATCTCCGAGAAAATCAACCCAAACCAGCTTTTTCCGCCACCAATTTCACACGTTACATGTCACGCCCAGGTGCCCATTGTGCCATTCCCCATGAGAAGGATCGCCATGAGGCACGTGCTGCAACGACCGACGTTGCACAAACCCATTCCCAACCGGAGCGCGGGACGGCAGAAGCACCGGCGGGGTAAACCTGAGTGATTCCACATGAATGACTGATTCCTCAACAAGCAATGAATGTACACGGTTACATGCGGACAGATTGCACATTGAGTTTATATAAACTGATTTCTCAAGGAGAGACTTCACTAGCAGCAGTTTCATGTGCAGTGTGCACATGGAATTATTAAATGGAGTTGTTTCCCATGCTGTGATTTCACACGCAATGACAACGTATTGAATCCAGAAAAACAAATTACTATGGTGAGCGTTATTCTTTATTAAGATTCTATATGACCTTATCTAGAATATATGAATGGTTTTATGGAAGGGTGATTATGATTAGGATGAAATTGCATGAATGGGGTAATAGAGAAATGGTGGAGCGACAGGCAGGGAAACGGGAGAATTCCTAAGAAAATCTGCGGCGATCCAGCTTTGCCTGCCACCATTCCCAGATAGATTGTCCAGGATTTGAACCCCGCTCACAGCGGGGCGACCGCTAAACCACGTGCACGTCTGCGCCACCAGTGGCCCGTCATGCCACTCCCCAAAAGCAGAATCGCCACGAGTCGCGTACAGCAGCCGGCGAGGGACGTAGCGTCCCGCAGCCCCGAGCTCCGTCCGGCGCGCGAGGCCGGCAGCTGCGAGACCTGCCTACCTACCTGGGTGCGTTCAACAAGTGCCGCGGGCCGGCGTGCGCGGCGGCCGCCCGGGGCCCGTGCGGGCGCACGGCGGTGGCCACTCCGCACGCCACGGGCCCATCGACCGCGCCCGGCCCCGCCCCGCCCTCGCCGCTCCGCGCCACGCCGCGCCGCCGCGCGGCGCTGGGGCTCGTGGCACAATCACGCCCTAATCTCGTCTTGAGAGGGCAGCGCCAGCGCTGGCCGGTCGCGGTTCCCGCCTCGGGCCACGGACCCCCGCCACCGCCGCCGCTACCGCCTTCGGCCACCGGTCAAAGCTCCGTCGGGACCCCCCGACGCCGCAACCCACGCCACTCGCGAACCCTTCGGGGTCGACGCCCTCGCCGCCCCCTGCACTGCGAGGTCGATTCGCACACTTTGCGCCCCACTGGGGTGGGGTGTTCGTGGAAGGGGGACGTATGTGACCTTTCAGGTCCAGAAAAAAAATCATTCTTAAAATGTACGTTGTTTACAAGAAAAATATTATGCAATTATTTATTTTTATTTGTTGTATTTTTTTTCGCGCCTTGGCCGTCTAGGACCACGCGGACGTACACCTCCACTTACAGAGGCTGTTACATTTATCCCGGGGCAAGTGTAGGTGATTCCTTTTTTTAGGATAAGCATAAGTTGAATCCAAATTTTATCCCCCCAGCGTTGAAAATCCTCGAGGGATGGGATATATAATGATAATGAAAGTTGAATGGACGACACAAACATACAGACATATATAAACACTCATGCGCGAGGCGAGACTGGAAGTCGCGACTGCCCGGGCACTACTGCGTTAGCGATCTCGGCTATCCGGATCGGCTTTATATATATTATGAGCTTAACTTTTATTAAATTTATTTAGTATTTATTTTATTCATTTACATGCATTAATTATTTTTTATCAGTTTAAAAGTGTGAGTGCCGATTGGGTGAGAAGTTCGCCTCGGAAGAAAAATTAAAAAAAAAAAAACTGATGGAAACAGCTGGTGACGTGTAGAGTATTTGCCACTCTGCGCTACATTTGGGTACTGAGTGATCGATTCGCAGGAGCAGCATCCCTCGGAAAGTATGTTGGTATTGGTGTATGTAGCGTAATAGTTAGACGGCTACGTCTGGGTACAGAGGATCGAATCTTAATGGACATAGGTGGAATGTATAGTAAACAGATTCATCGGGATTCTCCCATTTCTTTTGCCATTTATTCCATCACCTACTCTATCATCACACTCATTGTCTAGTTAATCACCCTCATCATAATAAATTAACGCTATGAGAAAGATAACATATTCATGGTACCGGGAGCGGTAGCTCAGTGCATCAATTGATGTCACTGCAGCGTCTCTGACCGGGAGGTCCTAGGTTCGAGTCCTGACGGCGACAGGATTTTCGACACTAGCTTTTCAGCTAGGTTCAGAATTCAGTCGCTGTCTGGAGAAGAATTCTAGCGGTCGGTTGCACCGATCGGTAGTGTTCCGTGATTTCACCGATCAATACATGGCGAATGCCGGAGCAGTACCCTATCAAACGTGCCACGGACCGCGCGCGATCTGTCCTTCCCATTCCTTGTACTATCCTCTCCCCTACACACACACTTACACTAACATGCACTACACTACCACATATTCCGGGTGACAGGTCGGGAGCTTAGAGCTAGTCCCTGGTGGGGCGGTGCCCCGCTGGTGGGAGAGTCCTGGTTAGGAGGAAACCCCACTAGCCGACGGTAGGTCGGCGCCGGACCTCGCCATCCAGCGGGGGAAGATCACCGCCATCTCCCGAGAAAAACACTCACTACACTAACGGGACTAATGACCAGAGCAGTTGACGCGCCCGGAAACAAGAAAAAATCAATCAATCAATCAATATTCATGGTCACCGGCCATATTCATCTTTATTACCTGATCCATCATATCCCACACCATCATGCATTGTGGGAGGAGCAGGTACGTAAGTAACCCATGACCTATTTCAGGATCAGAGAAACTTTTTTCTGAAGGAACCATTGAACGAGGAGGAAAATATGTTGGTATTGGTGTAAGTAGCTCAATAGTTAGTGCGCGATGTCTGGATACAGAGGTTCGAATCTTAATGGACCAAAGTGGAATTTATTGTAAACAGATTCATCGAGAAATTCAAAATCCATTGGAAACAGCTCGTTGCGTGGATGCATCAGCATATTTCTCAGCATCAGCATATGTGCCTCGCCACAAATAAAGACAATTTTATTATTATTATTATTATTATTATTATTATTATTATTATTATTATTATTATTATTATTATTATTATTATTATTATTATTATTATTATTATTATTATTATTATTATTCCGGTCTTCTTGTATTCAGTGTCTCCCTAGCTCATCTCCAATGACTTTATTTATATTTCTAGAATTTTCCACATTTTACCATCTATTTATCAGTTTTTTCTCAATTATTGTCATACCTCATTTAATAGTAACAATAATATTAATAATACAAATAATAATAATAACAACAATAAATAATAATAGTAATAATAATAATAATAATAATAATAATAATAATAATAATAATAAATGAATACAGACTTCCAGGAAATAATTAAAAAACAAATACATATCATGCTTTTTGTAATCACAAGATTAGAATTTAAAAAACAAGATTCAGAAAATATTCAAATGTTAGAAGTAAATACTACACCCATGAAAACCATCCAAAATCTGCCATCCTCAACACTTATTGCAAGATAAGGAATTTCCTCCAATCTGGTAAAAAATATACAGAAAAGATAGCATGTTTGACTAAATGAAGCTTGATGTTGCACACTAAACGTAACGGTAAATGCAATGAGATTTATCTGACTTCTGAATTAAGAAACTAATGCTGTCTTTCAGCAAATTTCAAGCCATGCCTTATATTTAATGGTAGTTTCTGATGAACAGATAAGTAACGTACTCCTGACAACTTCCTGACAATTCAAAGAAGGAAATAACCATATACGTGTCAGATCAATTATGGGCTGCGCGTGTGACATCTTCTGACAGAACATTTTGAAAGTGTAAATGAAAACAACGTGACAATCATAACGTCATAATCCAAGGAGGAAGAGAAAGATCGTAAATACAAGAGTTAGGAGATAGAGATCAACCTTCTGTAGAATGTAAAATAAGAGGTAGTACCTATAGTCATAAGAACTCTGCGATTTCTTCCGCAACATTTATATTAAAACGTTTCCAAACCCAGGTCCATATATTTGCAATCAGACATGAGAATGTAACTAGTGGTGCTACAACAGCACATATATCATCGCTTTACTCTGCTGAAAGTAGGTGATGTCAAGGGAAACAATTACGCTGGTTTCGAAAATAATTATAAAAAGTTGCTATCACGCAAGGTTTTAAAGATATAAACATATTTATTATTTCTAATAAAAAATCCTATACTAATTTCCACATTGTTACTCCGGTTATATTACTACAAAATGTTATGAGCATGCTTCATAAAAGGTAAGAACAAGTTAAATATGGAATACACATAATCGTGCAATAATATGCAGACATTAAAATGATTTCTTGGAATTCTCCACAACATTGGTAGAGCGAATGACAATGCTTTGAGTTTTCCACACAACTACAATTATACACTATAATAATATATTGTTCGTTACACACGTGACAACACTGGTGAGCAGCCCTGGTAGTTTTGTCCTGATCACAAAAACGACAGCTAAAGTATAAAGAATTAGCAAGTCTTGTAATTTCATATATTTTCTGTCCTTTGAAGTTTGAGTGTAAATCTTGTACAAACGTAACAGGAGTTATCAGGTTGATTCGCACACTTTGATGTGAAATGATTTGCATTTTATCGAATCGATTCAATTCTACGGATCATGTGGCGAATTTCACTTTATAAAAACTGGAGAACTCTAGTGTATTAATGTATTTGAAGCACACGCAAATCAGACACGAACTTCACGCGCACTACTACGCACTACTACGCTACACACTTCACGGTACAGTTCCGCAAGACACCGACTGATTCAGAATCCCACCCCAACAGTTGAATACTTGTATGTTTGCGATAAGGTAAGGGGCTAAAATAATTCATTTCTATTACTGGTGAGTAGTAGGACATATGAGGGTGCAAGTGACTTGTTTTCAAAACATTCACTAAGATCTACTCGTAATTCAGCGCGACTACCAGACGCGAGAACAAACACAGCACTCAACAACAACAAAAAACACGAAAGCCTTATTTGTTGATATATCATGAAAGTGACAGAGATGAAATGAACAAATATTTTATTTTAAAACAGATTTTATGCGTTTTGATTCTACATATTTATAGACGCAATTTAAATGTATTTGCATTAATAGCAAAATACGGTATATAACGGTATAAAGATACGGTATATTTTAAAAAATTGTTATATGATGACGTTTTTATTGCGATATTCGTAATCTACGAATTAAATTGAGTATGTTGCGCGCTCTAACTTCCAGGAAGTTAAAATCTTGTTTACTAGTGTTATTAGTATCATTTGCATTTCTTGAAAATTTAGAGTTAAAAGAAAATAAGACCAGCCGCATATTTAAACACTCTTTGCTCTGTCCGAGGAAATCGTTTACTAAAAAAATTGGAGCCTTTTCTTTTACGAAAAGAAATATAAAATGTTAGTTTTACATAAAGTACCTCCGAAAATCAATATTCAAATTTAATGTGTTCGAGTGAATTTGAGTTCGGCCACTTCGATTGGGGAAAGTCAGTGTGGGAGAAAATCGTCTGAACGGTTTACGCGCTAGAGTGAACCAGACACAGATACAGGTTTTTACGTCCACCAATTTTTCGGCACACAACGTCGATACAACAACGATACAACTTGTTTGAGGAAGTAATTTATTACTGGGTTGTGGCAATACATTCCATACTGCCCTGATATATCTACACTTGATGTTTGATATTTTTGGATCGTAAGTTTAGAAGTGTGATCTGATCAGGATCAGTAAGTTACACTGAATGGATACGAAAGCGCCAGAGGAGATTTGTTTGATTTAATTTTCTTTTGATTTGATTATTTTCTTCATGATCATTTATTTTATTCAAAGAATGGAAAAACTGTATGTGATATATAGGAGAGCACTACAACCTGCTCACGTTTTCTTAAATCGTCAGGATTTCTTCCACACTCTTCACCCATAAATAAGCTGAATGATGAATAAGCGTTCCGGCAAAACGAGATTAGCAACATTTGAAAACTAGACATTTTCGCTCTCAAGTTAGACGAAACTTATTTGCATCGGTATATGAACTACAGATTTGATTTTTTAGTATTGCTAACAAAATCAGTATGTTAACCCGCTCTCCCAGCTCTTATCCTACCACAACTAGCAAAAAGGGAGCTCAACAAAACTTGCACATTGTGAAGTTACTTTTATATTGGGGAGAAAAACATGCGGCCATTTCAGCGTTTGCTCAATGGATCAGGGAAACTAAATAATTAATTGAGATGGTCTTTGACACACAAGCTGAAGAACATTACTTGTTATAGGTATATTTAATCTTTTTTAGAATTAATCAGTACAAATCATAATTAATGCATAATACAGGCTTGTTAAATCCAAATTATTTTTCCTTACAATGGTCAGAATATTTTCTAAATGTGTAGAAACAGTAATGCTGCGGAAAATATTTTACTTCGAACTTAAACTATATATATATATATATATATATATATATATATATATATATATATATATATAATGTACACACACACACACATAGATTTCTGGTAGATAGCATGTGATTGATTGAATTGAATGTGATAAATGTGACTGTTTCACCCATCCGTCTTTAAACTGGTAACTAGAGTCGAAAACTAGAAAGCTATTGGGCGGTTATCATAAAAATGTTTTTGAATGTCATATAAATCATTCTAATTTATCTTGCAAACTTTTGGAGTTATTGCCATCACGGACTTACTTTTTCATTCGCCTTGCTTTTAACAGGAGGCTTTTGACATACGTATACTTACATTTGCGCAATGAAATTTCATATTGTGGAAAAAGTTTCCTCGGTTTTGTACAAACAGACTGAAAAATCGATTCAAAGGGTATAGCCGTATAAGGCGGTAAAAAGTGCCCCCAAACCAAATCGAAAATCGCAATGCTCATATGAGGGAAAATTCAAAACGACATAGATTCACCAAAAATCAGCCTCCTAGGGCAATCTGTTGCAGAGATACGAGATACGTGTTTTGTATGTCTAATTTTTTTCTCAGCATCAGCAGATTTAGGTGTATCAGGCTGAAAAAAGTTGTAGAGACGGGGATACATAGTTCAATTTGAAGGTAGTTTTGTCAACGAATTTTGATGCCAATTTAATATAAAAAAAATTTGAAATTCATTTTCGACATAACGTTGAAGTACTGTCTCAATTTCCCCCCTAAAATGGGTCTTATAACATTCTATAACATACATTTTCTTTAAATTTTTTTTTAGACAATGCTATCACTAGTGAAAAACAATTAAAATCGTTTTTTCAGTATAAACACTTGAAATTCGCGCCAAAATGTGACCGGAAAAACTTGTTTCACCAATGTAAGTGAAGTCGTAGGCTTCCGCGGCCAGAGTCATGTAAATGATCTTGGCTGTCCAGGTGACGCCGCGTCGAAGGCTGTGTTGCCGACGTTTCGACCATCTTATCGTGGTCTTCCTCAGGGCTGTTGGGCACAACAGCCAAGATAATTTTCTTGTTTCACCAATATTAATATTAAAACTATTTCACCAACAGTTAATATTATAACTATTGAAAGGTCTTACTTACCAGGATTATTTGGAACTTTTTGCAGACAAATCATTGTTTTGTTGGAAACGTATTATATTATCGATTTAAATGATGAAATCCCTTTTGTTTTTAGATTTATCTATTGTTTCTAATATAAATCAAATTACTTGGTTCACTTATGTTAATTTAAACTTATGTTTATAATAGAAATGAAATTAGTTAGTTGTAGATTTATTAATAATTGACAACTAGCCAATCATAGGAAATTAATCATTGTCATTTTCTTCAATAACTGGGGACACTCATTTGTTTATAAACAATCTACTTAAAATTTCTCTTTCAACATTTCTTATTAAAATACCTGTTATCAATTTTAACAAAAATATAATGATTAAATTCAACAGAAAATGAAATCGTTCCTGCTGCATAACTGTTTCTATACAATTAGAGACTATACTGAGCATCACAAGAAAAGTAACATTAATTTTGACAATACATATACAGTACATAATTTATCATTTGGACTGTATAAATGTGTATAAACCACCTGTAACAAGTATTGTATTGCAGCCTCCGAATCAATGACCAGGTCATGACCTCGATCAGGTTTTTCGTCCAGTTTCCCTGATCCATTAAGCAAATGCTGAGATGGCCCCTTGTTTTGCTTCTGGACATAAATGTAACTTCATTTTCTGTGCACGTCTTCTAGAATTCTTTGGGAAATATAGTTATTCAAATTATCGTTTCCATGTTGTTGCGGCAGGAAGTATTATTCCTTGACGAAGGACATCATGGATAAAAGCCCAAAATTTATTGCTTACTTATCCTTGAAAACAGATTTTATTACACGAGAGCTTTTTTTTTAATTCTCAAAATTTATGTAGTATATGACTCAGTGTAGGGAGCACAGAATTTTGAAAATGTGCACAGAATTCACTTCTCCCCATAGTACGTCATACGCAGTTTCAACTGTTTTTTGACGTAAAATAAATAAAAACGTGTGCCAAATGTGTGTATAAATGCTCGCAAGTATGTGGGACCAGTGTCCGAGAGTGCCACTTCCCTTCGCACGTTGACAATATCGTCTCCCTCCCAATATTACCCTGGTGGAAAGAACTATGTGGGCACCTATTTTTGCTCGTTCTGCACAGCACCTGTTTCCGTCAGGAGCTGTGACCTTGAGAAACGAGACCAGACGTTGGCCGCCATGTTTCATGGAGCGCAAGAAGTGTTGAGAAACATTTTCTGAGTGGGGTAAAAAGACAATTTTCAACGGTGACCCAGGAAAAATCACACGACGAAAAGGTAATTGAAATAAAAGATGTAATATTTAAAAAATGCTTATCTGTTCCTGTTTCAATGACTTGTAACTGTGATAATTTTGGCATTTAAAACGCACGCTAATATAATGACGCAAACTGGTGGCTGAAGTCGGATGCGCAAGAGACCACCCATCTCTTTCCACCATGTATTTCCACCATGCTTACCACCAAGGATATTCCAATTGAGTTTGAAATATAATCCTATAATATATTGAGTTCATTTTTCGTGTTTAAATCTGTGTTTAAATATAGGTTAAACCGTTTTTTAAATTATATTTAGGAGAGAATTTCAAATGTTTAAACTGAAAAAATCGGTTTTAGTTTTTTTCACTACTATCCGTATTGTTAAAAATCTGAAAAATATATGTTATAGAATATTATAAGACCCATTTTATGGGAAACAATTGAGACAATACTTCAACGTTATAACGTGGAAAATAAATTTCAAAACTTTATTTATTTTTTCTATATTAAATTAGCATCAAAATTTGTTGAAAAAATTCAAATTGAAGTATGTATCGTCGTCTCTGCATAGTTTTCAATCTAATGCACGCAATAGATGCTGAAAAAATAAGAAATGCAAAACACGTTTCTAGTTGTATCTCTGCAACAGATTGACCTAGGAAGTTGATTTTTGGTGAATCTACGTTGATTGATTTTTTCGTGTTTTCGGGCGCGTCAACTGCTTTGATCATTAGTCCCTTTAGTGTAGTGCATGGTTTTTCTTCGGGGGATGGCGGTGATCGTCTCCCAATGGATGGCGAGATCAGGCGCCGACCTACCGTCGGCTAGTGGGGTTTCCCCCTAACCAGCACTCTCCCACCAGCGGGGCACCGCCCCAGTCGGGACAAGCTCTAAGCTCCCGATTGGTCTCCCAGAATGTGTGGTAGTGTAGTGCATGTTAGTGTAAGTGTGTGTGTAAGGGGAGAGGAGAGGATAAGGAAGAAGAAGAACACATCGCGCGCGGTCCATGGCCCGTTTGTTAGGTACTGCTCCGGCATTCGCCTGGCGTTGATCGGATAAACCACGGAAAACTACCGATCAGAGCAGCCGGCCGCTAGAATTCTCCTCCAGACAGCGACTGAATTCGACCTAACTGCAAAGCTAGTGACAAAAAACCTGCCGCCGCACAGTATGTAATTTTGGCCATCTAGCAGGAAAAAAATAAATTTTCGACTGAATTGAAGCAGTAAAATTGTTAAGTTTCTGTGTAGTAGTATGTCCCAGCTATGTGGGAACGTTGTTAATTTTCTCTTGAAGGTCACATGCATCCCGTGGTGCATGTTCAAACACGTCCATCGCCGCTCCGGCAGGACTCAGCTCCGAATGACCCTTTTCAGTACGCGAAATTCCCTTGGTCGTGATACACCTCTTGACTGATTCTGTGATTTGTGTGCCAACCAGAAGTAATTTTCATAGTTTTACAATCATTTTTATGTGAATATTATTTAGTTATTGACTTTTGTTGTGCCTAAAAACGTTGATCGAAAAGGTGAGTAATTTATATTAAATATATTGCACGTTCTCTAAATTCACATAGAGTTTTAGTGTATTATACACCATTATACACCTTTCCGGCCATATACATTTTAAAACTAGTACTTTTAGGTTCTTGATCGTGAAAAGACTAGCTGCTTATATCTGCTTATCTGACGAATATAATTTTTTTTACAGAATGGCTCCTCCAGTTACCCGTATGTCGTTATTTGACACATGAGTAAAAAATAAATTGTTGAAATATTTGAAGGTGTATTGACTGTTGTTTTGCGTGAATTAGGTATTATAGAACCTGAAAAGGCATTGTTGGATAAAATTAAGCCATTTGTTAGATGTATTTGTAAAACATTTGAAACCAGATGGCAAAAATCCGTGAGAAGTAAAGAACAGTTCCTAAAATACAATTCGTCCTGGCTGCAAGAAACTCTTTCCCTTCCTGATTATATTTTAGAGGCAGTCCCAGGCCCATCGCAAATTAATGTAAAAATTAATAGAGCTGGAACACCTAATAAGCCCTTCAAAAGCAGTGGGAATAAAGCTAAAGCCCAAAAATTGAAACCTCTTTTGGATACCACTAGTTCAGAAGAATTATCCATGGCCACTGAAATGAAAATAAGGAATAATGGCAAAAGAGATTCGGCAGCTATAGTTAAGGAGCTCTCTGAAGCCTCCTCAACAGGGAAACTACAATTAAGAAAGCCCGAAGATCCATTTATATCGTTTAGAAATTGGAAAATGGCAAGTGAGTGGAGAAGAAAATAAAGCGAATGTGGCGAAAAGGAAGAAGCACGTGCAAGATGGATTTAGAAGTAAGTTAGGCCTTCTCATTGATATTCCCAAAAATCAAAGCGGTAATATAAACGACGGCAACACAGCAAGAAATTTTTTTAAACATGCTGAAGTATCCTCTAAAATAGGTATTAATTTAGATCTAATAACAATATTTGGTATTATTTTACAATGCATAAATGGTAATTTTGAAATTAATTTACAAAAGTTTGAAGAGTACACCACAGAGACAAGGGAACTGTACGTGAAAGAGTATTCGTGGTATCCGATGCCTGTTAGTGTGCACAAGGTACTTTTTCATGAAAAGGATATTATGTCATCATGTATTTTGCCGATTGAACAGTTCTCTGAAGAAGCCCAGGAGTCCAGAAACAAGCAGAACCGACAATACAGAGAACTATTCACAAGGAAACGTCAAGAGCAGACAAATATGGATTTGCTCCACAGGCTGCTTATTAGCTCAGATCCATTCATTTCGAGCTTACGCGCTAAATCTGCAACTGTACCCAAAAAAGTGAAACCTGAACTCTTAATGTTATTAGAATCAAGAAATGAGGCAAAAGAAATATACTCAGATGAATCATCAACAGAAGAATACGCGAGTAGAGATTCAAACAATTTGTAGATTTTTTACATTCCTTTATTTTTTTTTTTTTTTTTTTTTTTTTTTATACTTTCTTTTTTTTGCAGAATGTTTTGTTAAATTCAAATATTATGTCCCATAATATTAAACAAATGCAACGTTTGACAAACGTATACTCTCATAAAGGCTAATACAAGTATTCAAATTTCCTAAATATTTAAAAAAATATTTCGTAAAAATTTAAGTTCTACAAGCAAATTTGTTTATTTGTACATTGTTTACACAACAGACCTCCAAAAACTAGGAGAAATTCATTTCGAAGGGAGTTATTAATTTTTTCTTCCTATATCGTCAAAATTACACACTGTGCGCCGTGAGGACTCGAACCTAGGACCTGCAGGAGGCGCTGCAGTGACATCAGTTGATGCACTGAGCTACCGCTGCCGGTGTGAATCTACGTCATTTTGTTTTCTCCTTCATTTGAGCATCGCGATTATCGATGTGGTTTGGGGGCACGTTTCACCACCTTATTCGGCAATACCCTTTATTGAGACATTTCCCACCTTTCACACCACAACAGAGCAAGGTTTCATTTTTTGTATTTAAAAAATATAATTTATATTCACAGATTGCTGAATTGATGGTAGTTGTATTTAACATATTTATTAATGTTATGTCATATATTAGCACACGAATATTTTTGACAAAAATCTGTCGCGCACATTGGCGTCTTACGGCGTATAATAATTTTGAGGCATTCAAGACATGCATAATATAGGAAGGTTTCACATATGACGGGAAATATTGTGCCTTTAAAAAAAGTATTTAAATGATTTTTTGGAGATATTTCCTTACTTCTTCTGAAAAATTTAGAATGTAGTTGGGAGAATTGGAAGTGATATTTCAAATTAAAATTTTGTTTTGCAATGAGTGTTCTGTTCTGACGTTTCTCTGAAGTAAGAAAACGTGTTTTCTTCTACTGACATCAAAGTTCTAATGTCTGTATTGCGTGCTGTAAGATTTATCGAATTGACACAGATTAGACGTTGCCACATTAATCTACCATCAATCATTTGAAGCATCAAATCCAATGCACTCTTATTTATTGAACAAGGGAATAAATTTTGCATCAGTCATTCATCATCAATATATAGCTTCTTAAAGATCTTTTGCACGCATTTTAAATTGTTAAAGACATTTGAAAATTATTTCTATGGAATTAGACCACTATATATTATATTATATTATATTATATTATATATTATATATTATATATTATATTGAAAATATCCTTTGAACACTGAATAATTATAAGCCAGGCAAGACTAAGACTAATGATTAGTCCTCGTGTGAAATTCACAAGATTTCATTGAATGTTAAAGAAACATTAATGTAGTTGACGTGACCATATAAATAGAGCATACTCAGTGATAAACTGTGTCACACGAAAGCATTCATTTTATGATAGCATCAAGGTTTTACTCATGAAATCCAACCAATTACTTAGTAAACATCGAGTGCAGCACAAACATGGGCTTTGCTTCGAAATATTCATGTGCACTACTTAACATATGTGAGATAATATCAAGGAAAATTGTATGTAATACTGAATAATTTCATTAAAAGTTAACTCTTAGTTTTAGGAGATATAATTTACAATATATTGTTGATTATTAATATGATTGCATTATTAATATCTGCATTCCATCTCTCATTACACAGTGTACGTCCTCCAAATTCACAATTGTGCCAGATATTTTTTAAATATTTGTTTTATTTACAGTTGGTTCATAAAAGTAAACATTAGACCAATGCGATCATAACTTTTGCAATTGAAAGGGGTGAAGTAGTCCTTGTGATTTATTGTGAGCCGAGCCGAGTGTGGACGCTTGTAGTGGGTCCCGTTTCGTTCGTAATGGAGTAAAACATGTTGGTTTCTACCGAAAAACAATAGAAGCTTTTACAAGAAGTATCTTAAACTCAATACTTTTCGCAGGTTAAAAGATTGAATTTTAAAACTTCAAATTTGTTTTTAGCCGAAAATTAAAATAATACTGTTCTTACACTTTTACAAAATATATATCTCTATTTAACATTAGTAGTCACATTGTAATAGTTTTCTGACATTAAAACAGGCACTAAATATTTTTTCCAGTAATTTAATTTTTGTAGCTTCCACTTTAATGGAAATCAAATTTAGAAAAAGATTTCAACTAGGGTCGAAAAGCCAAAGAAATAATTTACTGAAAAAATATTTTAGCGTCTGCGTATTTTAATAAGGTCAGAAAACTAGTACAAATAAACAAGATAACAGACGTTAACATATTCCTTAAAATTAATAGACACTGTTTGATCTGAAAAATTGGGAAATGCAACAATTTTTATTATCAAAAGTACAGATGAAAGTGTGGCAAAACCTAAGGAATGTGCTGTTCTAGAATCTACTCTTTGATGTAAGTTTTAACTTCGCTTTTAATTATATAGTGACCTTACACAACCCAGAATTTTGATAGAAGAGATTGAAGTGTGTTGCATACAAAATTCAAGAATTGAAGGCGGTCTACGAGTCATAAATTGAACAACAAGAGAATTAGAATTTCACCCACGAGTAAAAAAATATCGCTCTTGGATGAGAGAGACGTAACTGTAAAAAATATTTTTTTTTTCAAAAGAATCAAAATTCTGAAATAAAACATTTGAACCAACATTATACTCACAGTAAAAGTCATGGTGTGTTCTGCCTTGGCCAAATGTTACTTCTTTCCAAGATTTTGTAAAGAATCACTTTTAATAGATTTTTTCTGATATTAACAGTACAGATCCTTATTAATCCCTATTCTTCCTTACACTATTAATCCTTTTCTTCCAATTTTGTAATTGTTCCCCTGAAATGTAGCCCTCTTTTGTCATAGTTAACAATTATGAGACGATTTTAGTCAGTCAGTTAGGCAAACAATGTCACAAGCAACAAATGAGTGTGATGAAACAATTTAGTTTGATTGAATATTTAGCCAAATTACACAATTGTTCATTTACAGCGTTATTACTCTATAAATTGCCTGCTCGTCGTTTCACAGAATACCATAAAAGATGATAGTGTTCTACCAAAAATGTGAGAGTTTCTTGTACAATCAACATACAACATACAACAAACAACATAAAAATCAACTGATGAGTTGCTCTTCTCAAATGAAATGACAATCATATGACATTTCAATCATGATTAGTGATGGAAAATTTTAGCACTTTAAATGCTAAAAATTGCATTTTGAAAACATGACTATCTCATTTTATAACATTATAAAAAATAAGATTTATCATTTTGTAGCATTTGCTGAGAAAATTATTATTAACCCTCCAAGCGTAACGAGAACGGAACAGAAATCACGTCTGAATTTTTCAATCCTCACTCCAGATATAGGCATTCTTTGATCGAAACCAAGTTCTGCCTGGACTCAGTGCGTTTTCGAGAATCAGTCCGTCTGTCGTATATTATTCGTAGGTGTACTTTGTCTCCAGCAGTCTAATGTCAAAAGTGACTATGCTGGACATTGCACCCTGAATGGTGATTTATTTATTTATTTATTTACGTAAAAAAAGTTAAAAACTGCGTATGACGTGCTATGGGGAAAAGTGAATTGTGTGCACATTTTCAAAATTATTGATTAATTAATACATTATTAATAAAAATATTGATTAAAAATAATTAATTTACTCTGTGCTAGGGGGTAATATTAATATAATTCTTTAATTTCAAGACATGTGTTTAGGTGCATGACGTATACGCAAGTCATTTGCACTACTTTTTCTAATAGTCGCGTAACGAATCTAAATTTTTACTAAGCAATGTGGGTTTTGCTTATTAAAAAGTTATTTGTGGGTTTAATTTTTTTAATAATTTGTAGGGGTGATATACATTTTGAAATGGCCGTACTGAAGGCGTTTTGCAAGATTGGATGCAAGTCAAAGTGAGGAAGTAGAGAACGATTGGGAAGAACTAGACATCTTCATTGCTCCTCCTGAAGCAGCCAGAAAGACTGATGAAGACTGTGCAGATGCAGCGGAAGGTCATGGAACGGACAATATAAGCAGAAACAGTTGCTCAGCGGAGCAGAAATTGTGCTGTCTTTCGGGCAAACAAGTTCAAAAAGTTTTCACTTTTCAGCATACTCTCAATCAGGAGAAAGGAGATGTATGAAAGGGAATTTAGAATTCAATATGTAAAACGTTTGTTGATGAAATGTTTAAAACGTATGACAATTAAGCTGCAACTTGTAATGAAGAAATGAAAAACTTCTCGGGGAAACATTCAAAGCATTATAGAAAAAAATGTCACATTTCTATTCAAGTAGGTCAACAAAAATGTAGTTACAGCAGCGTCCGTGTGGTATAGAGTGATGGAAATGAAGCCAGTTGAAAGATGTGACGATCAACAACGCTTAGCATCAATATAAACAGGCAGGTAATCTTGTAACGAAACTTATTTTCAGGAGGGAAATCGTGTAGACCTACCTAACACGTTACATAACTCCTCTAAAATTGCCAGAAGGACCAGCGTCCCACGAACCCAGAAGCACTACAATTTCCGCGGGAATCAGATATTGTTTGACCTCTTGCTGTATGAAGTAGAACGTAAAAAACGTCGGTGTTGTGCTTTTTGATATGATTTTGATTTGATTGATTTAGTCGAACAACAGTAAAAACTATTTGTAACGGATGGATAAAAGTGTTTGATGGCTATTCTAGCGCAGAGTGTACTTAGTCTAAGAGTTAGTTAATCTAAGAGTCGCAGAGTTTTCCGTACTTCGTCTAAGAATATCAGAGTGGTCAAACTCCGATTACACACGCAGACGACACTCGAACATTAGAGCCACGGTCAATCGAGAGGTTAACATTGTCTCACACCAAGCTACCACCGCCTTGACCTCTCTCTTCGTGCCCACCCCCGCATCCGCGAAAAATCCGTCGACCCAACGCACGCAGTTGAAGGTCGCATGAGATTACTTCCCGTTGAGTCATACGACTTGGTTGCATGAGGGCGGCGAGTCATGCCGTTATCGCCGCATTGCGTGACCCTCAGAAGGTAAGACGAAGCATTCCACCTTTTGCCCTCTCACGTCATTTTGTCACGTGGATGTGGCGCACGTCTGAGTAGAAATGATTAAGGACACGATTTTTTAAAATGGTGCTACTACTCGGGAAAAACCGTGATAGTTTTTGGCGATTTTTTCTTATTTTGTGTATTTGCAATAACTACGTTTTCTCCCCTTCAAAAATCAATTCTCCCATTATAATAAAGGGCGATTAAAACTGATTTGTAAATTAATTCGCAATGGAAGTCTTCGTTTATCATTTCTTTCAATATAATGTTGCAAAATCGATCAAGAGAATATTGTGTTCTAACACATTTTGTTCTTTTCATAATACCACAGTACACAAATGCTATTATTACTATCATTGTTGTGAAACAAAACGCCACAAATTAAATTACCAAAATGTTAAGTGATATTCGGCGTGTTTATGGATATAACATATACGGATCTATTAGATTAATGGCTATCTTCTTCTTTGGTCCTATCTTCGATACACAGACGTTAAGTGACCCATGATGGGTTTTCTTGTGAGAAACTACTCAGAGTGGTTTCCCGTTGCCTTTCCTGAGTTTTCGACCCAGACTTCTTTAGAGGCCTACGTCCAACAGGGGGCTGGGGACCTCAAGGCGGAGGGCGCGCCTCGCGGGTGGTTCCCTAGTACGCCTGGGATATGACTCACTTTCTCCGCCAGATGACGGTCTCAGTTACTATATCCAAACAGTCTGGGTTGATTGATTGATTTTTTCATGTTTCCGGGCGCGTCAACTGCTCTGGTCATTAGTCCCGTTAGTGGAGTGCATGTTTTTTCTCGGGAGGTGGCGGCGATCTTCTCCCGCTGGATGGCGAGATCCGGCGCCGACCTACCGTCGGCTAGTGGGGTTTTTCCCTAACCAGGACTCTCTCACCAGCGGGGCGCCGCCCCAGGGACAAGCTCGGGACAAGCTCTAAGCTCCCAACCGGTCTCCAGGGATATGTGGTAGTATAGTGTATGTTAGTGTAAGTGTAAGGGGAGAGAATAGGACAAGGAAGAGGAAGGAAAGATCGCGCGCGGTCCGTGGCCCGTTTGGTAGGGTACTGCTTCGGCATTCGCCTGGTGTTGATCGGAGAAACCACGGAAAACTACCGATCAGAGCAGCCGGCCGCTAGAATTCTCTTCCAGACAGCATCTGAATTCGACCTAGTTGAGAAGCTAGTGTCGAAAATCCTGCCGCCGACAGGACTCGAGCCTAGGACCTCCCGGTCAGAGGCGCTGCAGTGACATCAGTTGATGCACTGAGCTACCGCTCCCGGTCAAACAGTCTGGGGGAAAGTGAGATCTCATTAGGGCGAATGTTGTCGAAGGGCTCTAATTTTGTCGGGCCTACCGCCAGGGTTCTTTTATATGCCACAAGTGTGGCATGGCTACAGTGTATTTTCCGCCCTTCGAAAATCCGGGCACCTCAGCTGAGGTCGTGTACGCACACTGAGGGTTCACAGACCAGTAAGTTAACCCCTAACTCACCGAGTAAATGATCTCATGAAGCTTTTTCCTGATCACCACCGTTGTATCACTACCGCGTCAAAATTCGAGACGATTTTGACAAGTGTGATGTTTTAAATTGCCTTCATTTGAAGCAAAAATGAAACTTCAATGCAAGAGCGAACCGTTAATTTAAAAAAAAATGGTGCATGTCGTTATTTAAAGAACAGATTTTATGAAAACAAATATATCATAAAGTTGGCGGTTTTACAATGTTCATTTTTTGCAATTTTGGAAATACAGAACGTTCATCGACAACATGTGATCTGCGACACTTCAATGAGCGTACTTTGCTCTATACGAAAAAAATTAAAAAATTTTTTTTTTTAAAATTGTATATATTTAATTAGGCAAAATGAAAATTACATATATTTTCGAAAAATTGTGCATAACGTCATTTAAAGATCTGTCTTTAAAGAACAGATTTTTTAAGAAGAAAATCTATATCCTTAATATTGTAGTAGTAGGAAGATTCCGAAATTTTTTTAAACTTTTACAATTTTCAAAAACGAACGGTAATTTCAACAAAAATGAGACCTGCATAATTTTAAGCGTTCTATACGCTATCCGAGGGCTAGGATTAATAAGAAAATTGGAGCTATTAGTTGAAATGTATTTGCGACTAAAGTAACGTGGCTCCATTGTGGGCGCCTTGTGGACAAGATCCTTATTGTAAAGTTGAAGTTTAGAATCAACTCAGCATTTTAGATTTTGCGGAAAGACAATTACTCTTCGAATACCGGAAAACAGAGCACTCAAAAGACATGTACTTGTCTATTTTAAATCAGTTTTGTATCAGGTAAACATTTAAAGGGACTTACAACAATATGAAACTAGTGGAGTTACAACACGTAATTTCTCATATTATTTCTAAATTTGCAGTTTTCGAGAAGTCAGTTTCTACAGCTGTGCGACGAAAGAAAATTAAGGTAAGCCAATTTTGCTAGACACTGTGATGGGAAAACGTCACACTCATTACGTCACACTTCTTACGTACTCGTTACGTCACACAAACGTCACACTTCTTACCCCTAGGCGTGGATAATAAAAAAATCTGAGAATACCAATATCTGGGAAAGTCAGGGAACACCGATATCTGGCGAAAGTCGGATTAATCCGACCCTAAAATGCCAGATATATACAGTTCTTTTTAAAAATGGTTCAGCTAACGGACTGTTACAGTATGCGAGTTAAAATCCGCCCCATACCAGCAGCTTACGCACCTGGGAAGCCCGGTGTTCCTACAGAAACGGACAACTTCCCCTTGCCCGGTTCACATTTCCCCTTCAAATCCACATGAACGCGCTAACTGTAGCGGGGAAGATAAGCGCAAAGCGCGCTCGAAATATCACGACGAATAATTGCTTTGTAGAAAAAAAATTGCTGGACTTCTAGCAAGCAACAGAGGTTTTAATATATTTGTTATTACTTTATACCTCGCTTAGTTCGTTTTAAATTCTGCTTAGCATAATGATTGCCAATGAGCAGGAATGTATTTGAATGGTAAATTCTTCGCCTATTTTCATTTTGTGTTATGTTTTAGTAAATTATGATTTGTTATATGTAGCAATGAAGTGAAATACATTAACAGGCCTCTTGAGTTTATTTCCTCTAGTAAATCCCCCTCTTAGATTTATTATATCACTATTACGAGCGGAAAGGTTTTCAATTGACTGGGACCTTCGTTCCTATCCTGAGCATAGAAAGAATGGAAGTATTGCACTCTTAAACCTAATCTTGGAAGCGCGATTATGAAATAAAGATCGTTTCGATTCAGAATGTATAATTTTATTCTCAATTGATAAATTCAATTCTTTCTTATGTATTTAATTTTAATGAATAATTTATTTGCATTACTAGGGAGATGAGAAATATCGCTAAATTGGAGGCAATAGCTGTCAACACACTTCTCCAAAGATTGACACGGTCACGTATCCAGGGACAAACCACCACTTAGAAGAAAATTTGTACAAACCATTACTGTTAAACATCACGGCAGTTACTCTGGTCGCAATGTCCGCAAACTCTAGAGAGGTAGTTACATTTCCCGAGACCTTGGGGTGCTTATAATAAAGCACGCACTATAATAATCGCAAGTTGTATAGTTACATTTAAAAATCAAACATTTTTTAAAAATGTAACTAGTACATGAAATTTACATGCCGCTGAAACTAGAACGAAGTAAATAATAGTTCTACGCAATATTATTTGCCATATTATTTAGTATCATACCTGAGCTATCCCAACTGGCTATCTGGCGTTCGCCTTATGGGCCACGTCCTCCAGAGGCCATTTTGCAATTACAAATTAACACTACGTAAAATATGAAATATTTGAACATCAACTTGACATTTATTTCACGTTGTAATAATCAGTGCCTTTTTCAAGTATTATTCTAAAATTAAAAAAAAACAGCTATTTCTCATAATATTAGTGATGACTTTTTCATGAATTGATTTTTATTTTAACATAAAGATGTTTCTAACCATTCATAATAATGCGGTTGTGATGGTTCTGGTATGGCGATGAGTGTAGTAGCACAGGATATAAATTCGAATGTTTTATAACTATGAAAATATTAAAAGAACTGGCGAATACTATTTTTGAATGGAATTTTACAGAATATATTTTTGAAATGAAAGGTCTACTTACGAGTCCGCATGTGAGACGATCCGGAGAAACGATTAAGCGTGTCCACTTTACTGCTATGCATCTTGAAAACTGAGAAGAGAACGTACATTTCTACTAAAATGAGACAAAGACATTCATTGGTTGACTTATGATCGTTATATAATCGATACCTTTAAGACATGAATGATTGGCTGAGCAGTTCGTAGACAGCGTTCCGCAGATAAATGAGCTACAAAGCCTTCAAATGCACAGCATTACTGTTGAAGGGAACCCTGGAATAATTGTCCAGATAATTTGTAATATACTACTTTATAATGTGTACAAATACTTCGCATAGATCTAATTTTTGGAAATATAATTTGAATGTATGTTCTTAATAAGTAATTTACGATTTCCGTCTCGGCGGGTTTTTGCATTTGGTTGTCCAATTATTGTTATTACTATTATATATTGTAAATGTGTTACAATGTGTTCATAGCAGTATTTTTCATGACCAGTTACGAGATCATCGACGTTGTTAGGATAACGCCAGATAGAAGTTAGTGTAGTGAATTTTGAAGAACGTTTTATACAGCACATTCTTACGAGTTAAATAAAAAATTCGCAGTAAATCTAGATGAATCTCAGTAGACGAGTTATGGGCTGTTGACCCCATATCGGAGTCCCTCTTGTCCTCAGATAGTGTAGCTGAGTATAACACTAGCGCCTCATTTGTACTGTGTTTTAACCTAAATAGATGTTCGACGATCAATTTTGCTGGTGTTGCGGCTTAGAGAATCAAAATGATCTTTAATTTGTGGTATATAGGACATGAAGAACCCAGAAAATGTTTGAAATTTTCCCAGAGTGACATAACATTTACGAGTAAATTGCTATAATATTCGCTCTTTTATTATAAAATATTTGGAAACGCAAGTCAGATTAAGATTTTTGCTATTATTCTTATCATGCCCTCGGTGACGAAAGAAACTTACTCTTGTGAGAAAATGGAGAATGATTATTTAACTACATTCTCCACATATTTCATGGAAATGTGCAAAGGTCGTGAAGCTACATTTATGCCCAGAAGAAAAACAATGGCTTATCTCAGCCTTTACTCAACGATCAAGGATACTGGGTATATTTTTTAAAAATTTGTAAGAATAGAACACAATACATTGAATTAAATGCCATAAAGCCATTTTCACTTACAATTTTATATAAAATAGAACTTGGGTTACTATTGGGAACTTTAGCGCTTTGATTGGTTAGGAGTGTTTCAATTGATGACAGAAGATGTTGTAATTTTACCTCACCGTTATCAATAATATGATAAAGTATGAGTTCTTGAATCACAGCTGACAGAATAGATACTCGGATAGTACCTATTACAGTAGATACTCCTGTAGTACCTATTCCGTGGCACCCTTAGTTGATATTTTAAGTCGAATTGTCAGCGTCAATGTAGCCTTGAAACAATTTTGTTTATGACTTCAGGTTTTGCAACATCATAGTTCAACGTATTATAATAAATAAATGTTTATTTAGCTTTCATATTTCAGAATAAAGTTTATTGAAATAAATTAGTTTTCGACTCGAAACATCAAAATAATGTTAAAAAACAACTGCTTTTTTCTTCATAAATTTGTTCCGCTAACTGTGGTGCTAGTGGTATTAAAGATATTGGCCAGTAAAATTTTGTATTAGCTAAAATATGTATTTTAACGGGATGATTTCATCTAGCCCGTAAACTTTAACTTCCAGTGTATGAGTACAGAAAAGGCAATTTTCTCTCCGTTGCATACATTCATGACGGTGAGAGATGAATTCAGCACGTTATTATGTTTTCCTGGTTGAACGTCTTTGCTCTGACTGGGAGATGAATGCCCTCGTGCTGGAGCTCGTAACCAGAAGCACATAAGCGGCGAGGTCACACGTTTCATCGGCAGATCACACACGTGCGACTTATGCTCTCGGCAAACAGGGCGTTGCTCGCGGCGGGGGCATCATCGAATTCCACGCCATTCTCATGCAACAGCTGCGGCGGTGGAGGACGAGGGCAACATCATTGCATTTCATAACCCACTGGCGAATGGCGTCAGGGACTCTGTTAAAGGTGCTATTTATTGAATGGGTTCCACAGTCAGTGAGTGAGTATCAATTACTATAGACTCCACAACACCTAAGAATAGTCTTGATAAAAAATAAAACCCTAAGATCTTGAGGGGTTAACAGATAACATTTGTTAGCGGAGGTTGATTTGATTTGATTTTTTCGTGTTTCCGGGCACGTCAATTGCTTTGGTCATTAGTCTCGATAGTGTAGTGCATGTTTTTTCTCGGGATATGCGCGGTGATCTTTCCCCGCTGGATGGCGAGATCCGGCGCCGACCTACCGTCGGCTAGTGGGGTTTCCCCCTAACCAGGACTCTCCCACCACGGGGCACCGCCCCACCCGGGACAAGATCTAAGCTCCCGACCGGCCTCCCAGAATATGTGGTAGTGTAGTGTATGTGAGTGTAAGTGTGTGTGTGTGTGTGTGTGTGTAAGGGGAAAGAATATGACAAGGAAGAGGAAGGACAGATCGCGCGCGGTCCGTGGCCCGTTTGGTTTGGTACTGCTCCGGCATTCGACTGGTGTTGATCGGAGAAACCACGGAAAACTACCGATCAGAGCAGCCGGCCGCTAGAATTCTCCTCCAGACAGCGACTGAATTCGACCTAGCTGAAAAGTTAGTGTCTAAGGCGGAGGTTGATATTTATTGATATATTTCAATTAAAAATATCTTTCAAGGGTTCAAGGACTCCGACGCTGACTTCATACTCAACACGATTCTCAATAAGTATGAAGATCACCATGTCATCCACATCCAAGACACACTAGAAACTGACTGCTTATGCATCCAATCTCCATGGAAGACTTTTCACATCAAGTTTTGGATCTTTGCAAGTAAAAATAGCGCTTACATTCATGCTTTCATAATGGCAATGAACCTTGCCAAATCCAACCCAACTAAAAAAGTATTATTTTTTCAACTTTTGTACCGAACGGCATTAAAATTTCACCCAGTTATTTTCAAAAACTTATTTGAAATCTACAAAGAGACAACTGGCATGTTTATTCAACTTCTGTGATCCATATTACAAAGAATATAGACGCAAGAACTCCGATTAGCAGATCACCTACACCTACATTGCTTATTGACTTTGAAGAGAAAGTAAACAACAAAATGTCTCACGCAATTGAGGACTATATAAAGTATACTGGCAAGGTCATGGAGAATGTGGTCAAACCAATGGAATAATGTCAAAGAAGGCACAACTCATGAGAAAATTGGTGAATTTTTTGCCCTCAAAACGTCTGAAAACCTCTCACGTCGTGAACAAATAACTGCTTCACGCATTAGATTAGGCCATACCAATTTTTTCCAAAGTCATATACTTGAGAAACAACCTATCCCAGTAAGCACCTTTCGCAATTGCTCGCTAACTATTAATCACGTCCTCCAGGAATGTCCTCAGTACAATTGTCAGCTCTCAATTTTTTTATAAGGAAAGTTTTAGTTCCATTCTAAATGATAATACTTACTAAAGCAATGTTATAAAATTTTGTATTGATAAAGGTGATTTGGGAAATATTTAACTGTATTAGAATAATGTAATCTCCTATTCCTTTTTGCAGTAATTATCTTTGATATAATTTTCATGTTTAGGTTTTATGTTCTTGTATCCATAATCATCATTGCAATGTAACCTCAATATTGTAAAAACTTAATATTGTCAATTTAAAATGTAGTATATTGTATTTATTCTGTCGCTAATGACCTAGCTGTTGATGCAACTTGAAATAAATTTAATTTTAAAAAATGTTTCAAGTGCAGTTTGCGACTCCTTTTCCAGTGTGTATAAAAATCACACAAAACCATCGCGTATAGCCAATTAAAATAAAGTTTGAGGTGCTACATCAACACATATTTTCTCGTATTATTTTGTAACTTTTGCAATTTTCGAAATTCTGCCTTTATCGAGAAAATGTTTTTATAAAATCCGTTGACTATACGCATTAGTTACGACGTTACGCATAATTACTTCTTTTTCAAAAAAGTGTTCATGACCTTTTTTAAAGATCGGATTGATTGAAGATGATTTATTTCAGTCAAAAATCTCTTCTTTTAATATTGTACTTTTGCATTGTTAACTTTTTTGCATTTTTCCGGATATACTAAGTGTTGGCCATAAATGGGACCAGCATCACATATTTTAGCTTCCTTTGATATATATCTAAAAATGTAAAAAAGAATCATGTTTATATACACGTATTTTACGCAAAATTACACAAAAAGACACTTTTTTCGAAAAACTTGATATAACCATATTTCACGATTTTTTTTAATTATCATAATTTTCAGAGTTTATAAAAACATTAGAGAAATCTTTGAGAAAATTTTGAAACTGTGGAGGCTTCTTGTATGGTATCCTCAAAAATGAAAATATTATTCTCAAACTCTCAAGGACTTGATTTAGTTTAATTCGATGGGGGAATATCAATTTTGGAGAAAATCATCTGAACGGTTTAGGCGATGACGTTGGCTAAAAACGATCGCTTGTTCTACCATATATCGATTTTTCGGCACGAAGGACCCACCAAACATGAATTCTGATTGCACAACGCGTTAGAAGAAGAGATTAACTACATACAGGAACAACATTTATTTTGAATTATTGTTACTACTGCAAGATGATTGCAATTTTTGTTTTATTTTATTGATGTATTGCATTTGTAACAATAGCCATATTATTGATGCGACTAAAAATAAACTACAAAAGATTTATCCATTTTTTCGTTAGAAGAATCTGTAAGTAGGAGTTTTTCTGCCCAAAATTGCGTTATTTATCTTCTAACGAAATTAGGCGAGGAGGTAACCAGTAAATCAAATCGTAATAAAGTGAAAGTTTACGTGACCTAGTACAGATGTCAATAAAAAATGTGAAACTGACATGGGAACTATATAACTGGCATTGAATATATTTACTGCCAATATTTATATTTCTTACTATGGCTCTGAAATAATATATGATTAACTCATATTGATGCAAATCAAAATAATTATAAATATTTCAATGTTGTTGTCAAACTAAATTAACATATTACTTCATTACATTATATTGCTTGTAACTGCAAGTCACAAAAGAGGAAAACATCATTTCTCTACTTTTACAAAAATGATTGTATCTGCATTATCTCCTTTGAGCTTTCCTCATTGTCTTAGCAGATGTAAAAAACAGTTATTGTTAGCAACCTAATATATTCTCTGGTTGTAGCCTAGTCGACTCGGAATCTCCACCGGCTTTCCGTTTAGCCGCGACTGTGAAAGTGTGCGCAGGTGCATGGAGGGCTTAAGTCTCGTGGCAGCGTTCATGAACCCTGTCTAAAGCGGTGCTATTGCCCTGAAATACTGCTCGCCGGATCTCGTCTAGGAATGCGTAACCCTGCACTGATCTTGCGTTCCGGAACAGCGGTGAGTTATTTTTGTTTTTTTTATTTATTTTAATTTATTTTTATTTATTAATTTTTATTAATGCCTATTTATTTATTTCTACTTACTGACGTACTGTGGTTAGTCTATTTCAAACAGTGACGTACTGTGGGCGAGAAGAGCAATTTCTACATGATTTATTTAGCTCTGGAATGCCTTCATCACCTCTTATGCAATATTAAGTTGAATTATGAATACAAATGGCAACCAGCGTTTTTAGCAACATTCGATTATACGAAAATATTGGCTCCCATGCAATAAAAACTATCTGCAACGGCAAACGAGCTACAAATTTTGGTTCGTATTCTTTAACGTGCTCTACGAGAAGGAATCGACTTACTCTGTCGCCTTCGGATGAAGCACACCGTGTCCCCCACTCTCGTGGGCTCAGACAAAGCAACACCCACGTTCCGTAGCAGCAGTGTTGATCCTTGACTACGATTCTCCCACCGGGAGCGGTAGCTCAGTGCATCAACTGTCACTGCAGCGCCTCTGACCGGGAGGTCCTAGGTTCGAGTCCTAAAGGCGGCAGGATTTTCGACATTAGCTTTTCAGCAAGGTCGAATTCAGTCGCTGTCTGGGGAGAATTCTAGCGGCCGGCTGCTCTGATCGGTAGTTTTCCGTGGTTTCTCTGATCAACACGAATCGAATGCCGGAGCAGTACTCTACCAAACGGGCCACGGACCGCGCGCGATCTGTCCTTCCTCTTTCTTGGCCTATTCTCTCCCTTTACACACACACTTACACTAACATGCACTACACTATAACATACTCCGGGAGGTCGGTCGGGAACTTAGAGCTTGTCCCGGCTGGGGCGGTGCCCCGCTGGTGGGAGAGTCCTGGTTAGGTGGAAAACCCCATTAGCCGACGGTAGGTCGGCGCCGGATCTCGCCATCCAGCGGGGGAAGATCACCGCCATCTCACGAGAAAAAAACATGCACTACACTAACGAGACTAATGACCAAAGCAGTTGACGTGCCCGGAAACACGAAAAAATCAATCAATCAAAGATTCTCCCATTCTTCAAAGCTCGTGTAATGAACTAATGCCGCTGGGTCATACCGCATGAGCGTAAGTAGGAGCTGCCCAGCTCTCACGTTTTCCTATTCATCGATGAATTTTACCAACTTCTTTAACGTTTAGTCGCTCGGAAGAAGAAAATTTCTCATTTAACTATGAGTTCTGTCCACACCTACAGCGCGACAGTACTGCTCAATTTTTAAAGCCCAACATGCGCAGTTGGTTTTTGGCTTGCCCCACCGCGTTCATCACCCAGTTTAGTTCTCCTCCTACCTTTCTTATCCTGACAACCAACGTTCCCATCTCATCATGGACTTCACAGTTAGGTCACGACTGATGGCGCGGCACTGAGGTCCAGTATCAAACTTTGAGCGGTATACAACAATAAATTTCATTTGTCATGATCTGAGCTGTCCGAGTGACGCCGCGCCGAAGGCTGGGGTGTCGACGTTTCGACCGACATATCGCGGTCCTCTTCAGGCACCCCAGCCTTCACCAGGCACGTCGGCACCCCAGCCTTCGACACGGCGTCACCCGGTCAGCCCAGATCATGACTCTGGCCGCGGAAGCCTATTTTATTTGTCATATTTATTTAGTAATTTCTACGTACTAATACAATCATAATATGTAAATGTATAATTGAACATTTCTATTCGATTTGCGCTCGATACAAATCTTTAAATATCTTAGTAATCTATTCTGAACATCTAAATGGGATGTTTAAGAAACTAAAAATCCATGCCATACTTATGATGAGAAAAGAGAAGAGTTCTGATTACGCGAACTTCAGGCTGAAACTGGAACGTAGCGCCATTGTAAAAAAATGGTAATAATGTGAAGCAACATATCAAAATATTTTCACTCAACAATTCATTTCAATTGAGTTTGAAGTGAAATATTAATATAGTTGAAATTCTTTGAACAAATACCAAACAAATGACGAACCAATGAAATCCAAGTTTATTTATATGAGGGAAAAAATAATTATTACATCAGTAAATGTTGAACCCTCAGACGTTATCAATTCGGAACGAATTTAATTTCTTCTGAAAACAATACATTTTTATTTGTTACTTCTGAAGAATAATTTTATTTACTAATACAGAGGAATATATTTTGATACGCAAACGACGGTCATAAGAGAAACGAGAATGGAAATTGCTGTCGGCGTCGTCATCCATTCGCTTTGGATGAAGGTCAGCCATCGGCCGCCCAACGCCTGGTGCATTGCAAATACAGATTCTCGGTCCCGTCTGCGTGTGCTCGGGCGCTGAATCCTCCCACCTTGAAGCGGCCCGGGCACAGTGGGATCACACGTGAGGCGCCGGAAATGGGTCGGAGCGGGAGTGGGGGGGTCAAGGTGCGGCAGAGTGAAGCACAGTGCCCAATGTTTGCGGTCTCTGATTTCTCATTTCTTCATTTCAATCTTCATCATTATCATATTTTCACCATCATCTTCATAATATTTCTCATCTTCGCCATTAAGTTTATGTTCATCATCATCAACATGTTCATCATTATCATTAATGATTTTGATCATATTCCCCATCATGATCGTTATCGTAGTCATCGTCATCATTCTCTTCTTAGCCATTTTTATAATTTTCTCCATCTTCTTCTTCCTCTTATCCACGTCACGTCACACATCCACGTATAAGGGTAACGTAGAGGGGGGTAGATATCAACTCTACAAAATATTCAGTCTTCAGAAAAAAATGAACAATATAATCGATTATTTAAAAAAAGTTTTGCAATTTGTCGGGTAAGAGTATTTTAAATATTTTATAGAAAAGATAGGTTAAAGATATCAATAGCTAGTATCTCTTTGGTAATCACGTCAAGTATTAAATTTACTCATTTTCCACAAACAAACTGATGTTAAAAAGACACTACTCATCTATTATAAATTATCAAATTGTAATAACATATACTCATGTGTGCGATAGATACCACATGCACTACGATTTGCAAATTAGATATTCAAAATGAAGTGAACACTGTGATTGTTCTTAATCCCTATTCGAACCCAAGATAAAACGTTGAACAAGTCCTCTCGTACTCTCGTTCTCTCGTACATGCGTGTTACTACAACGTTTAACGTTAACTCCAAACAGTTCTGCTGCCACACTGCGACACATAGCCATGGGTGGCCATGGAGTACACCGACCGCCACGTCCACGGATCAGCAGGAGAGATCAGAATACTTGTCTCAGCTCAGACTATAGGCGTGCGCGTGAAAATTTTCACAGGGATTCGTAGCCTTAAATAATAAAATATTTTATTTCCTTTACATTTTCAATCACAGAGATCTCCCCATTTTTAAGGTGAAAATTTGGGAAATTGTTATAAGACGCTATTTGGGGACGAGATTTTACCTGCCATCTGGCAGTCATGTAAATGGTTTAACATAAAATATTTTTTTAATTGTAACATTAAGTTATAATTTGCTTGTGGTATGTTTAATCAATTTTCTATAACAATATGTCGGGTAAATGATGTTCAATGAACAAGGGAGCTTAGAAATGTTTTTCCATTGCCCTCCTCTGCGAACGTCTATTGCTCAGAGATCAGTGAACATCAGATTAGTAAACATAGACTTCATCGCCACCATCACTAGAAACTAGTGGAGCTAAAACAGCACGTACTTTCACGCCCGTACTTTCACGTAAAATTACGCGAAAAGGTTTTTCATATATTTTATTTTTTTTATTTTATATTTATTTTATTTTATATTTATTTTATTTTATATTTATTTTATTTTATATTTATTTTATTCTATGTTTATATTTACATTTATTTTATTTATATTTATTTTATTTTATTTATTTTTATTTAATATTTTGGTTGTAAAAAGACTCCGAGAAAAGTTTGAACTTTTGCAATTTCGCACTATCCAACAACAAAATTTAATACAAAATGATTAAACAATTTTTTTTTAATTTTGAAGACGTTTCAGGGGCTTAATGTACCCTCAAAATTAAAATATCGGTTTCAAATTCAGAGGGCCGCCACATCAACCAGATCGATATCAATTTTGGAGAAAATGGCTGAACGGTTTAGCCCCTAGCGTTTTTCGCAAGCGGACAGACAGACGGACAGACAGCCAAACAGACGTTTTGCCGACATTTGAGTTTTTGGTATTAAGGAACCACAAAATATGGATTTTGGCTAAACCACTTGCTAGAGAATTTTTTCTAAATGTAGAATCTGGATTTATCTAGTTTTTCGTAACAGGGCCCGGCAATAAGAGTTTTCTTCAAAAAATTCGCCGTTTTTTTACCGCGGAATTTTATAACATTCCCTCACCTCCGTAGCGAGAAAGTAATAATACAAATAAAGTACAAATGATGAATACTGAAGATGACGGCTAAGCCGTCGAAAGCCGGCTCTCTGAATAAATCTAACTTGACAAAGATGGCTTAAATTACTTCATCCTTTAATAATGTCAAGAACACCTCATCAGCATTCCAACAAGTTCAAGTGAAACACGAGAAACTTTCAAAGCTATAGCACTAAAATAACTTTCTTAATTATTTAAAACTGTTGAAAATTAATCTTTGCAAAAGATACAGCAAATAGAGTATTGAAACATAGAGATATTTCAAACAGGTTTGGTACAACGTGTCAAGCGATATGGTATAATATTCTCTGGACTTGGGATTCCCCTAATATGCTCTCTCGCTTGGTTTGCCTCGCCAAAGGAACGATTGCGCCGTCCGTGTATATCCCCCTCTCTTTGTCAGGTTTCAATGTGGAGCTGGCCGGACGACCCGCTCCTCTGGAAAGTTCTCCCCGGGTCTTCCCCACACCCTCAACATTAAAACACATCCAAACCCTACAAAATAGTCTTCCGCTCTACCTTAATGGTACATTTCAAATGCACAAATTCGCAATGACCTAAAACTCCCATGAGTCGCCCAACATATCGCCCGCCTCTCCGAAACAAACTTAAACGTTCAACAAACTTCATAACCTGCCTTTCCAACCGACATTCTCACTAGGAAAAAACACTCATCCTCATCTAAACCGCATCCCGTCCGGATTCCCCAAAGACAAATTCCGTCCTTCTATTCTATCTTCTCACCATAAGCCCCGTTATCTCATCCATTTAACAAATCACCAGCAATAACCCCTAAACACCCCACCCTGATTTCCCATTGTGGAGCCCACTGGGGGGTCATCCTCCTTATTTTTACTTTATATTATTGTATACGTATGTACCGCATATTGGCCAAACAGTTCTGTAAAATGGCAATGTACGCTGTATCAGAAAAGTATTTAATAAAAAATGCCTTCTCCTCTTCCCACTCGCCTTCATTTCTTACCATTGTTGTTTTTTTTCTCCGCCGAGTGAACTTCCGAAATTGCTGCGGGACGGCATGACACTGCATCAGAGGGCTGCGTTGCACTGTCAATTGACCAAATTTTTCTACTGCAAATACCCACTAAGGGTAAGAAAAGAGATTTCCTAACACTTCATTTTACTGAAATAAAAATGGTCTCTTCTCAGGGAATTTTATATCCGGGTTCACTGAACCACTGAACCATTGAGCCTTCTGCACGAACAGTCACTGCTTTTTTGACCTCATAAAAGTATTGATTAGCAATTACTGAGCAAGTTCCACAACCAAAATTTTACAATTTTCATGTAAACACTACTGTATCAAAACTGGGGGTTAGAAATAAATTAATAAGAATAGAAAAAATTACAAAGTTGTCATTTTTTAGCAAACGATCTGTTGAGAAAGAGACATGCCAATCGCCTATTCGCAGTTTCACATAGCAATTTTAATACTGCAAACCAAGAATTTTAAGAAGAAAATGAACGTTTTCTTCACTATGGTCATTACTTGTGCTTTTACCAGAATTATTTAAATTAGTCGACGTTAAGTAGGAGGGAAAAGAAGGTTAAAAATGCTAGGAAAGAAATTAACATAATGTTATTTCAGCAGCATAAATTTCGTATTCCTATATTTCAACATAATTCTTCTAAAATTTTAAACCAGAATTCCTGAGTAGCCTATTGGATTTCTTCGCTCGAAATTGTAATGTCAACCGTTGTGATTAAGTAATATACATTTTCTATGATGCCTGAGAGTGACATTGTTGGTTCGGCCGATTTTGAGGTAACTAAAGTCAGAGATTTCCTGGTAAGGAACAGTCCAAACCGAATTCAAGCTGAGTTCACTTGAACGAAAGGATGAAGCCTCAATTATCCAAGTAACTTATTCAACAGCTTGAGCTGTTCTTTTGAAGTAGTTTTGATAAAGATCTTACATACTTTTCTTGTGCTTTTAGGTCAATTTTAAGACATTTTAAGAGCATTTTATTGATCATTTTTGACGAAGTTTTAGGTCACCAAAATCAGCCCTTACTGATGAAGCTCAATGAAAGTGTACGGAAAACGAAGACTGTTGTGCCCTAGGAGTTTGGAGCAGTGGCTCACTGCGCGGAAGGGAGAGAGGCGACATTCGGCGGGCCATCACGTGAAGTCGCGCGTCCGATGCCCCGTGCGGCCGCGCTCTGGTTTTCGACGCCCACCCTCCACACTGCGCTCACGTGACGCGTGTCTTCAGCGCCGCCCCAGCTCCGTGGGCACGTGGGAGATATTTTGCGCGAGGAACCTGTGCACACGGTTGACGTCACAGAGCAGGGAGGCGGCGATACTGAATGCTGTTTACGACTTCCTACCTTTTCGAAAGGCAGCCAGGCGGAAAAAGCTACATTCACATTTCGTGTAAGAAAACCAATGTACGACCAAGAAAACTAGTATCCAACATAATTATTGTTGTTACGTTCGTATTCAGACTTTTAGAACTATGATATATAAACGTTTACTTTTACATCTGTAACGTTCTTATAAAATAAATATAATTGTCGGATTTGTTACTCCTCATAGCTGGCATAGGTGATTTGAATGTTAGTACTACCTTATCTCCATCACACGGGAACACGCGAAGTAGAAAAATGAATATCTAATAGAATTTTGAATAAAAGATGCAAGATATCCCAGCAGTAACGACCGGAAAACGTTCACTAGTAATACAAATTTACACTAGTCTGGTATGTACTTATGTTCTTACATTTATCGGGACGCAAGAGCAACAGATTACATGTGATTTAGAGTCAAGAGAGTGGACACAATATAGATTGAAAGACTTAAATGATAATGGTATCTCTGTCTCTTGCGGTGATATGACTGGATCCACATCCTTTTCAACTGCTGTGCCTCCGAAACAAGAAGAAGAAAATGGACTGGAATGCGGAAACACTACTTTCAACTTAAGAAACGAAATGCTTGGCCTGGCTATATTAAGAGAGATTGAGTGGTTCTGGACGCGTCAACAGCGAAAGTCACTGGTCCCATATGTGTAATACATGATTTCCTCGGGAGGTGGCGGTAATCTTCCCCCGGTGGATGGGATCCGGCGCCGACTTAACCGTTCGTAATCTGTCGGCTAGAGTGGTTCCCATCAGCGGGGCAGCGCCACAGCTGGAACAAGCTCTCGCTTCCAACCAGTCTCCTGTCATGTGCAGTGCATGTAAGTGCAATTGTGTGTAAATGAGGATAGGACAAGGAAGGGATAGGAAAGATCGCGCCCTGTCCGTGGACCGTTTGTTGGGGATCGGAGAAACCACAGTAAACTACCGATCACAGCAGTTGACCGCTATAATTCTCCTCCAGGCAGCGACTGAATTCGACGTAGCTATCTAGCTAGTGTCTTACGTCTGCCACCGTCGGAACTCGTACCTATGACGACCCGGTCAGAGCCCCTGCAGAAGGCCCTGCGACATCAGTTAATGCCCTGAGCCACCTCTCTCGGTGATATATTAAATTATAATAGGTCTCACTTCATGAAAGGAATAGGAAAATGAGTAGAAAAATTTCGGAGTGTTAAGAAACGGTAATTAAGGACCGCGAAATAGCATTATTAATAGTAAGAAAGGACTCTAGACTGGAGAAAAATAAATAAGTAAGCAATAAATAAGCAAATGATAAATCTAATTAATAAGTTACTAAGTAATAAGTGAATAAATTAGCAAATCATTAAATAATTAAAAAAGCAAATTAAGGGTAAGTGGGGAGTGGGTGTACAAGAAATAAGTGGAGAGGCGAGGAAGCGATCTTCTGTGGCGGTGTTTCATTTCAGGAAGCGAAAATTTGGAGGGAGAATACGTGACATCGACGCTAGGAAATACAATGTTTAGAAAGGGTTTGGTAGATAAGTATATACTAGTCTTTTGACGACCGTACTGTTTTCTTGATTGATTGATTTATTTTTTTCGTGTTTCCGAGCACGTCAACTTCTTTGGTCATAAGTCCCGTTACTGTAGTGCATGTTTCTTCTCGGGAGATGGCGGTGATCTTCCCCCCACTGGACGGCGAGATCCGGCACCGACCTACCGTCGGCTAGTGGGGTTTCTCCCTAACCAGGACTCTCCCACCAACGAAGCACCGCCCCAGCCGAGACAAGCTCTAAGCTCCCGACCGGTCTCCTGGAATATGTAGTAGTGTAGTGCATGTTAGTGTAAGTGTGGGTGTAAAGGGAGAGGATAGGACAAGGAAGGGGAAGGACACATCGCGCGCGGTTCGTGGCCCGTTTGGTGGGGTACTGCTGCAACATTCGCCTGGTGTATATCGGAGAAATAATGGAAAACTACCGATCAGAGCAGCCGGCCGCTAGAATTCTCCTCCAGACAGCGACTCAATTCGACCTAGCTGAAAAGCTATTGTCGAAAATCCTGCAGCCGTCAGGACTCGAACCTAGGACCTCCCGGTCAGAGGCGCTGCAGTGACGTCAGTTGATGCACTGAGCTACCGCTCCCGGCCGAATTTTGGACAGAAAAACTATTATTGCCGGGAGCTGGTAACAAAAAAGTGTATAAATCCTGTTCTTATATATAGTAAATTATCTAACACATTGTGTAGTCAAAATCTATATTCAGTGGGCCCTTTATACTGAAATATCGATTGCTGGCAAAGCGCCTGTCTTGTGTCTCTGTGGTCATTCCTAGCGCTTAATTCGTTCAGACGATTTTCTCCAAAATTGATATTCCTCGATCGATTTAAAGGAGCTCAATGTTCTCTGACATTAAAACGGATATTTTTATTTTTGAGGGTATTTTACAAGAAGCTTCAACAACATTCTCTCAAAAATAACTCCAAATTTGTTGATTTAACTTTGTCCTCGTATAACGCAAAGAACGATTAAAGGAAAGGCACAGGTCTCATTTTCATTGAAAACCTTCATTTTTCGACAATTACAAAAGTTCAAGTTTGGGCGTGTTCCCACAACTACAATATTGAAGATAGAGATTTGTCTGTTTCTAAATTAAATCTGTTATTCAAAGGCACGTTTTTAGTTAAGGTAATGTACACTTTTTAAAAAATACATGTAGTTTTCTAGTAATATTGTGTGGAATACAAGCAAGTTAATTTTTCAAACAATTACTTCACCAAACACAGCCCCAGCTTTTTCATTTTCTACTCTACGAATCTAAGAACGGTAAAAATGTTATGCAAGTTTCATTTTTTTAAAAAATTTTAATTCCAAAATTAAAATTTTTGTCCTAAAAATCAGATCTTAAAAAGTTATGGTCAATTTTTTTAACAATGAGTAATTTTTGTGTAATTTCTGCTTGAAGTTATTTGTAATTTATAAAAAGGATCATTGTCTCAATAACTGCTACAAATTTATTTAATTATTTTTAAAAGGGACGGCACAGGTCTCATTTTCGCTGAACTCTGAGTTTTCGGAAAGTTCAAAAGAGAAGTTTGTCAGAATAAGAGAATGTTTGTGGTGTTGGACAACCACTAGTTTATTATAAGAACATTTCTAATAGTGTATTTATATGAAATATGTATTTATAATGTTACGAAGGCAATACTTTAGAAGATTCTTTGATGTATTCAAGGTACGTAGTTTCACATACAAAGTTAGACAACTTTAAACGTAGGTTCGAGGAATCCTGCCCTTTGACTCCCTACTGTGAACCAATATCGATCGGGGTGATTGTCCAGTTTCCCTTGATCCACTTAGTTATTTCGACAATATTAGCAAATTAAATCTGCGGTTCGTTGGTTGTTGCATGTAGTTTTTATTGAACGGAAATGAACAATTCTTAACAATAAATACCATATCATCACAACGCTCGTTGCATATGCAACTTTTATTGCTATATTTATAATTCTATTAAGTACAGTAAAAGAGAGGATGTAGTGTTTTCGGGGCTGAAGGAAACGTAGAAGTTTTAGACTGTTTTTTCCCCAAATGTTACATATTTTTTACTGTATTTTAGGATAAGTAAATAAATATGTAAACTAATTATTTATTAAATATTTAATTTTTTATGTAATAAAATATTTTCTACATCTTATAATGTCTCAGATAAAGATTGGGAGGTTTCGATTACAAACTTCTATTTTTCAGATCCTGCATTTATTTCTAATTCTTCATTTAATAGCAATACATATTAGTGTCTTTTTATCTTATCTTTTTTTTCCTTTTTTTTTCTCTTTTCCTTTTTTTAGGAATCACATTCGAATATTTGAATTAGCCCAATCTGCGTGGACTCCTCATGAATGCGTGGTGTATTCATCTCATCTTTACATGAATGTTCATTTATTCTTTGAAATAATGCATGAGGATAGTTCTTCATGAACAAACATCTTTATGGAAATAAATATTAACGTAACTTTAGATCACGTACCTCATTTAAATCGGTCTGATATAGAAAATATAAAAAGTTATATCCTCCAATTGATAGAGAATATTCAGAAAGATACAGTCGTGTAGAAAATAAATCGTAGAAAAATTTGTAGCAAGTGAGAAAAGAGGATTTAAATATATTTGTATAGTTAATGGAAACGTTTGTGAAAATAAAAATAGGGTCCACAAGATTATAATGATATTTCATTATAATCTTTTCATTTTAAAAAGAAAATTCACTCTATGCTGATGTTAAATCCCTTTACTAAAAAGATAAAGGTTTAGGTAAAATATTATAATTGTGCAGACATAGTTTAAATTTTATTCACATTCGTCCACAATTACATTCAGTTCGTTCTATGTGGATTATAAAACATTAAATTCTAGTCATCTGCGGCAGAAGAAATGCTGCTGAACAAAATCACACGAAATGGTTTTCCAAAAAGCAGCAAGCACACTGCTAAATAACAACAATTAAAATACAATAACATCATAACCGCAATGAATTATAGCTATTAACATACCTAGAAATGTTATGAGTGTTATTACTGCCGATGCTAAAAGTTAAAAAAACGAGGAGGAGCGTAGCGGAGCCGAAATTTTTAATTTGGACGAGGCAGTAACAACGCTGTTACATTTCAATGGTATGTTCAGCATTTTGTCGGTCACCATAAAATCTCACAAATTATGCGAAAATTGACGACATTACTAGGATAGTAAGAACATGACTTCTGTAGTTGCGGCACGTTAGTGCGATATTATGTGGTGTTGCTTGCGATATATCTATATAAACAATATTCGTATACTGTGATTCGAGAAAGATGGATATAAATAATTCTCTTGAGCCTAAAGATACCTCAAGAAATGACGTTCGGTTAGGAAATTGGCGTGTTGAATTCCAGTGGCGACATCTTCACGTCGTCAGTAAATACGATTAATAGAGAAATTTCATTTGGCGGAATGTGAGGAAAATGAGGTTAATTTACCTAATATACATTTTTCTAATTGTACTAATAATAATAATAATATTACAATTAAGAATAATTATTCCGCAAACCAATGTGAATTACTTCTGAATTGTTTGAATCTGATTTGTTTTGTACATCGACATGTTTTTTCCTTAACAAACATTTGACGTGTGATGAATCGATGGTTGTTTACGTTGCTAAGGATGTTGAAACCCGTTGCTAAGGATCTTAAATTTCTTAACATACAGGTAGGTACAGCACTTAACAAACCTGCTGGATTGCATGTTAACAGGTGTTAGAGGCGCATGCGACCGACAATTTTTTTTTTTTTTAGTCTTGAATATACTTCCTATAACAGTGTAGTATATATTCAACAGTTCTTATATATCAAGAATTTAAAAATGTTGCTGGTCCGCGACGCAACACGTTAATACCAAGTATTTAATGGCAGACCGTCTTTTCCTAGGAGCCTCGCTATCGCATGAGGTTGGCTGAGTCGGCGAATTGAGTTAATTACATTTCGTTACGTTTCATGTATTTGAACTTTACACGAACAACACATCGAATTATATAAAATATATCAATATATGAAAATGAGGAGAAATATAAAAAATGTCGAAAAACATCAATTCAAGCTTAGCATGTCGTCATTGGCGGATATTTTCAGGTAAAATTGTTGTGGTATTTAAGATTGTTATAAAAAAAATTGTAAACATAATGCAGTTGCCTGAATTCTACATTCTCTGGAGTACTGTTGCATGAAAATCATCAATAAATGCTTCTGTAAAATGTCTTTTTCGTGACGGAATATTAATTAATTATTGTCAATCGGATAAATGATATTATGTTTCATGTTGCGCCGGAAAGGGAGCTGAGTAATTCATAGCTTTTCGCTATTGCATATCCCTTAAAACCTGACGGTGGCAGGTTCTTCGACACTATCTAGATCTGCCACTGGAGGAGATTTCGAGGTCCCGGTTTCTCTGATCGGTAGTTTTCCGTGGTTTATCCGATCAACACCAGGCGAATGCCGGGGCAGTACCCTGACAAACCGGTCATGAACCGCGCGCGATCTGTTCTTTTATTTATTTATTTATTTATTTATTTATTTATTTATTTATTTATTTATTTATTTATTTATTTATTTATTTATTTATTTATTTATTTATTTATTTATTTATTTATTTATTTATTTATTTATTTATTTATTTATTTTACGTTCAAAATATATTTATTTATTTATTTATTTATTTATTTATTTATTTATTTATTTATTTATTTATTTATTTATTTAATTTTACGTCAAAAAATAGTTAAAAACTGCGTATGACGTGCTATGGGGAAAAGTGAATTGGGTGCACATTTTCAAAATTCTGTGATCCCTATACTAAGTCATATACTACTTAAATTTTGAATTTTGAAAGGGAGAAAAAAACAAAAACTCCCATGTAATAAAATCTATTTTCAAGGATAAATAAGCAATAAATTTTGAATTTTGAAATGACCTTCATCCTGTTTGTCCTATCTTTATACCTTACGTACACACACTTACTCTTATAGTTCGTGCACTATACTACCACAATCTCGGGACACCTGTTGGAAGCTTAAGGGCCGAATTCATAGTCGACACTTAAATTAAGTGTTCCCTTAAGTGAGCGTATCATATTCATAAACCGCACTTTAGTGAAATCTTAAGTGCGCACTCATTTGTATAAGCGAGACAGCTTGCTCCCGTAAGTGGTCCTTATGGTTGTCTCATATCGTCAGACGTTACCAGTTTAGGTTATATTTTTACGTAGCGTTCACCTAAATTTTGTTTTATAATGTTTTTATAAAGGAGTTTTACGTCAAATGTGAAGGATTTGAGCAAATATAGTTGTCTATAATACAATGTAGCCTTACTTTTGTATTAAATTGAAGCAAAAATAGACAACTCGTGTACCATATAAAATAAATTTAATACTTTGCTTTTCTAGCCAATTACATGTGTTTAATAATTTTTTACATGATTATATGGGATACGTAGAGCTTTACCTTCGCTTTCCACTCCACAATAACTTTTTTGTAAATAAACTGTGCTTGACGCGTGATTCGACCCCCACAACCTCCGAGGTTGTGCAAAGAGCGGTTGCCACCATATACTCGACACCATGAACTGTGTCCGCATCCACCCAGGCACGGGTTGAGTTTGCCGGGCACTTACCTTTAAGGTGGGGGAAGCTGCCGATCGAAAAGAAAATCCTCAGTCGAATATAAAATGTTCAATTTCTCATTAAATCCAATTGCAATTAAACATTCCAGCAAGAGAAATTATATTTTTTTAGGCCCTGTACCTCTCTTACAATATTACTTTCAGCCTTTATTGTTGACTTGAGGCTTTTGTATCATTTACTAGAATTTCTGTGGCAATTATGACATGATTCTTCTGTATCAGTTGCTCTGCGGCAACATTGTAGCTTATCCGGTACCTCTTCCAGTCAAATACGAATTATTACCCGACAATTATTTCGTCTAGCCAAATGAAAGATCAAGAAAACGTGCGTAGATAATAAAGTTTGATTTATGTCCAGAAGCAAAGAAAATTTCTAACACACATATTGCTGAACACACCACGGGAAATTGAACAAAACTTCTGTTCGAGATGGGGGTTATTCACACGGAAGTTGATTTTCAAAATTTGCCACATATATTCTCGTAAGATACTTGTTACATAAGAAATATACACCTTATAGGATACATAAGAAATACACACAGTGTGAGTTTATTTCACAATCAACATTCGTAACATTTGATACTTGCTTTTCTGTTTCAATTTTAATTAAAATAAAATGTATCTAACATTGTTGTTCTACTGAGACAGTAATCTTCATTGATTTAAAAACAATTTTCCAGCATTACTTTATTTCTTTTTTCGAAAGATTGTAAGGTTTTACTTTTTAATGCCGGATGGTAAAACCCTGTACAGAATATCTACAAAGCTATGCGTTTCAAGCATAGAAGACTTGTAAAGTTTATGCTGAACGAAGTATCCGCAAACTAAAATTCCATTCTTATGATGAGCTGTCTAATTCTATTCTAATGAGCTGTCATAGAGCACTAAGAGTTCCTGCTTTGTCACAAAGTCCACTTTTTATTTTACGTACGCCAGGATAGACAGCTAGATTTGATGTATTTCGATATTTTTGATATTTCTCCTTATTGTTTATTTACATTTTCTATTTTTAGGTAAACGGAATTTTCCACCGTCAGGACTCGGGCTAATATGTATTACCAGCTAGTTTCGATAGTGTGCGAGTCATATTGTTACTATTAAGTGTAATTGTAATGGGTATTATAGAATGTTAAATTTTCTGGTTTTTCATGTTTTGATATATTTAGGAACTCACTCAAGGGTTCTTGGTATCAGCTGGATGTATCACCATTTTCGTATATCGATGTTTATGTTTTTATTTCGATATACTTTTCACGTAGAGGTCGGATCCAAAAATTAATCCCTTATGAATCTTAGCCTAAGCCCCTACCTGAAGCAGATGACACATTTTTACAAATACAGTTTTTATTGATTTTTTGAAAATGTGACATTCAATATCTCAATTGAATGAATTATAAACAACTTTAAATCAACATAAAAATAAATTTTAAATTCAGCATGAATGAGGTTTCAAAATGATTCCTTTTCAGGAATCATTAAGTCAGCTGAATACTCTCAGTCACTCTCCTCTCCTCCACGCACACATGTAGTAAAATGTTTGTGCCACTGGCCATATTGCATGCATTTCAGTGTTTTCTGTAACATATGTAGCTATATTTTTCGTACTTCAATATATTTCAGTATGTTGTTAATATAATAATCGGATAACCTGTGTGTGAGCGTGTAGCTGCGTATATGTTTCCGTGTGTTCATGTGCCCGTCCGTAACATAAGGTTACGCCACTTTTTCTCCTCCAGTCAGGCTTTTGAGGTGTCTTCGACCCTTCGCGATCTCATGGTGCGAAACTGACTAAATTCCTTTCGGCAAGACGAATAGATCGGCATTGTAAGGAATCGGACGGTTTTACATTATTCTGAAAAGTGTTTCATGGAGGGTTCAAACTGACCTTCCAGTCAGAGGCACTGGAGTGACTTCACTTGACATACTTAGCCACCTAATTCAGTGAATGCGACAGCATTTGGTTGCGAATGTCTATGACCCACAATATAATGCATGATTTGCCTATTAATGAAAAAATTTTGAAGAAAGTTTTTAAAAGTGTTACTATTCATATTTGACAAGCATCTCGTGTCAAATGGGAATGGATTTTATTGGCCAAATTAAGAACATCAGTGTTGATACATTATATCACCACGAAGTAAAATTAAAAGGAAAATAAATAGGTCATCTCGTCACAGGAACAGAATACCGATTAGGTGTGAAATATTAATTGTGCTGCATAAATTAGAACTTTGTCTGCATTACCTGACAAGAATTCGTAGAGATGGCGTGACAAACTTTGCTCCTTACCCGAGGAGATAAATATGCACCGGCCATCAAAAATGCCTTTTGACAACTCGGACTGCGACAGTTGAAAGGTAATGTTGCACCAGCTCGAGCGTGCATCCTGTGGACGATTTGCACCGTGCAGCTTACGTAACAATGCAAAGGAGGAATGCGCCATTTCCAAGGGATATTTCTCGGTTCGCGCAGCCGTTCAGCAAGACGCTAGCGAAAAATTTCGGCGACTGCGTCACTGATCAGATCAAGTCATTTCGAAGTCAAACGTAGCCAACTCAGGGACGTCATTAAGGAGGGTTCCCATGCATAATGAAACGCGACGTGGCGACGCAGTGACAACGTAGCGGATGGTGTTGGGGACATGGTCAGCGAGAGACCTCACCGTGCTGGCGGGGACGGACGGCGGGGACGGACGGCGGGGACGGACGGCGGGGACGGACGGCGGGGACGGACGGCGGGGACGGACGGCGGGGAGGGACGGACGGCGGGGGAAGGGGAAAACGAGAAACAGACGACGGAAACAGACGGCGGGGACGGTCGGCCAGAACGGGCGGCGAAGACGAGCGGAGGAGTGGGGCGAGACGAAATTGGATGAGATTGCGAGACGGGACATCAGGACTGGTCGGGAGTCTTATAATATTCAGCGCTGAATACAACAATATAATGCTGAAAGAAATGGTAGTACTTTCATTTCTGTATCTCTTCGTCGGAAGGAAAAATAGGCATATTTAAGAATATACGTGTATTTTAAAAAACGGCGAATAGGTTTAAATTATGTTTTAATGAAGAGGTCGTTAAGTACATAAATTTGTCCCAAAAATAGAAATTAAAAACAAACGTAAGTGTAGAAGAAACACATTAAGACTCATAATTTTTTGTAAACACTAATCGTCAAGATCAAAAATGCCTTCTTGCAGGAGCTGTGACCCAAAGACCCAACAAAACTTCGTTGAGGTGATCAGGAGGAGCTCACTAAGGACATTCTTGAGTCAATTACAGTTTCTATTACAGGAGGCTGCGTGTAGTCTTGCTGTGTAGTCGAGCAAACATCTAAGAGAAATGGAAAAAAAGCTGGAAAACTTTATGGCCTTTGAATTAACACAGCTTTCTTGCATCTTGTTCTGTTTTGTATAAAGTAAATGTTGCATTATAACTTACATCATAAATGTGGGTGTATATATATATGGACAACTAGATAATTTGGCCTCGATCAAAATAGAGAACTTTCATCTGCCATTATATTGATGGTTGTATTCAATTTCTGGAATCTGCTGTGTCTTCCTGCGCATGGGTCCAGTCTGTAGCCATTTGCACGAATTATTTCGAAGTCTGTGACATCTCTTTCGCTATAATTTCCATTTGCGGGGCGAGAATTAATTTATCAGTTAAAACAGAAAAACCGTAACTTTATTTTCGTAATATCGTGCGCGTAGATCTAAATTCACAATAATTTCAATTCAATTTTTGGGTGGTGAGACAACTCTGTCGTGAAGCGGAGAGGTGGGAAGGCAGGACAGAACTGTACGGGATAGGTCGAGGCGGAGAGGTGATGGCATAACGGAGCCGGATGGCTGCAGAGTGATGTGGCGGAGCAAGTAATGAAGCGAGAGGAGGACCTGTGGCGCAGTGGGTGACGGAGCGTGCGGCAAAGAAGTGTTATGGGTTGCGAATAGAGTAGTGGACCGCGTGGCGGACCAGGGGTGGACCGGATGGCGGAGGAGGGTTATGAATTGAGTAGTGGTCAGGATGGTGGACCGAGTGACATATCGGATGATGACTCTGATGGTGAAAGGGGTGACTTACCGAACTGCGGTGGTAGCGGAGCGTGTGCGTGCTACTGGTTCGTGGATCAAGTAATGGACCAAGTGACCGAGGTGATGGCACACCCGGCGAGGCACCCGGCAGCAGACAGTGTAGCGGACCGAGTGGCGGACTGCCTGGCGGAACGGATGGCAGAGCGTGTGGGAAAGCAGTTTCCTGGGCTGTGGATCAAGTAGTGGGTCAGGAGGCGGAGCGTGCTTGTAAATGAGTTGCTCGGTTGCGGGGCGGGTACCCGTGTAGCAGAGGATTGATTGGTTGATTGATTGATTGATTTTTCGTGTTTCCGGGCACGTCAACTGCTTTGGTCATTCATCCCGTTAGTGTAGAGCATGTTTTTCTCGGGAGATGGCGGTGATCTTCCCCCACTGGATGGCGAGATCTGGCGCCGACCTACCGCCGGCTAGCCAGGACTCTCCCTAACCAGGACTCTCCCACCAGCGGGGCACCGCCCAAGCCGGGACAAGCTCTAAGCTCCCAACCGGTCTCCCGGAATATGAGGTAGTGTAGTGCATGTTAGTGTAAGTGTGTGTGTGTAAGGGGAGAGGATAGGACAAGGAAGAGGAAGGACAGATCGCGCGCGGTCCGTGGACCGTTTGGTAGGGTACTGCTCCGGCATACGCCTGGTGTTGATCGGAGAAACCACGGAAAACTACCGATCAGAGCAGCCGGCCGCTAGAATTCTCCTCCAGACAGCAGCTGAATTCGACCTAGCTGAAGAGGTAGTGTCGAAAATCCTGCCGCCGTCAGGACTCGAACCTAGGAGCTCCCGGTTAGAGGCTTTGCAGTGACATCAGTTGATGCATTGAGCTACCGCTTCCGGTGTGTAGTAGAGGAGAGGGAGGCGGAGGAGGTGCGGCGGCGGGGGCGGGCTGTTGAATGACGCGGCGACGCAGTTCCGCGAAGCGACCGCCGCCGCCGCACGTTGCCGTGGAGCGTGTACCCTGCGGGCGGTCACGTGCGCCCGGGCCCCGAGGCAGTGACCCCGCCTCCTTCCGCCCCTCCCGACTGCCGCCTCCCTCCGCGGATTGGGCACAGGGTCATCACACCGCGCGCTGGAGGAGGGGGAGCGTTGACCCGCGGGCGACGCGTGGCAAGCGGTATGGCTCCAGGGGCGGCGCCAGGGGAACGCCAGGGACGGCGCCCCGTGCCCGGGCGGCTGGAGAGACCAAGCCGAGGCGCCATTTTAGTTTTTTTGATTTATTGACTGATAAGTGATTTCGGCCGCGTCAACTGCTAAGGTCATTAGTCTCATAAATGTACTGCATGTTATTTCCTTGAGAGATCATTTTACCCCAACCAGGTATCTCCCACCCCAACAAGCTCTAAGTTCCCGATCGATCTCCTGGCATGAGTGGTGTGTAGTGCATGTAAGTGTAAGTATGTGTAAGCAAGGGGTGAGGATAGGACAAGGAAGATCGCGCGCGGTCCGTGGCCCGTTTGTTACGGTACTGCTCCGGCATTCGCCTGGCAGGGATCGGAAAAAATGACGGAAAACTACCCATCAGAGCAGCCGCCACTAGAATTCTCCTGCAGGCAGCGACTTCGTCGTGAAGAGAACATGGAATAATAAAGTCTTGTTCCATGATAAGTTTTAAGTCACAACGTCTATAAGTCGTTAGAGACTTCGTGTTCAAAGTTCTTTATTATGTAACTTCTTATAATTTTCTAATTAAATGCAGACATTAATTTATAAAATCACTCTCTTGTGTTGATTGTTGTATTGTACATTTACTTTTATATTCCAAAAGTATAAAATTTAAAATGTAAATATAACAAAATAATTATAGTAATAATAGTGTAAATAACGGGATTATTGGAAACCACAGAACTCCAAAACGTGTTGTTTATGTGTTGACATTTGAAATTATCGCCGATTTTCCAGGCCATGTCACCAGGTTCGCTAGTGACCAGTCATCTCCAATTAATAGTACGAGAAAGTTTCAAAGTGGCCTGTATTGTCTATATTGTATTTGATCCAACTTTATTTCTATAATTTTGTTTAGTTTTTTACTGTATTCGACGTGAAATAAAACCTAAACCGAAAAGAACTGCGCCGGTGGTCTTGGAGCCGGTAAAGGTGTTCTTTCAAAATCGACTCAGTCTATCTTAATCGACGAAACTCGCAATTATGAGAAAATATGTAGTTAAAGAAATGAGCATTTCTTAAGTACCCGAATCTTATTCGCAAGTGAATGGCCTAATTGTGACTACTCATTGGTATAAAGGAGGTTGCTTGCCCTTAACTGTTCTCATTCGACCCGCTTTTAACCTGTTTTCTAAGTCAGCCCTCTCTTGACTGTTTTATGTTCTTAAGCGGGACCAGTTGGTCAAGTCGGGGAACAAATGAACGTCATGACGAATACAGGGCATTGCAAGAGGTAAAGCGGTAGCCATTTCGAAGTAAGCCAACTCCGAACGTTCGCATAGAAGGAATTGATTTCATGGACATACCATGCTTCTGGTGAAATGATCGTTGACATGTACCCGAAAAATTATTGCAGTATTCATTCATAAAGAACCACTATGGGCAATCATTGAGTAGTGCGCCCCGTACTATGGTGGTTCAGCCCGAATACTTTTCACCGCATGACATCGGATTTCGAATACTGATCGTTCCACTTGAAATTTCTCGTTAATAAATCGGGCCTCAAGGGGTTCTCTCGGTCACCTAGCCTCGCATTACACATTTATCTCCATAATTATGGATCTTCATCATTTTACTTGCCACCCTTCATTACTTTTTCCTCATTTTCATGTTAAAAAGCAACATTTAGCGGAAGAGTGCTCTTGACTGTCCGGGTGACATTCGACGACGGCTGTGAAGCCAGAGAGCCTTTCGATTCACAGCCTTCGAGGCGGCGTTAACCAAGAGCACTCCCTAGGCTCTCACCGTGAAAGCCTATGACTTCATCTAGTGGGGGATCCCGCGACCGCGGAAAAAAGCGCCTCTGATGGTCTCTCACATAGATTCATAAACAATCCAACAATTGGTTTGGGAGACTGTTTGATGATGAACAATTATGATCTTTTCAAGAAGCAACCATCTGGGAATCAATATGAATTATAGTCAGCGTACATTTTTCCCTATACTTATATAAGGTGTGGTCACACGTACAACAAAGTGTGAAGGTTGGTTTCTGTATAACGCGGGAGCCTAAGGCCGGAACCTTGTAGCCTCAGATCGGAAATGCTTAGTTGAGAGTCACCTGACTAATAGAATAAGGTTAGATAGACTAGTTTTGTGGTTATAAAAATTTTCAACTGACACAGTGGAAATCGACACTACACACCTTGACTCTCATTAGCCTTAGAAACATCCAACCGGAATTCTATACCCTATTTATCACATAATATCTGCTATTTCTCATCTCCGATACGTAGTGCACCTTTCCTAGCCTTCTCGTTTGATTAGTCGAAGTTTCCGGGCACCTCCTTTGCTATAATGAGTAGTCTCAATTATGTGGTAAATGTTTCATCCTGAGATGTAGCGGTGACACCTCCGCTGGATGGTGAGATCAGCCGTCGACCTCCAAGTCGGCTTGCGGTGGATTACCCCCCACCCCCTGATAGATAATGTCAATTTCATTTTGCTTAACTTCGAAGCAAAAGTCCAATTGCATTTCACCCCTGAGTGCTTCACACAGTTTTAACTCTTCTCTGTCGTTATATGAAGCTTCCTTACAAAGCTTGTTTATAAAGAATTTCTTGAAAGCTGTTTGTACTTCGAACTTTCACCCGTGAACATTAACCGGCTAAAATAGTAAGTATTATGTTTAACAAAAATAATGTTTTTAAATTCAACTTAAATGTAGACAAGGTATCTTGAAAGCTCATAAATCGGTCATAAGTATCTCATACTCATTTAATTGCTCACATTTTTAAATTTATTTTATTGACCGTACTGTAATAATTTCAATTACCAGAATTTAATTCTAATGTTTTACGGCACTTTATTTACCGTAAACAACAGTGAAAAGTGCACCTAAGTGGGGTGGGAGTAACTAATGCACATAATGTAACTATTTGGCGTAACTAATACACTGAATGATATGCCTTGGTATGCAGGTGTTCAGTTACCACAATGTACCCAGAATGTCGTATTGTAGGGGATCGGAATGGATCTCTTTTTCCCAATAAACATGCTGTGGGAAATAGCATTTAATTAACTTTCACAAATCAAGTTTGTCTCTCTATGGTAGGTAAATCGTCTGGCGTTGGTGTTTGCCGGTACCCGAAATCTGTTTCAGAACGTCTACGTCCCAAACACCTACCACGATGAGTTACCTGCCAATCTGGCGTAAATGTTACATGTGTTGTAGTTATATACGAGAGATTTCTCACCCCGTGCACGTTGGTGGAAGGCAATCCTCTTCGACCACTCTGCATGCCCTAAACGTTTGTAAAGTATAGCTTGAGATAGATTGGTGTGCTTTGACGTTGTTCGTTTGATGTGACGTTTGACGTTGTTCAAGAAATACTCAACAGTAATAACTTTAGCTCGTGCATTACGTCTACTATATGTGAGCTGGTTTTTTTACACATCTGCCTGTCCTGAGACATTTAGTGCTAGAAAGTGATCTCACGAATTACAAGACAAGAATTTATTTTTTCTGCATCTTTACGCATTCTTTCAGGAGGATACGAAAGAGCGGAAATGGAAATATGTATTCAATATCGAAATTTAAAAAGGGTTCAAATGTATTTTCTTCCGTTAATTATCCTTCATTGAGAAGGCAATATCCGTGCAAGAAAAATCAGCGATGATATCTATTTGATATGTATTATTAATAGGTTTATGTAAGGAAATAGGCTACTGACTTTGCATCCGAGTAAAATAAACTGACGTAAAATAAATAAAAAAAAATAAAAAAAGATAAAATAGGCTTAACCCTCGGTGTCTAGTTTGAATCTCTCCTTGATTTAGATAAAATAGTTTCAAGTGCATGCTCTACGAGTTGTTTTGAAAATCGTGAAACAAAATACAGATAATCCCAGAGAAAACTTCTCTTTAAGCTTATTTGAGACCTTTTGATTAAATTTATATTTTATAAATTGTTTTTTTATTAATGTCAATTTTAGTTCCAATTGTATAACATTTTCCATGCTTCTTCGCAACGAGTTTGGGTAATTGATATCATCAGACAACATTTTCCTCGTAAGTAGTTACTTAAAATCTTCAGTGTGCTGCCTGTGTCTAGAAGAGAGGAGCTCGTGCTAGATTAATTTTATTGAAATAGTCTCTTCTTTCCAAGTGTTAGGCTTGAAGTGATTCAGAAGATTGTCCAAGTTTTCTACTTGTACTGATAATTAATAGAAACTGTATAAACTTTCTATATAGTGACTAAAAGGATTTCAAAAAACAAAATACTCCAACAATCTTGATTCTCCCGTGTAACGTCGTAAAGTCAAAGAAATACTCAATTGAAACTGGAGAAAATTAGTCATAACTTGAGAAAAGTAAAAGCCTTTTCTACTTTAATATTTTTTCTCTACCTGGAAATGTTTTTAAAAATGATTAAATTGTAAGCAAAATATATTTATACAAAATTTTTAAAATGATTACATTCCACCTTTCTGAGTAGCTATTTTTAAAGTCCGAGTTCATTGTATTACGAAGCTTCATCCCGGAAAGGCCACGTCGCATTGCAAATGTCGCTCTTTACGGTTACGAGAGTGTTGAACTTGTCAAGGAGGCCGATGGGGTTTCGTATGCATTATGCGACTGGCGGCTGTCAGAACGGGAAGGAGGCGCAGACGACGAGCCGACGAATGCAAGGGGTGATACAATCGGCGCAACCGGTGAACAAACGAGCGACCACCATCCGATAGTCTACGACCCCCGTTGCGTGAACTCACCAAACTTCACATAAACCTGTATGCGAAAGATTTCTTTTCCATTATTTTATTTATTTATTTTACGTCAAAAACAGTTAAAAACTGCGTATGACGTGCTATGGGGAGAAGTGAATTCTGTGCACATTTTCAAAATTCTGTGATCCCTACACTAAGTCATATACTACATCAATTTTGAAAATTAAAAAAGCTCCCATGTAATAAAATCTATTTTCAAGGATAAATAAGCAATAAATTTTGGGCACTTATCCATGTCCTTCGTCAAGGAATAATACTTCCTGCCGCAACAACATGGAAACGATAATTTGAATAACTATATTTCCCACTGATTTCTAGAAGACGTGCACAGATAATGAAGTTACATTTATGTCCAGAAGCAAAACAAGGGGCCATCCCAGCATTTGCTCAATGGATCAGGAAAACTGGACAAAAAACCTGATCGAGATGGGGGTCATTGACCCGGAGGCTGCAGTACAATACTTGTTACAGGTTGTTTATACACATTTATACAGTCCAAATGATAAATCATGCATTAAGTATCACTGTTAAAATTAACGTTACTTTCCTTGTGATGCTCATTAGCGCTAAAACTTTATTCGAGCCTCGATCTGATGTTTGCGTATCGCCGATGTACAAAATAAAGTGACAAATTTTAAATATTGTCATTTTGCAGGAGTCGATTTTAGCCGACCTGAGTGGCCGAGGTGGCTAAGAGCGTGTATAGACTCAGCATTTCGGCCCAAAGGGTCGTGAGTTCAAGTCACGCCTTGTCCATTGTTGTGTTCCCCTTGTATCTCATGTATGTGTTGTCGCGGTGCCTCGCGTTCTGCTGGTCGCAGGTCAGAGGAGCCCGCAAGTGTCTTGGTGTCTAATGTATGGTCAAATATGCGTCCCATTGGGAACTAAAGGATAACCGGCTGTTGGCTGGATAAAAGCTCTAGAAAAGATCGATTATATCTGAGCGGAGCCGCTTGTTTTGGGACCAAGACAAAGTGTTTTACTCTATTTATTGCCTATCTTGTGAGTTACCTTGATGGATTTTTTACTAGGCAAAAATATATCATTTTCTAAACATATTTCTCACTTTACTACAACATTATGACTGGCGACTTTCCTTGTGCACTGATACCGACACAGTTACGTCAGAGTCAGCACTGCAGCTGTCCCTGCAGCGACTCTGACCTGGAGGTTCTAGTGTTGAGTACTAATGGCAGTGTATATTCGACACTAGCTAGGTCGAATTCAGCCGCTGTGAAGAGGCGAATTATAGCGGCCGTCTGCCCGGATCAGTAGTTTTCCGTGGTTTCTCTGGTCAATATCCGTGCTTTTAATATCGTTTTTTGGTTTGGTTGGTTTTGTTTTTTTCGTGTTTCCGGGCTGCCAACTGCTTTGGTCATTAGTCCCGTTAGTGTAGTGTATGTTTTTTCTCGGGAGATGGCGGTGATTTTTCCCGGTGGATGGCGAGATCCGGCGCCGACCTACCGTCGGCTAGTGGGGTTTCCCCCTAACCAGGACTCTCCCACCAGCGGGGCACCGCCCCAGCCGGGACCAGCTCTAAGCTCCCGACCGGTCTCCCGGAATATGTGGCAGTGTAGTGCATGTTAGTGTAAGTGTGAGTGTGTAAGGGGAGAGGATAGGACAAGGAAGAGGAAGGAAAGATCGCGCGCGGTCCGAGGCCCGTTTGGTAGGGTCTGCTCCGGCATTCGCCTGGTGTTGATGGGAGAAACCACGGAAAACTACCGATCAAAGCAGCCGGCCGCTAGAATTCTCCTCCAGGCAGCGACTGAATTCGACATAGCTGAAAAGCTAGTGTCGAAAATCCTGCCGCCGTCAGGACTCGAACCTAGGTCCTCCCGGTCAGAGGCGCTGCAGTGGCATCCGTTGATGCACTAAGCTACCGCTCCCGGTGTTTTTTGAACAAATTATCTTTTTAATGTTAATAATTTTGTCTTACTCTTATATTGTATTGGTCAGATAGAAATGCCATTATTTAAGAATTAAACTATATTGAATATTGTATTGAAACTGGTTTTTATCTATATATTTCGAATTCTACATTTCTCAAATGAGAAGGGTGTCAAACGTTTTACAATGTTACTTTAAAATATGCAGAATGAAAATAACTGCATCAATAAACAGACACAGTTCAATAACAGTTATTCAATAACAGACACAGTTATGGCGTTTTTACCAGGTTCGAAGTTTCCTCTTCATTGGCGTGAGAGCATCTATTTGCATTACTCATTAATAGAAGTGAACTCCATTTTTCTCCTTTCCTATCCAAAAATACCGGTCGGTGTGCAATCGGGTAATACGTCCAAAACAGCCAAAAGTTCGCCAAAAGCGAAAATGGATTAACTGGGAAGGGAGTGTTTGGGAAAACTGACCGCGGGATGCAATTTCGCGATTCCGACAGTTTCAAAAGGATGTGCCCATCGACTGTCTCATTGTCTAGGAGACAAATTCTGGGTCCGCTCTAGGGTATTACCGAGGAATTTACTTGTTTGAAAATACCGTTATATTCTCCAATTTTTGGACATACTCAAAACGAGGACGGGCTTCTTCAGTATTTGATTCCCGCGCATTTCGTAGTTCCCACGTATGGATTGAATTTTTAGTGTGCAAAGTTGGAAAACATTATGTAAAGCCGCACCGACCTTCACGAAAGCCTCTATTCTTGCACCCTGTAGTTTTGTTCACAGTTGGACTGGGAGTTAATTGCGCCTTGCCACAGGGTAGCTGTCAATGTGACAATGCACATCCCGGGTAGGCTCTCATCGACCGTCTCGTGTTTTCAGCCCAACAGCTCTTTGCATGTCTCTACAGCCTCCCGGCTAATCCATTGTTGGCTCTTGTTTGGGGGGAGGGTCGCTTTTGTATTAGCGAGGGTGCGTCGCTATCTGCCCTGTAGCGGATTGTATTCAAAAACAAGTTAAAGCTTACAGACCTTCAGGACACAGACAGCCACGAACAGGCGTCCCAAAGCATTCTCACTGCAGCTGTCGGCCAGAGCAGCCGCTCCGCTAGAATCGTTGTGCGATAGCGTATTCAAAGTCGCTGCGAATTTTAGGAAACAGTGGTGACTTAGTCTACGAAATAGCATTTAGTTGTCGCATTTATTCACTACTAGTGCTTTAGTAGTTGAGCTAACAACAATGATTCATCCAGCATACGGCGAATGGTCAGTGAAGCCCAAAATCGATATAAACCGATATACAATTCGGAAGGTTAATCTGATGTGGTCTCCGACGAAGGCAAAATGATCTTCACGGACAGCATAGAATACTCCGATATATCGTACCATCTTCAACAAATTGCAAGCAATAACTACCAAACAACCAATTCGGGACCGGAACATCAGTCCAGCTCGGGCTGGACTCGGGCTGGTCTATTGTAACTGCATTTTTTCCCCGAGGAACAAATGCAGTTACAATAGACTGCTGCTTCAACGCAACTGCATCAGAACAAGGTAATGTCGCAAGTAAAGCGAGACAGCGAAAACGGCAGTGATAACAGACTTGAAACGTGTAACCACAGACATTCAGCCTTCGGCAGGGTCGAACTTACAAAGACAGTACAATGTAGAAATCAGAAACAGATTTAGTTGGTTAAACGAAGAGATCCCAGAGGATCTAAGTGAAGAACATAGAATCGCACCGATTTTTGTTACAAATTTTGAAAATCAAGTTACCCTCGTGAATGAAATTAAACCCTCGTGAATGAAACTTCACCACAGAATTCAAGATTCGAATCCAATTCCAATCAGTGACTGACTCCCGAAACAATATAAAATAAACTAAACAAAAAAAAAAAAAAAAAAACTTAATTAAATGACAAATTCAATTCTGCTAAAATTAAAAACAACTCCCAGTAGTGGCAGTAGAGTTTGATAGAACTCACAAAATCGAGGATGTTCTAGAAATAAAGCAAATAGGTAATAACACAGTGAAACCAAAAATAAGAAAAAAATCCAAGAGCCCCCTTCAATATTATCGGTGTTTATACTTTTGACACAGTAAAAACAACTGTAATCATACAATTTCGTGCATGTTTTGTGCAGGTATCAGCACAAAACATTGTGCACCTATCGGCAAACTGTGAACAAAAGAACTCCCCTCCAACATGTAAACTTTGCGTAGGGAAGCATAGGGCTGACCTCAGATCAGTAGAATGTCCATACTATCGAAAAATGTTAGAAAGTAAAAGAAATAATTCAAATGACAGACATAAGAACAATCCATTCCCCCGCAATTCAATATAAAAAACTTTCCAACATTACCTACAACCAACTACTACCTTATTTCGCAGAGGCAACAAGTACCAACCACCGAAATACAACAAACACAAATCACCAACAACACAACAACATGCAAACAGAAACTACAACTTTAATATTGGTAATTCATTCATTCTTAACATTTCTCAGATTATAACCAACCACATCATTAATTTTATAAATTCACTAATATCAACAATAATTTGGCGAAAGTTCTGTGTACTGTTCAGGCGCTGGTGTTGTTCAATGACAGAATAGACTGTCGTTTTGAGAAAAAAAAAACATTTTTTTCAGTTTAGAGCAACGTAAAGTTTTTCCTATCGCATGTCATAACATTTCATACTACGTAGTAGTACATGAGAAAGTAAACTACGTAGTATACAATAACGTAAGCATACACATTTTTAGAGCAATTAAACGTTTTTGTTTTTCTTGATATACACTCCCTATTGACCTATATACACGGTCTGTCACGAAAGTGTGTGGGAGAGTGGAAAAGAAAGAGAGAAAGTGAGAGAGAAAGAGAAATAGAGAGTGAGAGAGAAAGAGTGAGAGAGGAAGAGAAAGAAAGAATGAGAGAGAAAGAGTGAGAGAAAGAGAGAGAGAAAGAGAGATAGAAAGAGAGAGAAAGAGAGAGAGAAAGAGTGAGATAGAAAGAGTGAAAGAGAAAGAGGCCGTAGCAGTCTCGGCTGGCAAGGGGGCGCGGGTTCGAATCCCGCCTTAGGCAGGGATGTGTGTGTGTTTGTTTTGTTCTTACATGTTATCCCTTCAGTTCTTCCTACGGTTTAAAAATCACAGTGATCACTATATGACCAAGATGCTGAAAAGCGAATTAACAAAGTCGACTCTAATATACAATACCTAAGAGGAATCATTCTCTTATTCCGAGACCTTCCGGGGCTTTCTTTCCAAGAAAAAAAAGCACAGAGATTTCTGCTTTCATTATCTCGGTATATGGAAACGTTTTTTTTCCACACGCGCTGCCAGAATCACTTCCCAACCATTCAATGGGGAACAATTTCTTACCCAATTTATTGTTTGCTAAGGAATTTGGAATAATAGGCACAATAATTTATTTTGTTGTATCTACGACTTTTAGTGCTGAAAGCGCGACTGGTCTGGAATTTATGCCACTATGACATAAATGAAAAGACTAAATTAATGAGAGAGCTGATCTCGATGGAAGAAGGAACATGGTAAACATTTGAAATAAACAATGAAAATTAAAATGCCAAGCTTCTCTGCATATCTTCCCGTTGATAGTGCGACGCGACGAGCGAGATGCAGAGAGCGAGTAGAAATGAAATAGGTGAGAGAAACGAGAGAATGGGAACGAGGAATGGGAACGGCGGTGGGTGCGGGGAGCGTGACGGACCTGGAAAGCGTAGTGCTGCGGGAATTGTGATGGTGTGCAGAGGGTGGTGGTGCGGGGAGCGTGGTGGTGCGGGGAGCGTGGTTGTGCGGGTTGCGTGGTGGTGTGAGGAGCGTGGTGGTGCGAGGAGCGTGGTTGTGTGGGGATCGTGGAGGTGTGGGTTGCGTGGTGGTGCGGGGAGCGTGGTGGTGCGGGAGCGGGTGGTGCGGGGAGCGTGGTGGTGCGGGGGCGTGGTGGTGCGGGGAGCGTGGTGGTGCGGGCTGCGTGGTGGTGCGGGGGGGAGCGAGATGATGCAAGGAGCTGGGAGAGCAGTAATTGACGGTTAGAGTGAAGCGAGGACCTGGGGCCGATGAATAGGCACCAAGAAGTTTTTATTTCAAGTTCTTCACTCGCGCCAACTACACTGGTCATTGGTCCCCTACATTTAAGGCACGTCTTTTAATCATAAGAGGTGGCGGTGTTCTTCCCCAGTTGAATAGAAATACGGCGCCCAGCGTGACACTGCTCCAATCGGGACAGCCCTAAGCTCCCGTATCGCCCGGTGCTGATTCCAAAACTACCCATTAGAGCAGTCAATCACCACCGTAGAAATTTCCAGCAGATACGGGCTGTATTCGACCTATTTATGTAGCTAGCGTCGAAAATCCTGCCACCGTCGGGACTCTGAACCCTAGGACCTCTCAGTCAGAGGCATGCAGTTGCCCTGAACCACCTAGACCTCACCAAAGAAGCGGGAGCGGGAGGTGGCCTTGGCGCCAGGGTGTGCGCGTGTGGCGACTGCACGCGCCGTCGGGCGCTGACGTCAGCGGTGCCCAGGGCGCATGCGGGCCATGCTTATTCAGTGGCTGACCCTCGCCCGGCCACCAGGGCAGCAGCTGGAGAGAGGCTTTGGGGAGTGGGGGCTGGTGGGCTGGGGGAGGGGTTGCGGGCGGGTCACGCGGCGTCGTGCCGCCTCGTCCAGTGCCCCTCACGTGCCGGTCGCGTCGCTCGCACGCAGACGCCCTTGACTCCTGTGTCTGCCCTCGCCTTCTTTAACCCTCCCGCCCACGCAACTTCCGTCGAACTAGAACGTCACATGTCCGCGTGATGCCTGACGTTTACGCTCCTTTTCACGCCCCACGCTTGGACTTACGGTTGTGACTAGTTCTGAGGAGTCTTGACCGTGAGATCGCTCACGACTCTAAGACCGATTTGCGCTTCCAGAGCTTTGTCGTCAGGACTCTGCAGGAGGCTAGCGCCTTGGAGACCATTTCGAAGACACCAATTTGTCCGCTGTCAAGCACATGACTATCATACCACCGGGAGCGGTAGCTCAGTGCATTAACTGATAGTCAGTGCAGCGCAGATTAGGCAGCATTCGCCTGGTATTGTTCAGAGAAACCATTAACATCTACCGATCAGAGCAACCGGCCGTTAGTATCCTCCTCCAGACACAGGCTGAATTTGGCCTAGCTATGAGTGCCGCAACAACAAATATTTGAATGAAGAGAGTGACAAAAATCTGCCACTTTCAGGACTTGACCAAGGACCTCCCGATAAGAGACGCTGCAGAGTTGCGGCAATGCTGGTTCTGTGCTTAGTCAGCCGCGAACTTCCATTAGATTTTATATATCGTTTTTAATGTCAACAGGATTGCATCGACTTCAGTCTGCTATCTACAAGATGGGGGTTCTTTGATAGGTTATGATCGGAGGGAAAGGCTTTGTGAACGAGTACCTCAACAAATATCCTTTCACTAACGTCGCAGTCGTTCCAGTAAAGGCATCCGCGGAGTGACATGACCGTCGAGTGCCATGTCCGGACGGCATTGCATCGTGGCCTTTCTCAGGACTGGAAAAAGGGAAAAAATAATACAATGTTTGGGGCAAGACAAATGCAAAAGGTGGAAAGATAATATTATCTTTAAATTAAAATACAACAGATCAGATTCTCTAGAACACACACACACACACACACCCTCTTCTCTCTCTCTCTCTCTCTCTCTCTCTCTATATATATATATATATATATATATATATATATATATATATATATATATATATATATATATAGATTGTATAGAAAACTATTTTTCCTAGACAAAATCAAAAGCTTTGTTAAAATAATATAGCGTCGTTACTATCCTGAGCCATGCCTACAATAGCTGACGGTTATAACAATTGTACGCAAATTTCAGCATATAAAATAATATTATAGTTAAAAAAAATTGGGATTTACATAAACAACCGCAACATAGCTTTCCACAAAAATGTGTAATGCTATCTTTTCATTTGGATTCGTTATCATTGGTTCTTTTAATAAAAAAATGTGTAACGTTATCATTTCCTATCTCAGAAATTAATGTCGTGTTTCGTTGCATTATCTGTGAACCAGATTCCGAGCTATTCAGAGATACGAACGTAAGCTTAGAGCAGATGCCAGCTAAGGCCTTCGGAGGATATGGCGAATACTTCTGCAAGTGGACTCAACAAGAGACACATAAGTGTGTGTGCGTGTGTGTGTGCGCGCGCGAGTGTCTGTGTGTGTAGTGTTAAGAAATAGATTTACCACATAGTGCAACAAGAAAAAATTGAAATCAATAAAAAACTGCCGTGCCTCCGTGATCATTGATGTAGAAAAGAAAATGACTTAAGAGGTAGTTGAGTAAATTCGTAAGCTCAAATGATAAAATAAGTCGAAACACGTTTTATTGTGCTACTTCTCATGATTCAACATTCTGAATGCCTGATCGTACGACTAATGAACCAATAAATTGGGCTTATTTGAAATAATTGTATTTGATGTTTTTACGAACTTGCGAAAGCGTATGCTGTTGTGCGTCCGCAGCAGGAGCTTCGTCGACCGAGAGGTGCTAGGTTCAAGTCTCCATGCTGCGCGGATTTCCGAGTTCAGCAAAGTAGATGCTGGGATGTTTGAATGAAAAAATCTTGAGGCTGGGTGCTCTTAGCGACAGTTTTCCCCCATCAGTTCCACGCTGATACCGTAGCAGTACCTACAACATCATACAACGTGCCGCACGCGATCTTTATTTCCTCATTCTGCCTCCACTCTTAACCTGACTGCCGGGGAGTGCTAGATACGACCTTTATGGTGCGCATATTTCCTAGTAAAGGGAAATAAAATGGACCGACGCTTGAATTAAAATTCTAAAGGATTGGTGCTCACAGACACCGTTTATTTCAACATATTCCGATTGCATACCGCTGTAAACTTTTCCTAAGCATTTTACCTACCTTGTCCCATTCTTTTCCTACTCACTCACACTTACGATTACACGGGATACTCTACTACACATCACGGCAGCGCCTCTGACCGGGAGGTCCTAGGTTCGAGTCCTGATGGCGGCAGGATTTTCGACACTAGCTTTTCAGCTAGATCGAATTCAGTCGCTGTCTGCAGGAGAATTCTAGCGGCCGGCTGCTCTGATCGGTAGTTTTCGGGGCGGAGCGGGGCGGAGCGGGGCGGAGCGGGGCGGAGCGGGGGGAGCGGGGGGGAGCGGGGCGGAGCGGGGCGGAGCGGGGCGGAGCGGGGCGGAGCGGGGCGGAGCGGGGCGGAGCGGGGCGGAGCGGGGCGGAGCGGGGCGGAGCGGGGCGGAGCGGGGCGGAGCGGGGCGGAGCGGGGCGGAGCGGGGCGGAGCGGGCGGAGCGGGGCGGAGCGGGCGGGGCGGAGCGGGGCGGAGCGGGCGGGGGAGCGGGGCGGGCGGGCGGGACGGAGCGGGCGGAGCGGGGAGCGGAGCGGTGCAGGGCGGGCGGGCGGAGCAGAGCGGTGCAGGGCGGAGCAGGGCGGCGGGGCGGAGCGGGGCGGAGCGGGGCGGAGCGGGGCGGAGCGGGGCGGAGCGGGGTGGAGCGGGGCGGGGCGAGGTGAGGCGGCACCAGCACGTCATTAACGCGAGGGAAGGGCAGAGACTGGGTCCAGGGAGCCGGCCACAGACGCGTCACGTGGCCGGGCGAGCCTCCGTGGACCCTCAGTTCACTATCCGCCCGGTGCTCCGATCCCCGCCTTCGCACTTTACTCACAGATACAACGCTGTTTCGACCGCTGAATCACTCTGCATTGGAACACTGTTTTCCCATTGAGTAAGGAACATAAATAATCATTGCCTTATTAAGATTCGGTGAAAGCGAACTACGCGCTCAAGAGCACACTGATCGCATTGCCCCCTGTAACCTTACGATTTTCCAAATATAAAACTAAAATGTACATAAAAATTATTCTTTTAGCCGATTCATTATTAGTAGGAATCGAATATGACATTTCGTAGTTAAGTGTTCACGTTATTACGGTACATGCGAATAAGTGAAGGGTTCATTGGAATAAGTCATTTGTATATTCGTATTCGATTTGTTTGCATGACTCGTCATGAACCACTTAGTGGCAACTGGAAGTTTCGAGAGGCCAGGGTTAGATACCTAGGCCTTTGGCTATCGTTGGCTTAACTCCACTTAAGGCACATAGCCCCTGGGGGGAGGCATCTGTATTTATGCCAAAACACGGCACCTCGTAGCATGTCGACATCCTAACTACGGAGTCCACTTTGAAGAACTTGGTCAAGTGGGAGATATACTCCTCCTGGGTTCAAAGCGAATCGCTTCTGAATTGGCTTTGTGCCAAAGTCGCGCGTCATGTCGACCGTCGGCTAGTGGGGTTTCCCCTTAACCAGGACTCACCCACCAGCGGGTCACCGCCCCAGTTGGGACAAGCTCTAAGCTCCCGACCGGTTTCCCGGAATATGTGGTAGTGTGGTGCATGTTATGTAAGTGTGTGTGTAAGAGGAGAGGATAGGACAAGGACGAGGAAGGAAAGATCGCGCGCGGTCCGTGGCCCGTTTGGTAGGGTACTGCTCCGGCATTCGCCTGGCAATGATCGGAGAAACCACGGAAAACTACCGATCCGAGCAGGCGGCCGCTGGAATTCTCCTCCAGACAGCGACTGAATTCGACCTAGTTGAAAAGCTAGTGTTGAAAATCCTGCCGCCATCAGGACTCGAACCTAGGACCTCCCGGACAGAAAGCGCTGCAGTGACATCAGTTGATGCACTGAGCTACCGCTACCGGTTTCAATTTTAGGATGTATTATTTATTTTAATTCAATACTTAATTATTAAATTTTTCTAATTTAAAAAAATAAAGAGAAACGTTGAATTTATAATTTATTTTTCACAGCTTCGGTTCTGATCGCCTGAAATGTATTATTGCTGGCGACTTCTACTGCAATGGCTTTAACTGTTGCTTTTTAACTTATCTGAGAACGAACAGTGGCCACCCATTGATTTGACTTGCTTTTTACTTCTCCCTACGGAGTCGAGAGAAAGTTAAGTAATGCTACGCGAAAAAACGGAGGGAATTTTGGGGAGAAAAACTGATTAAGGATCCTTGTTGCTAAATTTAGAAAAGCAATGCTCTAACACGTGGTGTAACCTGTGACTACGCCTTTCAGCTGATTTTCTCCAATAATGATATTCTTGAGTCAATCTCACTGATGTCGTGGGCGAAATTTTAATTTTGGTTGCCACTTTTCATGAAGCAATTGGTACATTTTCCAAATTAAAAAGTCTTCATCGTGTAGAGTCGTAGGCTTCCGCGGCCGGAGTCGTTGAATTCTTGGCTGTCCGGGATTAGCCGCGTCATGGTCGATGGTGCTGACGTTTCGGCCAACTTGCTGTGGCCTTCTTCAGAGCTGTTCTGCAGAAGGCCACAGCAAGTTGGCGGAAACGTCAGCACCATCGACCATGACGCGGTTAATCCCGGACAGCCAAGAATTCAAGTCTTCATCGTTTTTTATTAAATTTTGTTGTTAAATAGTGTGATGGAATTTTAAGAGAATTGTGTAGTTCTCATGTTCGTTGACAACTCTGATTTTTTGAAAAGTGCAAAAGTTCAAATTTTTTTCGGAGTCTTCCTATAACAAAAATATTAAAGATTTTCTCTTAATGAAAACGGCTCCTTAAAGATAGATTTAAAAATAAGATCATGTAAAATATTTTGAATTTTTTTCGTGCGTGGAAATACGGGGTAGAAAGTACGTGCTGCTTTAGTACCATTTGGGTAATGTCACCACGCGGCAACCAGACCTTCCAACTTCCTTAGAGGGTGTTGGAGGCTGACGGCCACATGGGAACGAACAAAGGTGGCAGGTATAACAGCCCGCCTGAAGGGGGAACTGTGACCCCATGACGCAAGGCGGGCTGGGCAGTGGAGACTGACTTACCGGAAAGGGCGGACATGTGGTCCCAGAAGTCACCCGCATTCCTCAGAGAGGCTAGGGGCGGGGGATCACGTGGCTGCCAAACACGTAAGCGGAGAGGAGAAGCGAGAGAGATCGTTTTTAGACTGCCTCGCGTGCGAACGCAACTGCTGCCACGGGAGGCGGATGTGTATTCCTCGTGACACAAACCGGTAGCGGTAGCTCCGTGCTTCAACTGACGTCACTGCAGCGCCTCTGACCGGGAGGTCCTAGGTTCGAGTCCTGACGGCGGCAGGATTTTCGACACTAGCTTTTCAGCTTGGTCGAGATCAGTCGCTGTCTGCAGGAGAAGTCTAGCGGCCGGCTCCTCTGATCGGTAGTTTTTTGTGGTTTCACCGATCAACACCAGGCGAATGGCGGAGCAGTACCTTACCAAACGGGCCACGAACCGCGCGCGATCTTTCCTTCCTCTTCCTTGTTCTATCCTCTCCCATTACACACACACACACTTCAGGCTAGGCAACAGAGGCAGGCAAAAATTAACAAATATCTGTCAGAATTTGAGAGTCAATGAGACCGGCTCTTCAATGGAAGGATTGGGTCAGTCCACCATCTTGGGTCCTTGTAACCTCTCGAATTTTTTTGTAATCTTGTTGTTGTAATCTCAGGCTTTTAAACCGCATTCGCAACACACAACTTCTGTTAATTCCAAATACTTCTCCCACCAAGTCCACTCTCAAAGTAAACCAATGATCGCTACTTATTATACCTGTCAATTTGAGTATCCAGGTCATCATGATAGTATAGTGACAACAAAATGAAATCATAAATTGAAACACCCCTATATGAGAGCATTTTCGAATCAGGCTAAACAATGTATTTCAATTTTAATATTAGTTCACTAGCAGACGTAGTCATCGCCATGTGTGTACATTAAAATAAAAGTAATAATATGAATTAATAGTGACAATTCAAAGAAATAGTTTAAAAAAATTATTATTATTGTCGATAATCACTAAAAATTCTTTTACGATATTTATAATATAATGTGTTTTGTTTGGTGCACAGTAATTATAATTATAATGATTAACAATTATTTTCTACATGTAAAAGCTCAGTGAATTAGGTACCATCAGATATATTATAATGAAATATGACAGTCGCATTATAATCAATATAGTTTCCAAATTGAATGCTAGGAAGTGGCATTGACCTTTCATTCGTTTCCGATAATTCAAGGGACACTCAATAATTCATCGAAGACATTATTAGAATTGGAAAGATCCATTAACTGTAAGAATGAGAGTGACATCCGTCTGGGCAACGTGACAAATAATCAGGACCTTCTTTCTGTAAAAATTATCACATTAAGTAGAGCAGAATTACTTCCTCATGGTTCTCGCAATATTGTAGAATCACGGAACCAGCCTTTTTAACACGGAATGAGGTGAAATTCTAAGCTTGCTTTGTTTTGCAAGCAAGTAAGGATGACGATGATCTCAGAACTATTCACGCACGTTCCGATTTAAAAGAGGAAGGAAATGACTGCCTAATGTTGCTTCAGATTCCATGAACTTTGAATAATTCCGTAGCCTTGCATTGTCAGATATGAATCCGTATGTAGATAGGATTTGCATGAAATAACGTATTTCTTTCTTCATTACTTAAAATCGAACGTTTTGTCCAATGCTTTCTAATTACGCTTTTTGAATTTTTTTGAAACATATTTGATTATCCATATTTGTTCATCTGTCGACAGATTACACATGAGATTTCAAATATTTACGGTCAACGTCAGAATGACATCAAACTTTTCACGGTAACTTTTATTTCCAATATATTTCATATATCTTCAAAAAGTTTAGTTAAATATTTTACACATTTACTTAAGTTCGAAATGGAGAATCAGGATGGTAGTAGATTGGATTTAAGTCCACGACATTGCGACCTTCGAGATTGTCCCCACATTCCTTGTGATGTGTGGCGTTTTATCCAGCACGAAGCAATATTGACAAAAACTGCGAAGTTTCGCTTTGGCAGAAATGAAACAATGCACGCTTACACATTAGAGACCAGAGATGTAGATTCTTGACAGCTCGTCTTCCATCAGTGAACAAGAGGTTAAATTCCCGGATTACCTATGTGGAAGTTTCGGTGGGCTAAGAAAGTTCCAGCAACTTTTCTGAGATTCTCCCAGTTCCCCCATCTGTAATTCAACCATTCTTTCACTATTCATGACCGGGAGAGGTGACAGTGCATGAACTGATGTCAATGCAGTGCCTCTGACTGGGAGATCTTAGGATCGAGTCCCAACGATGGGAGGATTTTCGACTCTAGCTTGTCAGGTTGAATTCAGTCGCAGTCTGGAGGAGAATTCCAGCATCCGGCTGCTCTGATCGGTAGTTTTCCGTGGTTTCTCCGATCAATACTAGGCAAGCAGTACCCTAACATACGGGCCACGGACCTTGGCGATCTTTCCTTCCTCTTCCTTGTTCTATCCTCACCCCTTACACACACTTACACTAACATGCACTACACAATCACACATGCCGAGAGGCCGGTCGGGGACTTCGAGCTTATCCTGGGTTGGGTGGTGCCACGCTGGAGGGAGATACCTAGTTTGGGAAACCCCTGTTAGTCGACGGTTGGTCGGCGCTGGATCTCGTCATCCTGCGGGGGAAAGACCTCCCCCACAGGAAAAACATGCACTACACCTACGGGACAAATAACTTCGTTAGTTGACGCGCCCCGGTTTAACTAACAACCAACCTTAACTATTCATCATTTCATGAACTTCGACCATCAATTGGAATGATTGAAGGCGTTATCATTGTCAACAATATTATTTATTTTACAAATAGCAGCTTTCGATGGCTTAGCCATCATCATCAGTTTTCTGCTGTCTGGGAGCCACAAACGGACTGCTGCGGATGATGGCTAAGCCATCGAAAGCTGCTATTTGTAAAATAAATAATATTGTTGACAATGACAACGCCTTCAATCATTCCAATTATGTAAATGTCAACTACACCTCACCACTGAATCAACAATTCGACCATCAATTCAACTCCTTATATCAAAGGTTTTTGGTTTAGGGTAGATCGAAAAGCATTGGTATAGGAATCAAAATATAGTGAAGTGGCTTTGTGATTGTAATGATTTCGACACACCTCAAAATAATGTCAAAGACACCGAGCTCCTATTTCGATCCACGTTGCAGCTGCCGGCTCTGCTCTTCCATTATGCAAAACGCCTGAGAAGTATGCAACCCAACGGACTTCAGTGTGTAACGTTCTTCGCTTAGCCGAGCGTCGGCAGGTCCGTCACTAGTAGACTTCGGATTTTTAGCCCCTAAAAACACCCTTTTAGGCACCTAAATATGCTCTTACAAGCCGAAAATATGCTCATAAAAGACACAAATAGGTGTAGAAATTAGAAAGTAGTAAATAGAATAAAAAAAAAATTCAGGAATTACTATAATATAATAAAATGGAGAATAATAAATATGTAAATGTTGAAATATAATTGAATCAAGAACCCATCTACAAACATTTAATCAATTTTTGGCCGTAATTTGCCTCACAATATACAACCAATACCGTTTCTTAAGTTTGAGGGTTTGAGTTTCTAGGAAAAATTGTTTTTCTTCCTCTACATTTGTCAACAGAACGGTCGGTCGAATGCTCAAAGTGAGAGTATTTCTACGAAGTAACGCGGCTCGATTGTAATTTGAGACAACCGCAAGCGATAAGAAGCTCGGAATCTGCTTGCGATAATGTTCGAAGCTTTAAGGAACATCATAGCATCCACATGTGATGTTTTAATTCCGATACCAGCTTGTAAATAGCAAAAATAACTGAAAAAATCGGAATATTATGGCTAATAATGGACAAATATGCATTTTTAGAATAACGCTGAAATAGGCAATTTCAGGCTCTATAAATATTGTACCTGTAGAATAATTAAGCCTAGCAATGTGCTTACAGTGACTACATCGAATGAGTAAAATAAGCGTTGCTTAAAAATCCGATGTTTAGTCTATACCTGCGGCTGCAAGTCGCTGGACGAGCGCAGGCCTGGATAGCGGGAGCGGGGGCGGGGCTCGGAGGAGGAAATGCGGTTCGTCACGAACGCCGTCGTGAGTATGGCCCACCTCCATGACTTTTTAATGCGGGTCGTCGGTCGTCGACTCCATGGAGGGCGCTGGTTCACTCTTCCCCCTTAAGACATCCCCTCCTCCGAAACGCCAGAAGAGGATGGAGGATAGCATGAAGCTACTTAAAGGTCACACAATTTATGTATTTATTGGGGTTCAGTGATCCTTCAACTACTGAAGCCATTGAGGTCAATCGATGATCTTTTGAATAGATGATGGCGGTAATGATGATGTCAATTATGACGGAGCAGTGGTGGAATGAGAGGCAGGGGAAACATGAGAAACCCCAGAAATCCACCGAAAACTCCTTTTGCCCACCAGATATGAACACGGGTTGTCTAAGAATCAAACCCGTTCCCCTGCAGAAAAAGAGCGAATGAGTTAGCCAATATGCCGCGAGTCTCCCGGGGAGAGTGATAAAAAATACGGACACAATATTCAGTGGAGACGGTTAGCCACTTCAACACGAAATTATGTAAAGGAGGATTAAAACGTCTCTGTACACTACACAATATGTCTCGTTTGAAAACATTTTGGTAGCAGAGACATGGACAATAACTAAAAACATTCTATGGAGAAAAAACAACGATATTTAAACTGGGAATACTGACACAACAAAATACAATGTCATTACTAGACATGGGATGTTTATGCACCAAAAAAGCGTCTTTTAGGCGCCTAGAAAGGCGCTGAAAAAGTCAAGAATAAGGAGAAAAAAGGAACTGTCATAAGAGTCATACACAATAAAATGGAAAAATTGTATTTTTTGTCTATATTATTTTGTAAACTTGAATGCACCAAACCATATTTTAATGTAAAACTAGATTTACGCATTTACAACTCTTCTACATGATATTCTTAATAGTTTCCATTAACCAGTAATATTTACATATTACCAGTAACGTTTCAAGGATCACTATTTCAAATTTGGGACGACTGGAGACAAAATCAGTTTGAATGGGGAGAAGGATATCTGAACGATGTGACTGGCAAATATTTTAGCAATCCAACACTAGCACCACTGAAATTTTCTGGGAATTTATATTTATTTCCATTTAAAATTTCGGTTCCCTCGGTGTATCGTCCATGTTCTCAGATCATGGCTGGTATTTATGAAATAGGCAAATGAAGAAAGATCAGTTGGTTTCAGGAATTCACTCGTAATTTTAAATTTCAAGACGTGAATTGAAGATTTCATAATGAATGGTCACGTTGGACCATCGCCAATTTTCCGATATCTTAGCATTGTATATAAATGTAATAAATAAAACGGAAAAAGGTTTAAAAAGGTACTTATACATAAAATAGGCATTTATGCTAAAATAAGCAAAAATAAGCATTATAAAACTTCGTCATATGTCATCATTTCTCATGATTCGTGGACATATATTATCAGCCATTGAATAAATTCTCTAGAAAAAATAGGCATTTCCCTAAACATCCTATGTCTAGTCATTACATATGATGTATATGGTATATATCACAATAGTGTTCACAATTTATCAACATTTTAAAAGACCAAATGGTAAAACTTCATTTTCTAGTGCATTACAATATGAATATGAAAAGTTGATATTGTAACTATAATTTCAGGGAAGACTTCATTTTTAGATAAATTACACTTGCATCATACAATGTTTAATTATTTATTATACTATAGATACAATAATTATAATTCCGACATTGTAAAGAAAAGGTTGTACACCTACACTTGGGGGAAATAGAAGAGTTTGGTTACAAATTTCCACGTCAAGGGAGGTGGCAGCCCAATCTTCTTTCCTTAGCGTGCAAAGGATTTAAAAAGAAGAATTTAAAAAATGATAATTTTTAACTAAATTCCAAAATCAAGTATTACTGGGTGCTACAGCAATGTATACAAATGTATAATAAACACTAAATTAAATGCACAGAAGTGTTGCAGTCATTTTCAAACTATATTTAAAGTCAAGGTGATTTAAAGGCGGGAAAATGGTTTTTATTTTTTATTTGCAGCCCAGTTGTCGGAAAATATGAAAAAAAATCACAACAACTTATGACTTAAGATGAACTTTTGAGATATTTTTCGAATTTGTTCAATGGTTCTAAACCACAATAAAAGTTTTTTTGGGGGTTTCATTTTGGGCCTGAGAAAATATCAAAAAATATTTTTCTGATAGTATAAATTTTCTTCTAATTTATCATATTTTTTCAGTCAGATAAAATAGTGTTACTTAGACAACAAATTCTGCAGGATGACTCATTTACCTTAATTTTGGAATCCCCTAAATACCAAGAAAAAATCCTTAATTTTTGCAAAAAAAATTCAAATATTTACTGATATATAATAGTTATTAACTATTGTCATCAATTTAAGACACCATGTCAATTTTTTGTTAACAAATTTGTTATTACTGTAACTAAAACAACCAAATCTATTATTTAATTGTCGCTAATGACCATCGCTGTTGATGCGACAATAAATAAACAAAAAAATAGTCTTAAATTGCCGAAAAAATTAAAATTGATAAAACACGTTTTTGGCTGTAGAGAGGTGTGTAAGGTGAGACGGGGCTAAGGAATCTTTCAAAAATATTATTTTTATGTTAGAATTGAAATGTAAAACACTCATATGTCATTTGGTTTAGGGTCAATTTTTACCATCGTATTCGGGAATACCCTTAGGGGAAAAATCCTCTAACTCGTGGTGTAGCCAAAATCCATGTTTGTTGTTTCTTGATACCGAAAAATCGATTTACAGCAAAACGTCCTGCTAATGCCTAAGCCGTTCAGCCGATATTCTTCAAAATTGTTTCCATTTTTTTTTCGGGCCAAATTGGAAAAATTTTTTTTTTTTTTTCATTACATTAAGCCCCTCGGACATTTTCAAAATTTTAAAAAGGGCTCCAAATTTTTTGATTGAATTTAGTTGTTGAATAGTACGAAGGATTTTATAGAGAATGATACAGGTATCATTCATTTGTTCTTTAAAATTTTCACTCATATTTTTTCATATATTTTGCTGGCATTTTTAAGTTGGCTGCATTGTTATATGTAGCACATTGCGGTAATACAACGGATATGAGCGCTCATCTTGCGTCCGTGCTATCAAATACAAATCACAGTCCATGCAAATATATCTGGAGGTCGTAAACACTCAGAGTATGAGTAGGTTAAAAACACTTACAGGCAACGAGACTATCCCTCAATGAAATTGGACATCGCCGTCCGAGATTACATGTTATGCAATCGAATTCAAATGTTTAACTGATATTCCGTCGTTGTTCCAAATAATACAAGATTGCATGTGATGTGGTGCGACCATTCATTTTTGTTTGGGAAAAAGTAATATAGTCATAGTAATCCATATTTTACGATAACAACGAAATTAGTAACAACTCGAGGAGAAATATCATTATTACAAATGTCTGGAAGTTAATTATAATCAACCTTATTATTACGATTAGTTGGCAAATTTAATATTGTAATTTTGGGGTCTCCTACATAGTTACGAAAAGTTCCGCGGTACATTTTTCGCTTGAAAAGTTATTTCTTTTCTGTCAAATACACAGAATCAATAAAATCTGAACGTGTGTTAATTTTGCATTTTGTCAATGAGCTTTGTTAATGCGCATGCAAATGGAAATACAAAATACCACAATGGGAAACGAGTAGAATACATAACGTAAATAGTAACCCTCGTGGAAACAAAGCATTTATTATATCTCTTTGAAAAGTGTACAGGCTCCCGACGACAACGGTTGGAAAATGTGCACGAGCGGAAGTGAATGAGCAAAGCCAAGCTGCATGATGGGAGGGGAAGGGAACATATTTTACAAATAGGCTCCATATGGTGCTTCTTCCGACTTATCGTCACTATTCACTTTTCTTTTGTTATTTAAGGTCGCATCAACATCAAGGTCATTAGCGACCACTATTGAAGTTAACGTTATGGTAACTCTAAAGGTGGAACGATTTGCTGATGATAAGGGGTGAAAGGACGAACACAAATACAACTATGCCCGAGGCGGTACGCGAACCCGCGACCCTTCGGTCCGAGTTCACTACAACACTACTGCCTTAGCGATCTCGGCCACCGGATCGGCATCGTCACTTTTGTTTGCTCATATACACTATTACAGGAAAAGTTTTTATTTTTATGAATTTTCTAAAACATTTCGTTTTCACATTTTCCCACATAAGGAAGATCAATTCTCGATCGAAATGCAGGTTGTTCTAGTGAAGAAAACGAGAAATGATCTGGATTTAATTTCCAACTCTTACGAGCTAACAAGCTTCAAACGAATCCCGCAAGGCGTCGACACATCTTTTCCATCGACAGGAAGGCGCTGAATACCATTAGCAGTGTGTGATGTCAATGCACGCCACCTCCCGTCGATGCGCTGACAGGATGTGCCCCTGTTTGCAAACCGCTTCCCACGCAGCGGCGTCTTCATTTTTGGATTGATTGATTGATTGTTTTTTTTTTTCGTGTTTCCGGGCGCGTCAACTGCTTCGGTCATTGGTCCCGTAAGTGTAGTGCAACTATTTTTTTCTCGGGAGATGGCGGCTGTCCCCGCTGGATGGTGGAATCCGGCGCCGACCTACCGTCGGCTAGTGGGGGTCAGGACTCTCCCACCTAATCAGGACTCTCCCACCAGCGGGGCACCGCCCAAGTCGGGACAAGCTCTAAGCTGCCGACCGGTCTCCCAGAATATGTGGTAGTGTAGTGCATGTTAGTGTAAGTGTGTGTGTAAGAGGAGGGATAGGACAAGGAAGAGGAAGGACAGATCGCGCGCGGTCCGTGGCCCGTTTGGTAGGGTACTGCTCCGGCATTCGCCTGGTGTTGATCGGAGAAACCACGGAAAACTACCGATCATAGCAGCTGGCCGCAAGAATTCTCCTCCAGACAGCGACTGAATTCGACGTAACTGAAAAGCTAGTGTCGAAAATCCTGCCGCCTTCAGGACTCGAACCTAGGAACTTCCGGTCAGAGGCGCAGCAGTAACATCAGTTGATGCACTGAGCTACCGCTCCCGGTTTCATTTTTGGAATGAAGTCAAAGTCGCACGAACTGGAAAACAGGTGAGTGCGGAGGGTGTTCCAAGATCTCCCACCCCCACCGCCGCACACGGTTCTGGACACGGGTTGCAATGTGGTTTGTTGCATTATCATGGTGAAGTGTAGCATTCTCATTGTTGAGAAGCCCAGAACGTTTCCTCCGCAGAGTACACGCAGAGTGTGCAGAAGGTATGATCTGTGGTACATGGCAGAGACAATTTGGCCTTCACGAACAGGATGGAACACGAGAATACCTTGGTTGTCATAAGCGAATATAAGCATGAGCTTCGTGGTTGATGGATTCTGTCGAAACTTGCGATTTCGTGGTGAACCACGCCGCCGCCATTAATTTGATTACGGTTTTAGTTCTGGTTCAGACGCTCGTACCCACGTTTCTTCGATTGTAACAATGGGCTTCAACATCTCTTTTCATTTAGATTGGAATCGCACCAGATTGATACAGCATATCTCGTATCGAGTCCATTTTGGCACCTCAGTTAAAGCATGTGGCACCCACTTTGTACAAACTTTGGGCATCTTCATGTCGTGCCGTAAAATTTGGAACACTGTCGATGCAGACATACCGGTTTATGCGGCTAATTCCGTCACAGTCCAACGCCTTTCATCCGCTAAAGTGTTCGATAACAGCTACTTGCACCTCTGAGCAAACGCTGGACGTCCACTGCGCGGCAGGTCAACAGTTGCTACGCGTCTACGTTTGAAGGCAACTTCAAAGAATAACCAAACAATTGAAACTTGTTTTACCATTTGCCCTTCCGGCACTCACGCATTTAATTTCTTATTAACAACGCGAACCTTTCCTCAAGCGTGGCAGCTTACCCAGTGTGTTCGACACTTGTCAAAAGCTGAACTGACCTCGACGTCTTGCAATTATCACCCAATTAGTATATTACCGACAGTGTCAAACATTCTTGAAAAATAGTTCAAAAAGAGATTGTAAAACACTTAACTGATTCAGATCTGCTCAATAACTTTCAATGCGGCTTTAGACGATGTAGAAGCACATAAACAGATTTATTGAAAGTAATTGAATGTACAAGAAAAGCGCTAGAAGATGAACTCGTAACTGTATTAACTCTTTTGCATTTTAGTAAAGTTTTTTACTCTGTAGATTACGACATCCGAAGAGCGAAATGGAAAAATCCAAAATACTCTGATTCCACCATCTCTTGGATTTCAAACTATTTCTACAGCAACAAATTGTAGAAGTTGACAATCTTCATTCCAATCCAAAACGTCTCCACCGGGGTGCACTTCAGGGATTCGTGTTAGGACCACTGTTCTTAATTTACGTGAATGACGTATCGAGCGAGATGGAGAATGTAGTCATCATATGTACGCAGATGACTTGGCAAATTTACATCTCTGGGAAATTGACACAGATAGCAATGCTAATAAATAAATTAAACAATGAGCTCTCATCTGTAGTCAAATGGTCAATGAGAAATGGATTTAATTTAAATCGTACCAAGTAACAAATAATTATAATTGGCTCTTCCCAAATGCATAAGAAACTTAAATGTTTATCTGTTCCTCATGTTCTTATAGGCAATGTGCTAGTGCCTTGTCATTCCCAAGAGAAAAACTTGGGCTTAATGTTTGATGATCATCTAAGATGGGAATACCAGATATGAAATGTCTGTTAGAAATTTTATGCATCTTTGCAATCCCTTAGATGTATTGATAAATATCTCCCTACAAATACGAAGGAAATGTTAGTAAGAATCCGGTTATGTTCTCATTTCGACTACGGTGACATTGTGTATAACAATCTGAAAGATTCACTCGCCCAAACTCTGCAAAGAGCTCAAAATGTCGATTCGTTTCATTTATACGGTAATATACGATTACACATAAAAAAATACGATTATATCTCCAGAGTTTATAAAGAGAACAAAATATTGACGTTAAAGAATAGGCGTTTGTATCGCAGCCCTTGTCTTTTATTTAAGATACTAAAAATGGGTTCCCCGTCATATTTAACAAATTATTACGTACATCTTATATCCTCTAGACTTCATAAATCCAGTTACTCTGTATTCCAAAAAGAAAAACCAAGTACAATAAACCATTCGCAATTACTATAGCTCGAGAGTGGAAAAAATTGCCTTTCAACATTAAAAGCTGCTCCTCATTAACATATTTTAAGAAACACCAGAATGGTTTCCTGACAAAATAGAATACATCATTATACAATTTAAATCACTGTAGATTACCGGTTGTCAAATCAAACCTATTTTACTTCAGTTTTACAACAGTTTTATTTCTTCTTTAGGAATTTTAAAAAGTGATTAATAAGTTTTAAAAATAACTTTAATGTACTTTCGTTGAAAATGTATTTTCTTGGGACTTGTCTGATACTGCCGGAACTGTACTTTCATCCGTAAGAGCAGAGGCGTAATTAAGCAAGAAGACGATCCTATGCAGCATGGTCAGCAGCTGAAGAAACAAGCCAAAGACCAGTTACTTCATTTTAGCTTATTTACTATTGTATTTGGACGCAGCCTGCGATTACAATCGCTCGGGGTGAATAACATGCTTACCGCGTAGTGCGCACACGTTTTGAAGCACATAATATGTTATTCAATTGATTTTTTAAAAAATTTCCGTCTATGAATTTATCATTCTTTTAATCAAAATTTGCAACATTTCTGTGTCTGTTTAACCTCTTATATTATATTTTTATAAGTTACTTTTCATTTATACTTGGTTTCCCACTAACTACTTACCACTTAAATATACTTTTACATTCGTATATTATACTATATTTTTGAACTCTTTGTATATATGTGACATGTGGTTAGGCGGAAGAGCGGGCCTGAAAGGCCCGAGTCGCGCCATGTCAATAAAGGTATTATTATTATTATTATTATTATTATTATTATTATTATTATTATTATTATTATGTAAATACTTCCTTACTACGACTCAGACTTTTAAGTGCTAAAAAAACAAAATTATTAATTTTTCATATGCTTGAAAATTGTTAAAAGGGCGAACACATTTAATAATTACCTATTTGAAACCCTGTAACCAAGATCGAGAGAATTCTCGAAATAAAATGTGACGTCATGCTCTTCAACATTCTGCATTTTTGGCCTGTGTATCTCAGGAAGTTTGGTAGCAATTCGTGTTATCGGTGTATATTATTGCTCAGAGTATCATTGCCTGAATCAACAGTAGTCTTAGAATGGTCCTCAGAAGTCTTCACAGCAGCTCGTGAATCTGACGCACTCAACACAATCGGGGAATTCCTACAGAAACATGTGATGTGTATCCAACCACTGCATTCTAACGGGCAAGTCTTTTCCCATATAATTAAAACCTCGAAAGTATTAAATTTTAAAATGCTCGAAATATTCATATAAAATACAGCGAAATATATTATAATATTTGTTTCGACGAATATATTTATTTGTAGGTGTTACACAATTTAATATATGGAAACTATGAGACGCTACTTGAACTTCCACTAAACTTTCAACGCTCAATATTAAGACGAAAAAATATGTTTTTGTCTAAATGTTCGAGATCTGTTTATTACTAATTTTTAATTCGCGGGCACATTGAAAGAAAACAGGACAACCTCCGATTTTTGCATGGTGTCTGTGCTTTTGTTAGATATCCAGGAACTCGGGAAAAATCAGTGAAAAGGCGATTTAGATATATTGTATTGTGTTATTCCACCTACTCTGATACTGTGCCAACAAACTGAATTATCATAATCGGAACGTCATTGCTCGCGACACATCTGACGACATTAGGCAGCAAGGCTATAAGGAAGAGACCGCCAGCGATGAAATATTTACCTTCACATCAAGCAAAAATTACGCGAAAAGTTACTCACGTTAAAAACATTGTACATGTCAAGGAAAAAATTATAACATCAATATTGTACATTTGTCATGATAATATTTTTCAATTTTTGAAAATATAGACTTCCCGAAACCTGAATTAGGAGAGGTCAACTCTCTCAAAAGATTGTAGCAACGAAGACCCGACAAATTAAAAGGCTGAGGGAGCCCGAGGAAAAGTATGAGAGGATGAATAGGGGAGAATAAGTTAAATATTTAAACCACAATTATTTGTGACTAATAATTAGTGTGAAACTATTAATTGTTGTAATGACATAATTATTACGTCATTTCTAGTGGCGAAGATCCGGTCAAAAGACTTGTTCTTACGTCATATTCTTGGGGGACATACGCACATAAGCAGTACGTTTGCTTCTCCAGAAGAGACGATTCGTTGAATTTCCTTTGAAACCCCGTGCGCAGTTCTTTCTAAGCCTCTCATTCTGCGATCGCGTTCGTAACCTGCTTCAGCCTCAGCGAGCACGTAACGCTATGGATCCGCGTAGGTGCGCGACCTGGAAAATTTCGGAGCCGGAGCGCGTCGATCGACGCGTAATTCCATCCTACCACATGTTGTATTTCCATGAATTCCATCCCACCTCCCCTCCCCAGGAATTTCCAGGACCCTAGAACTTATCATCCCCCAGTAAACAATTTCCACAGCATATCTTCGCCCCACACCAAGCTGCTCCTAGGTGTTTCATGATCCTAAAACTTGACAAATTCATACTACCCGTCTCATAACACTTCCTCGCCCTACGATTTGATTTGATTTTTTCGTGTTTCCGGGCACGTCAACTGCTTTGGTCATTAGTCCCGTTAGTCTAGTGCATGTTTTTTTCTCGGGAGGTACGCGGTGATCTTTCCCCGCTGGATGGCGAGATCCGGCGCCGACCTACCGTCGGCTTGTGCGGGTTTCCTCCTAACCAGGACTCTCCCACCAGCGGGGCACCGCCCCAGCCAGGACAATGTCTAAGCTCCCGACCGGTCTCCCGGAATGTGTAGAAGTGTAGTGCATGTGAGTGTAAGTGTGTGTGTAAGGGGAGACGATAGGACAAGGAAGAGGTAGGACATATTGCGCGCGGTCCATTGCCCGTTTGATAGGCACTGCTCCCGCATTTGCCTGGTGTAGATCGGAGAAACCACGGAAAACTACCGATCAGAGCAGCCGGCCGCTAGAATTCTCCTCCAGATAGCGACTGAATTTGACCTAGCTGAAAAGCTAGTGTCGAAAATCCTGCCTCCATCAGGACTCGAACCTAGGGCCTCCCGGTCAGAGGCGCTGCAGTGACATCAGTTGATGTACTGAGCTACCGATCCCGTTTCGCCCTGTGCCACCGCCATCCTGTTCCACACCTACTCTGCGCACCATACTACCTCTCCGCCCTGTACCAACTCCCCTATCTCGTACCACCTCCACCCTTACAACCTCCACGTCCCTTACCCCCACACATTCCTTCCACCCCTCACAAATCTTCCCGTGGCATATCACGTTCAACCCCCTCTCCCGGATTTTGCGCCCTGTTACGCCGCCAGTGGTTTACGCAGACGCATGCATCGCTTTGCAGACGTCAGCCGTCCTCTTACGCTCCGCCAACTCCCTCCTCCCCGGCCCTCCACTGGGCTCACCCTTTACAATAATCCTCACTGGGTTTTGATTGATTGTTAGTGATTCCGGGCGCGCCAACTACGGAGGTCATTAGTCCCGTAAGTGTAGTGCACGTTTTTTCATCGGGAGATGGCAGTGGTCATTCCCCGTTGGATGACGAGATTCGGCGCCGACCTACCGCCGTCTAGCGGAGTTTTCCACAACCACGTATCTCCTATCAGCGGGGCACCGCTCCAGCTGGGACATGTAAGTCCACGACCGGTCTACCGTCTTGTGTGGTAGTGTAGTGCATGTTAGTGTGTGTGTGTGTGTGTGTGTGTGTGTGTGTGTGGAGAGAGAGAGAGAGAGAGAGAGAGAGAGAGAGAGAGAGAGAGAGAGAGAGAGAGAGAGAGAGAGAGAGAGAGGATAGGACTAGGAAGAGGAAGAAATGATCGCGCGCGGTCCGTAGCAGCACACGCGGTTGTGAGTACTCCATCAATGAGGGTCAATATCAAGATCGCTGCATCTAAAAGGTTTTGAACTGTATTTAAATTATAATTTACATAAGTTATATAAATATGTAGCAAATTGACATTTAGGAATTTTGAAGGGCCTTATGACATATCAAGTTAGCTGTTCAAGAAGTGTTATGAGACGGGTAGTATGAATTTGTCAAGTTTTAGGATCATGACAGCTGACATATCAAGTTAGCTGTTTGATGCAATGCTGCTCGAGAAGCGCCTCGCCATTTGCTAGGGATGCTGTTGTGATTTGCGTGGGTCGATTCTAAGAATTCCTGAACGGGATACAGCCTTCAGCGATTGTGCAAACTGATGTGAGCGAGGTGCTGCGATGCAGACGATTAAGAACATGAAATACAGAATACAATATAATACAATTAGCATTATGCTTGTACGATACGCAATTACTATTTTACGGCAAGGCGTCCATATTAAAATGTGCATAATATGTTTATGAAATAATGCTTCGAATGTGAGCTTGTTTCAAAAGCAATACTCCCTACAATAGATTTATACAATTATATTATATATTTACTTTCTTTATTTGAATTTTTGTCTTGCAATTTTTTTATTGAGCTTTGATGTAGCTGATCTTCCTTTATACATTTTGGCTTATACTTTTCTTTGTCTTGGTTTTGTTGCCTTTGTTTAATTATATTTGTTTATTTCTTATTTATTGTTGTCTTTGTTTTTTTTATCCATAAATAATTAAATTCCGAACAACATTTAACATTTAAGTGTACTTTCTGCAATGCCTAATATATACTGCAATTGCCACATCTAACACAAATTCTTTGTTTTCATATTAATTTTTAATCCACATTTCTTTTTCTTGTATTAATTTTCTATATCTCTCCTCAAACAAATTACTCTACATCCATAAATATTACTATTACAATAATCCTTTATTAATCCTTTAATATAACAATTATCCTTTATTAATAAACGTCCGCTATCTAAAACAATAGAGAAGTCTACTACATTTTTGGACAGTCTAGACCCCTTTTCCATCAAATATTTTTATTTACATATGTCATATTTTATTGGGAAATAAATAAATGTTACTACAAGGAGAATGAATTTATAACCTTTTTTGTATACCAGAATTATAAAAGACCTTTTCTATTGCAAGAAATCGTTCATTATCGGGCATTTTACGGCACAAATGATGACGTATTTGCATTTTACGGCAAGAATGATTGATTCATCACACGTTCAGCCAATCCCAGCGAGAGAATCGAGGATAGGTCAATGTAAACGTAAGAGCAGACCTCCGTTTTCTCGCACATATGTCAAATACCCTAGGCATCTCAAGAAAATTTTTTCGCAAAATTAAGTTTGATTCTCTTACAAATTTATAATGCTGTGATACAAAAAACAGCGCATGCAATTCGTTTATAATACCGCTTTATTGCATTCGTACAAATTTGAAAAATCTTTTTAAACGTCGCTCGTTTTCAAAATATATTCTCTTGCAATAAATCATAGCATTATAAACTGATTCGATAAAATCCTATTATGATACAATTGACACATAAAATTAATTTTATGCTGAACAATTTACAGGTAGTCCGATGGATTGGAGAGCATCTTCCTCAAATATTGTGTATCAGTTCCTCTGAGAGTCAGCTTAAAAGGGGTGAAAAATTTGCGGAAATAACATGTTTTATTACGTAGGGCTACGGAGCCCCTTTTGAAATTTGCAAGGGATCACTGTCCTCCTGCCCCCCTCCGAGCACGCTCATGCATCCATTATATGTTTCGCCTCTATATGGGAAGAATATAGGGATGGAAGATCCCTGCTTCACCTACGTTCAGAAATGAATATTACACACACACCCAACAGAAATTATGAAAAAGGAAAAGTGTTCGGAGGTTGTTGCGCCTCTGTCCGGCCACTGCTACATTCGCGACCACTGTGGCTCATTCGCATCCCGAAAACACTTCCGCTTTCCCTCTCGCGAAAACATCCTCCACCTCCGATCGTCCACGCGACTTCTTTCTCTCCCTCCCCCTCCAGTGACGCACTGTGACTCTAGAAAGTTCCTCAGAGCATAGGACGAGCCCGACCCTTTTCATCTCTGAGCCGATGCCCCTCCTCCGACTCTCCTGCGCCCCTCCCCCCCATTCGCTCACGCGGCCACGCAAGTGACTGCGCGAGTCCGCGGGCCTCGTCATCCGGCCCTGCTGCCCCGGTGGCCTGCGGCTGGCCGCTCACAGGTCCGCCAGCCGCACCCGCGTCGGGGGCCGGGTGGGCAGGAAAACACGGCCACTCGGCCAAAAGCCACACGTAATACAACATGTAAGAGAATGTTCTCAGAGTTTTCCTTCTATTATCTCTCCCAGTACTTTTGGAGCCAGCACAGTAGTATCCGAAAACAAAACTTCGCGGGTTCAGTTCCGGCTGAGGGGATTGGATTTTTTGGAAGGAAAGGAAATCTCAGTGTGCTGTGTCAAGTTTGTGGTACGTAAAACCTCATTTGCTGGAATTCGATAAAAGAAAATACTTTCGCGAATACACCGTCCTCATGAGAATATATTTTTACTTTTATTTATTTATTTTTTAATTTATCTATATTTATTTGTTGTTTATTTATTCATTATTGTCAAAAACAGTTAAAAACTATGGGAAGAAGTGTAATCTGTGCACGTTATCTTGAGCTCTGGGATCTCTATTTTAACTCAAACACATTAAGTTAATTATGAATACATGTAGAAACGTGCGTATTTCACAACAATTGATAAGAAACTATTCACTCCCGTGTAATGAAATTATTTGAAAATGCAAATCAGCTACAGAGTGTGGGTATTATCCTTTAAAGTGCTGTCTGTGACGGAATCGGCTTACTTTCCCAAAACCATGGGGAACGAATTATTATTTGAATACATATATTCCACATTGAGCTCAAGAAAACGTGTATAGATGATGAAGCTGCACGTAAGCCCGAAAGCGAAACAAAGAACCATCACAGCATTTTCTCAAAGGATCAGGAAAACAACGAAAAACCGATTGTAATAAAATCATTAACCCGGAAGAGATACAATACTTGTTACAGGCATATTTAGCCTTTTATAATGATAGTCTGTATGGTAATGATTAAATTACATGGCGTTGTAAAAATAAATATTGATTTTGTTTTTTATGTCCCACAAAGTGCCCAAATGTCTGGAAACAGCAAAAAAGCTTTTACTCCGCATTTAAACGCATGTATCGATTTTTTAACCATTTAGTGTCATGTGACAATGAGTTGTCAAATAATGTACTCTCATTTGAAGAAAAAAAATCATATGAAATTCGAAACAAATGTCGTTTATACCCTTACAACTGCTAGTACTATTGGTGTGTTCTGTTATTTATAAATCACATTAGGACAGGGTATTTTGTCACAGGAAGGTATGACGTGTATGACGAGCGTATGTGTACGGCTGGTGGAGTGCACCTAAGTATAAGGTGCTATAAGATTTGTGGAGATACAAGTGGACAAATTATGATTTTTCAAGGAGTTTGAAGTTAATTGCATCAACAGAAACTTAATTTTAGATTCTCAATATATCTTACACCACTAGATGATTTGGTACAAGAATTACGCAATATCTTGAAGCGATCACATGAAGTTTCAATTCTTCCTTTAACGCTAACGTAAACAGATTTTCGTTCAATAATCTCAAACGCCTACTCATGTTCATGTAATTTTCATTAAGTTGATGTAGGCACTACATTTTATTTGGAATTTGTTAATGGCTTAATTTTTAATGGTAATGTTTGGAGACCTATTTGTTATACTGACGAGTGTACAGTAATTAAAGATATGTTCATTCGTTAACTGTGTTTGTCCACATTCGTTAATACGGTGAACTGTTTCTGTTTTATTAGTCAATCTTTTCCAATGTTGTCTACAGATAATAATACAATACAAACAATAGTGGAACTTCCAATATATTAAAATTCAATATGTTTGATGCAACTGGCACCTTAAAATACATTTGGAAAGTCCCCATTTGGTGTACTTTTATTGTTCCCTTATAAGAGTTTTCTTACAAAGGGAAATAAATCCAATATATTTCATGGAAAATTGTATTACATTATCCGTCGTAAGAACCAAAATGTACTACATGACTATAAAGACAACTTTTTATTAATAAATGTATAATGCTTTTAACTCCGTACATTTAAATTAATTGCACAATTAGAAACTTAATTTTCAACCATGTCTATAAAAACAGGAATAATAAAGTTAAACGAACATTGAAATAAAATATCTATTTTTCCTACGTACTAAAAAGTGTAAAGTGGCGATAGTACCTTTTGGAAACAAGCTTCTCGAATCTCTATTAACTCTTTTTGCATTTGCGGAATCGTATACGCCCCCTTCCTTGCCGTTTGAGATTGAAATATGCGTTCTTTTAAAATATTATCTGTAGCAAATAGTCCGAAACGTAATAACCATTAGAAGTTTCCATCGTCATAATACCGTGCATTTTTCAAATTGATCCGAAATCTGGAAGTCCACGATGCGCTGTTTTAGAATGAAGGTGTTGTTGTTGATAGTAATTTATGAGCAAACTGACAAAAAATATTTTTTTAAACAATATTAATTTATTTAATATGGAATTGCATCCATTATTTCCTCGTATTTAAGTTTATTAATTAAATCACTGTTCAAATTATGAACTTCATTTATTTCTTCCTGATTCTTCCTGATTTAATATTTTTTTTTTACTTCTCGAGCAATTTTTTCTGGGTGCTTACATGCTTTTCAAATGAAAGTTGAAGATACAAAATAATCACTGCTCTAAGTCTGAAATATTTTCTTCCAAAAATCATCCTAGGACAATCGGAAATCGACAAGGAGCGGAAGTTGAGCGGTCGCGACGCGTCAGCCACAAGGAGCTAACCCAGTGCAGATCCAGGGGGAGGGGGTGTGGAGGTCATGCCTGCCCTCCAAAAGACTTAGAGCTTTCGTTTGTTACCTTCCTTTATTTGGCAGAATTGATTTACATATTTGTTTCTGTTAGAAATAAGTAATGATTTAAAAAATAATATTGTATAGTACTATATACACACTACAAAGTATTATACAATATAATAAAAAATATGTTTATTTTCTGATGCTATGACTGTTTTTTAAAAAAATAAGGTATTCGCCATGGTTCGTTTCTAATTTTTTTTCTTTTAAATGAAAAAATATGATCTCTAGATGTGTTATCAGATATTGTTTGTGTTATTCACCATTTACGGTGTAAATTAATTAATTAAATCATTCTTTAATAGTACGCTTATCAATAGTCAATTGTTTTCTTTCAAAGGGTGGCAGTTTCAAAATCGATATACATGAGTCCATAGATGTGAGTCCACGTTGCTTGATGGTTTGTTTGATTGTTGAGATTTGTTTACAATTCGTCAAGGTTTTGTTTCAGAGTAATAATTGCATTGTGGTGTTGACAGTTTGCATGTATTTGCTTCTGTGGTGTATTTTGTAGAGAACATTCGCACAGTGGGTTTTGCTCGGTTGTAATACTTTAGTGAAGTTGTTTGCAGGTTATGTCGAATTCCGAATCGGTGTCCACGCGCCCCAAAAGACGCAAACGTACATTAACAGAACACGGGGAAAGAGAAAGTCAGCGTAGGTGTCGTGAGAGTGAGGTCATTTCGTTTTCTATTGGATCATTGTCTATGAAATGTCAGTTTTGTTCTGCTTGGTACTTTCCATGTGAGAGAAATTCTGCAAACGATTTACTCTGTGTTGCTAAAATAGGAAAATAAGTATACCTTCGAGCAATAAGCCAGAAGAAATCTAACAGTTGCTTATAGGAGATGATGTCACATCAAAAAACTTTAGAAATTATATCCTTCAGTATAATAGTGCTATATATTTTGTGCCGATATTGCATTGCCATCTGGTCATGGACCATACGTGTTCAAAATTTTGGGAACTCATCACAGAATATCTTCGTTATACCCTCAAGATCCAAACAATGCAATATATTGTGAACATTAGTCTGGGTACAGTAGTTTACATTTATCTCAGATCTCACCGTCAAATTTTGACGGGTTCTCACTAGTTTTTAATAATATAATTATGAAAAAGTGTCTCTCTATATATTTATAGATAGTAAAATAATTTTGTGTAAGAATTTGAAAAATCTCGTAAAATATTTTCCTTTTTATAACTACGTTTCGGGTACCTGTCGTGTTCATGTCGTGTTCTCTCATCAGATGCAATAAAACAATCCAAATTAATATATTAATATATAATTATAGTTTAATTTATTTCAAACCTTTTCATTGTTCTTTTTTTCCAACTCTTAGCATCTATCTTCACCTCAGTTTGACTCGTAATAACATAATGAACAACAAATTCAGTGTTGCCTGGTAAACTGTTTAAGTTAACTATGCCATAATCTGAAATGATGAATTTATATTTAATTTTAAATAAATGAAAACATACAAAGACGAATTAGGAGAAAAAGAAAAAAATTAAATTGAGGTGAGCGCCATCATTGACTGCACGACTTTCAAATAAATTAAACTACAATTATAGATACGGATTTGTATTTTTTCTATAGTACCTGATGATGGTAACAAGATAGTTTCCCGAAACGTAGTAATAATAAAGAAATTTTTTACGAGGTTTCCCAATTTCTTACATAAATAATTTTACTGTCTATAAATATATAGAGGACAATAAATGTTTATTACAAAACAAAATTCTATGAGGCTCCCTCCCCAAAAATCGGCCCTGAGCGAACCGCAGTCCGAGGCGCGAGAAGAAGGGCCAAGATCCCAGCGCAGGTGGCGCCCGGAGGGGGCGGGGCGCCAGAGGGGGCGGGGCGCCAGAGGGGGCGGGGCGCCAGGGATCCCCGGGCGGCGGCGCGGCGACCAAGGCTGTCGCCATGCGAATCGGCGAATAATCGCATTAAATCTGTCGCAGGTCCGGGCGGTCTGCCAGCGACCCCGCAAGACGTTTCACACCGGCCAGCAAATCCCTCTCCCCTCCTCCCCCCGCGTCCGCGACCGACCGCTCCCCGGCCCCGCTCCAACCCCCCGGCATGCCGAACTCGGCTCCACGTGGAAGAAATCTGTTTGTGGACTTGTTTGTATACACAGAGAGGAACGTTGTGCTATATGCTTTGAGATGGCTAAGAGGATTATTTGAGGCGTAACTTTGTAGGTGCCAGCGCTCAAAACTCGTGCTTGTGAGATCAATGACGGTAAGCCACGTTGGGTATGTGCAATGGTCGGTGGGGAAACTTGTGGAACTGGACGTTTGACGATAAGCTCGGATTGAAAAAAAGTTAGGCGTCTCGGGTTGAGACGAATTATCCATTGTGTGGAAAATGGAGTAAGGTCGAGAAACTCCTGCCAAAGCGATGTTGCGTAGTCAGCATTTCATTCTAGAGCCACCATACTCTTTCTATTTAACATTACAGTGCGTTAATACAGAATTTTCGAACTTTTTTTCTATAACGACAGCCTAATGCTCTAAAATTTTATAAACACCCTCATTACATAGTGCACCCTGAAAATATACCACACTGAATAGACAACATATTTCCATATTTCCGAAGAAACGTATTTCCATATTTCCGAAGAAACATTTTTGACCTATAAGAGATAATAGAAACAGTGGAAAACAATTGTAAGAGGAGTAAAACAAACCAAGTATTTTTACCCTCTAGTTATCTTCTAACAAAGTCACATGTTCTGGCGCACCTAGCAAATCTCTATGTATGGACGAATGGAGAATAAATTCTCTGACTTTTATTACTCCAGCATTTTTAAATTACGTTTGACGACTTTCAGAATTTCTGAAGAATTGACCGACACAATAATGGGATATATCAGGCAGTTTGTGACACACCATAATCGCTTAGGCAACAACCCTGAGTGTCGCAACACCTAGTCTATAAAACATTGCGCAAATATATTTTATTTACTTTATTTCTCGTGAAAAAACTGTAAAAAGTTGTGTGTGGCGTATGAGGAAAAGTGCGATCTTGTACTGGAGTGATTCCAACTCATTATATTTTTATTCTTTTAAAAATGCTGGATTCTATGTTATAAAGAAAACAAATGCAGGTGCTTTGCTCTGGAGCAAATTAGGATTAACCGGAAGCCATTCTCACTTTAAAAGGACCCCTGGCTTACTTCTTCACGTTTCTATTTTACTTAAAGAAGCTTACGTTCATGGAGGACTATGGCATACTTTATTCAGTAAGTACTGCAGACGTAATTCTCTGATGTAGTGTATACACTGTGAACTCTTTTTAGACTATCACTTTTTTTTACTATTGTGAACATTTCTTTCTTTCTGTGAAAGTGCTGTTTACTGCGCGTAATTTTTCTTCGTCTTGCTGCTCTAGATAGTTCTTCTTCCCTTCGGACACTAGTGCATGCTCTGATATTACACAGCCCCACCAGCCTGCTCCAAACAGAACTCAGACCTTCTATTCTCCCTTTCCGAATCAATTGTTGTAAGAAGTGACATTTCCTACCCATCAAGGTGTGACCGAAGGAATCTGCATTTGATAGTACTTAGTAATCTGCACTCGGTAAATGGTCATTAAAGTTCTTCACTCAAAGCTATTCGGTTCGAGCAATATTGTAAATTACTGTCAGTACCCACAACGCAAAAATCTCTAGGCTTGAAAAGACGTAACATATGCCCATTACACTATGCAACGCACACTTTTTGTCCTAGGCAAGCGAGTGTTATTTCAAGCTGTCTAATAACCCACACGTTGCAACAATCGCCAATTACACTTTCCACAGGAGAACGATATTTACACTTTGTATTATTTCCGCATCCTGAAAATGTTAAAACATGTTTATCATTTTCATTATAAGGACATTTTCATACACAGGCGACATCGCAAGTGAAATGAGCTGCCCAGGTATTTTCCCGATCTCCAACTGACATTCAAAATATGCCTCACACATTATAGCTGCACACAGTATCTGTCAGGCTTGGACAGAATATTTTTTCGATCTTGTCTTTAGAAATTCACCACAAATATAGCAAAATGTGTCTGTTGGATGTTTGCAAATTCTTGACGTCATTTTATGTATCTAGGCAGAGGAAATATGGACCACAGCAAGCAAATGCATAACATAATCGCATACCTGTAATGCGACAAAATGTCATTTGCAATATCCTTATCAGAAAAGCAGCTTTTTACATAATACTGGAAATTTCTGGTCATTCAACAAACTGAAGACATGGAAAAACAGAAAAAACAATTAATTCTCAAAGAATAAGAAAATTGTTAAAATTTGTTACATAGTGTTTCGAACGCAGTTAGATTTCATTCTTTTATCGGGAAAGTAGGATTTAATTTTGTTGCAAAGAGGTCATGCAATTTCTGTTCTACATTTGAGTTCTTGTCCTGGATGTAGATTTTTAGTGATCATCTCTCGATCTCAAGACCACCTTCAGTGCCTAAGAATAATGACATCTAAAAATCGTCGTGCATTAGTTAAATGAGGAAATATGTTCAGAACATTGTTATATTTTACTACTAAAAATACAAAGGCAGTTCAAAGGACAGCCGGTATACAAAGTAAAACGCTGACTTTGTTCGCGAAATAAACGGCTCTTCTCAGTTTAAAACCGTTTTCCTGCAAAATAAACATTTTTTAAAAAACATAACATATTTCTCTTGCACCGATGATATCTCAACGATGTAGTACGTTGGATGCTCTTCTGTCAACGTGAAGAGTCACTGAATCATAACTGAATCAGATGCATATTTACTATAGAAATTCCTTTATAAAACTCTCCAGGGGAATAAGTACCCTTTTCACTAATTGTTCAAAAGTAGATATCCGAACAAGGATCGGGTCTTGATGAGTCTGTTGTAATAACTAATAACTGCACGTTACAAAACTTAATTTTCGTTATTGTATATATTTTATTAGTGATATGAATGTTAAACACGTATTTCAATATTTCTAAAATCAATACTTTCCAGTAAGTGAAGTAAGTATTCCGGCCAAATACTTTTTTAATGTTCAAAGCTAAAAGCTTTGCTAAAAGAGAGTAATTACAACTTTGAATCCAATTTCCTGTGACTTTTAAGCTTGTTCCATGAGTTACCTGTAGCATGTGAGGTTCATCTCACCAGTAAAATCATAACGAAATAAAAGCTACTTCTTAACCATATGTTGCAAGTCTAAATTAGACTCTAATAACATGCTATTAATTACATTCTTAAATACGCAAACATATTCTACACTCTCATGATCTTGAAATTAAGAAGATTATTCAAATTAATCGATGAAATCGTTCTGTGTTTAAGGAACTGAAGTTGAAGATATATGTTCTTTCACAAACGCGGCAATGAGAAAACTTAGAGGAGCCCTCAGATGTTGCAATGAACATATATCGTATTCTACTCTACGACAGCTCGTATTTTAGACTGATTTATGTTTTGCTGCATCAGAGACCCTCTTAGCAGCATTGCTCAATTTAATTGTGCAACAGCAAGGATACATTGAGGAAAACGAAGAAGATTAACGGAGTTACATACAAGGCGAGCGACGATGCATTAATATTTTTCCGAAATATGCCGCTGAAAATAGAGTCAAATTAAAACTTCCGTCAGGGAAGACATAGACCACAACTTTCTTTTAGACTAACCATATTTGACAGACAATATTCACTTTCACATGGCCGTGTTATAAATACTCATTTGATTTTAGGAATTAAAATTATTTATTACAAATCGAATTGTTCGTATTTAAGAATGATTTGGTTAACTTGATGACCAGAGAAATTATTCTTACATACGTATGAGATGCGCCCAACAACAGGTTTGCATTCCACTTAAAGACCTCATTTCCTTTGTTGAGATTCCCAGGCAAATTGATACTAACGTGATTTGCAGGTGCCTTCTTCAAAGTAGCTGCGAGTCAGCACGTCAATTTATTTATTTTATTTATTTATTTTACGTCAAAAAAGCACTTAAAAACTATGTATGACGTGCTATGGGGAAAAGTGAATTGTGTGCACATTTTCAAAATTCTGTGATCCCTACACTAAGTCATATACTGCTTAAAATTGAGAAAAAAGCTCCCACGTAATAAAATCTATTTTCAAGGATAAAAAGGCAATAAATGTTGGCCCTTATCCATGTTATCCATTTCGTCACGCACGTGAAAACACGTCGATTTGACCGACAAATATAAATGAACTATTATTATTATTATTATTATTATTATTATTATTCGCCACTGTCATATTTATGTGTTCAACAATTGCTTGGCGGATACATATCCCGTTTTGCATCAGTCAACCGCCATTACGCCCCATAGCTACCTAGCATGGATTGTTATAAATTATGTTTTGTTTATACAAAGAATAAGTAGCCCCGGCGGCTGGGAATCGACCACGGAAGTTGTTGGAGATCGAACTCTGGGGCCCTTTGCGGCCCGGCCTCGCTGGCCGCTGCAGCTCCAAGGCTCGACGCGACGCGTCCCGACGTTCGGAACCTTTTTAATAGTAAGGCTGGCGGGCAGATAGCGCACGCGTCGCAGCCTGCAGATCCATAGACTGGGAGTCCTCCACCTCTCCGCAAGCCTTCATATTTGCCCTCACGCACCTTCCTTTGAGCAGGGGAAGGAAAAGGAAAGACAAGTTATATTTTTAGGCGATCTATGGGTGTTTGCAAAAGCCCCAACCACGCCACGACACGCATTCATGCCTGCGAGCACACATCCCTTCCCCTGGCTGTATTCGAACCTGTGAGCCTTCGAATCGTGACTGCTAAGGAGCGCCCACCTTTGCGATCTCGGCTATCCCAGTCGACGAATTATTTACAATGATCCATGAAAATAAAAGGGGTTTTGAAACGCACTTCTTGTAAATTCCGGAAATATTTTTTCATATAAACTCTCTCTTAGTGCAATGAGAAAATGAGAAATACCACAGTCTCATCAAGTTTGCAAATGATGCAGAACTGAATGCTTGTTTATTCATTTATTTGTTTATTTAATGTCACAAACTGTGTGTGACATACTTTGCAGAGAACTGCGTTCTGTGCATGTTTCCTTAAATTCTGGGATCTCTACCTTAACACACATAAAAGTGCAATTACGAATACAGGTGGAAACAAGTATTTTCCGCACACATTGATAAGAAGAATTCGCTCTAGTGTAATTAAAACAATTTTCAATAGCAAATCGGGTACAGATTTTGGGTGTTATCGTGCCCTTTGTAAAGGAATCCGGTTACTGCCGCGAGAACACGAAGAACGTTAATTTCAAGGATTATATTTCCCACTAATGTCTAGAAAATGTGTAGGCATAGTGAAGTTACATTTATTCCTGAAGTAAAACATTAGACCATCTAAGCATTCTCTTAAAGGATCATGGAAAATGGTCGAAAAACCTAATCGAGATGGGGTCATAATTTTCACTGGTGAACAGCGAATATACGCCCCAATATGATTTTGCAGAAATGGGTGTCAAAATAGTTGGTTACACCAACTATTTATTCTCAGTTCATACCAGCGAAGAATTCATTTAACAGTGTTTAAACAGTTGAACATCGCTGAAGACTGCGTCGTTTCACAAATGTGTTTTTTCACGAAGCAGATGCGCTGAGCGCCAATTAATACAGCTTGGAAAGTGTCATTTCGGAGAACGTAGACGCTAGTTATATACTTCAATACGAAGTAATTGTTGTTGATATTATCACTAAAGCGAAAATTTTAATAAGTGTTAAAACATATGTCGATGAAATGTGAAAATATTGCAATGATTTCCCTAATAACGAAATTAAATGTGAGATGACGCTTGTCGAAAAGAAACTGGACAGCCCACATAATCCAAAGAGATATTCACTTTACCCCACTTTTATTAAATCTCGATATAGAGCAACTTAATAATTCAGGTAAATAATATTTATGTAAATAGTAGTTTTTGACTACTAGAAATATAATTGAAGCTAAAATTCTGAATGACCGAATTGAAAACATTCCCACAGCTCCAGCACAAGTTAGCCAACGTTTGTGAAACGAACGCGAATCATTTCTACATGTTACCGAACGACCACGGCCAAAAATGTTTTCGCCGAAATGAGAATCGAAATAATCGTCCACGTGTCTGAATCGGATGTATCTGCGTGAGACACACAGGATTGTCTCTGGGGCATGGTGTAAGACACAGGGCATGGTGAGAGCATGGTGTAAGACACACAGGGCGGGATATGTTCTGAATATCGACATCTATCCCGCTGTTCCGGCAAATTTTTCTTTGTTTCTGCCAAATATCCTGAATTTTTATTATATGTTGTAACACAGTTCAAAAGTCCTACAAGAAAACTACGTTTTTGGGATTACTTGTGAACTACATCATAGAATTATGTGCTACATAAGCCAACACAAGCGACTAATTCCTTTGTTAAGGAAATTTGACTATTTTTGCTTTTCACGGTGCAATCTAACAGCTCAAAAATAGATAAAGGCACTGCGTGTTTTGAATCGAAGTGCATCTGTCTCTCTCACAATGTGTTAGTACAAGGTAATCTAGAATGCAAAAGGGAAAATAGCTCAGTCAATAACAGTATTTTAAAATCGACCAAACTCATTCTTAATTTAATATTTTATTTAAATACCCTGAAATACACCACAAGATTCAGTCATGGAAAAATAAGAAATGACGTGGATAACCCCCAAAAAATCAGGAAAATTCGTCCTTAAAAGTATTGGTCTTCCTGTTATTCTTGGAAGCGTGCAATATAATATATCTTGATCTACTATTTAGTTGTTAATTTGATATACCATTTTCTTGGTATAGTATTTAGTTGCACAAAAACAAAGTTTGTTCTGAAATATATTTGAGATGTCCTGAATTCCATTCCCTACACACGATGAGCAAGAGTGGATCCACACCTGTGGGCGAGTACGGGTGGATGTCTCTCCTACAGGCGACGCCGCACATTCGGGAATCGACCAATAGCAAGCGACCTCTTGTCCAATCCCGAGTAGACAAGGTTGATTGAGTGATTGATTTTTTCGTGTTTCCGGGCGTCAACTGCTTTGGTCATTAGTCCCGTTAGTGTAGTGCATGTTATTTTCTCGCGAGATGGCGGTGATTTTCCCCCGTTGGATGGCGAGATCCGGCGCCGACCTACCGTCGGCTAGTGGGTTTTCCCCCTAACCAGGACTCTCCCACCAGAGGGCACCGCCCAAGCCAAGACAAGCTCTAAGCTCCCGACCGGTCTCCCGGAATATGTGGTAGTGTAGTGCATGTTAGTGTAAGGGGAGAGGATAGGATAAGGAAGAGGAAGGACAGATCGCGCACGGTCCGTGGCCCGTTTGCTAAGGTACTGCTCCGGCATTCGCCGGGTGTTTATCGGAGAAACCACGGAAAACTACCGATCAGAGCAGTCGGCCGCTAGAATTCTCCTCCAGACAGCGACTGAATTCGACGTAGCTGAAAAGCTAGTGTATAAAAATCGTGCCGCCGTCAGGAATCGAACCTAGGACCACCCGGTCAGCGGCACTGCCGTGACATCAGTTAATGCACTGAGCTACCGCTCCCTGTAGTAGACAAGGTGTTCGGCGAATGTTCGCTTCGTCAGATGTACAACAGAAAATACCTCCCGGCGGGTAGGACGAGTACCGAATATTTGGCGCTCGGCGAACAGCCCGCAACTCGACCCCACTACTCGGGACACGGCGAGCAGTCCCTCGGAACTCGCCAAATGGCGCATGTGTGGCGCCGCCTTATGAGTCACGAGATTCGCTTTGTTTACGAACGCCGGGGCACGTAGGAGCAGGCCCCGGCCGTGCCTTCGCGAAGACAGGCACTGGCTTCCTGGCCGTGCGCACTGAGCGCGACGAGCACGCCCACTACTCATTGGCGATGCGGCGGGGGTGGCGTCACCCCGGGCACCCGCCGCGAATAGCCAATGCCATCGGAGATGGACTGTGAATGACGCTGGGATGTGCTGCGAAATTATATGGCGATATCGTTTTTATACAATGCGGTGGCCGCTGGGGAGCACACTGCGCTTTGTTATTTGTCTGTGACCCGCGTACCCCACACAATCATAATGATAATAATTAATTAGGTACCATTTACTGTGTTATTCTAAAGGAATAAATTTGTTACTTGTAACCTGTAATCAACTGCAGCTTCTGAATCGATGACCTTCATGTCGATCAGGTTTTGGCGAGTTTTCGTCGATGTACTGAGCAGATGCTGAGGTGGTTCCTTCCTTCGCTTCTGGATATTTTCAGCTTCACTACTTGCGCACGTTTTGTTGAGCTTTGTTAGTTGCAGGGAGGCGTGAGGGGTGTTATTTCGTCTACTCAATAAAATATGTAGATCAATTTTCTGTCACATGGGAGCAAAAATGTTCAGTTTTCAAATGAACGCTCGAACACTACCACGCTCGTTTCTTTTATTCATAATTCTACCATGTAGAATAAAAACATTAAGTTAGGCATTCCGGAGATAAAGATGGATGATGAATACGAAAGAAAAAAAAACTAATTTGTTATTTATTAGTTGATTTTTTAGAAAACAATGATACAGAAAAAACACTGTTATCAACATAATAATAGATTATTATTCAGTGGGGTCTTAATTTTGACCCCTCAGTTGTCGATGCATTTTATGCTATTGTGACCCTCACTCGACACCGCCATTTTCTACTGACCCCCTTTAAAATTTGATCGACCTTCAAAGGGTCGTTACAGACTCGTTGGGAACCCCTGATATAAATCAAAGGTTTTCCGTCGCGAAACTATTCACCCCTTTAAAAAAAATTGCGGGTCTCTTCGACGTTAAAATTCTGACGCTTGTAGAAAAACGCCCTTTTAAACTCTAGAAATGTCTCCTGGCAAAAAATGTGTTAATGGCACTGGACATAAAATCTCAATAGAAAATGGAAACATTCGGCCATTGGAGAATTGGCTTTTATAAATCGGAGACAACGTTAGAGTTGCCAAATATCTTCAGAATGACGTGATAGAATCTGGCACTTCAGGTGCCCGATGAAGAGAGCCAAATCAAATACGACCTTGTTTGCTTTACAATGAAGGAATTAAACATACAGGATTTTTAGACTAGCAGATGCTGTTACAAGTTAATGCCACGTTGTCCTTCGTAAACTAATAGGATAAAATTCATATATCTAGCAAACGTGGAGACCTCTTTAGCTCTCCTCCCGCAGTTCAACAGCACGTCAGGGACTACTTAGGAATCTGTCGACACCAACTTAGGGGATATACCCTGAGAATGAGTAGAAGACAGCGAAGAAGGTAATAACGATTGTGATGAAGGAGAAGAAAATATAATCCGTTTTGGTCTATTTTTTATTGCTATCATATCGTATTCCGTTACGCTTCTGTCATGTAATTTTCAAAACTAGATTATCGATACACTTTATTTTCGAAAGGAGACTAGTTTTTGTAGTCATCATCAGATTTCAGCAATTATTGTGTGCATTACCTGTATTATCTAGAAGCGATTGTAAAAAAGGAAAACTAGCTGTAGGAAAACTACCTCATTCAAAATATTACATAAAGAAAGGTTGTGAAGAACATTTATTAATATTTCTATATTTCTATTTATCCTGGGAGTTCCAGATATCATTCAAGTTAATATTTTTATTGTTCACCGTTAACGCAGTCTGTTAAGAGATCTTTTTCTCACATGAAAATATTCAAACGAGTTATGAAGTCATTGTTCGACAAGCTTTTGGCTTTTTGTTTGACAACTGATCACATCGGCAAAAACAAAAATAAGTTTTACGTTTTTCACACTGAATCAAATTATTTATTTCACTTGTAGGTGCTGAGGATTGCATTATTTCAAACAAAATATTAACTAATCGTTTCATTTCGTTTATTTGTTATATTCTAGACATATTCTTAATAAGCAAACTCTCAATGATATTGCAAAATCGTTCAGGTTCTGAAAAAAAGTCGAGCAATGATATATAGAAAATAAAAAATACCTGCCGTGCTATTCCAAAACAATGCAAATGAAAACTATATTTTCATTTTACTCCTAACATTCTTTTATTTAGATATTTCCTTTATTTGTTTAACTTCTTGAAAAATTATTTATTAACATTTGTAAAAATCGTTTTTTCTCCTGATGATTTCTCTAAAATAAAATAGGATTGTTCATATGAATAGCAAAGACAAACTCGGTTTTTAGTATATCAATAAACTATTATTTCTTCTCTTAGCAGCATCGTTTCTATAATCTTGGAATATTACTTCAGCTCCAATCATATTTCTCGCAAACATTTTCTAAGGTCAATTGCAAATACTTTGATTTTGATATTATGAAGACATCACTACTAACGCAAAATATTTAAGTGTAATCTTCATTTATAGTTCTTAAGGCTTTAGTGTCTGAAAGAATAACCATTATAATTCGAAGAACAGGTAACATGAAACAATTTGCATTGGTGAGAGTCTTTATTCTCATTTACGTGTGACAAGTCTCTTGTAAAACACAGCAGCTCAAAGTGATTGTTCTAGAAACGCTAGGAAAAACATGTTACACATCCTCCCGAAATTTTCCAACACAAAGCCTGTGAATCCCAACCGCGTGCTATTCCAGCACGTTCGCAGAGGCCACCAAGCACTCTTGTCTATTCAAATTGGCTGCGCTAGGTTACGAAAGCTCGCGTGCCACGAAGCGTGCGCCCCGCCCCTCCTCACGCGCCGTCGCTGCCCCGCCTCCGCCCCGCCCCCTCCTCCGCGTCGCTGGCCGATGGCCCACCGCTTCTTCCGTGGCTGGACTCCCGTCACGCGAACAACGCCATGATCGCGAAGGACAAACGAAAAGGCAAACTCCTGTCTAGGATTGGATTCGTAGTGAACTCCTTAAACGAGTGATTCTGAATTGATCCACTCACCGTGCAACCGATTTGTATATACAGCCGTTATGTGTTCGGTAAAGGGCAACTGGCCTTGGCGCCGTTAGATCCCAGGGTTTCTAACCGTTCACCCAACGAGGAACCCGCGATGTCTCGAGTTCGCTTAATCGTTTGGTTTGTATTTTTTCGTGTTTCCGGGCACGTCAACTGCTTTGGTCATTAGTCCCGTTAGAGTACTGCATGTTTGTTTCTCGGGAGATGGCGGTGGTCTTCCCCAGCTGGATGGTGAGATCCGGCACCGATCTACCGTCGGCTGGTGGGGTTTCCCCCTAACCAGGACTCTCCCGCCAGCGGGGCACCACCACAGCCGGGACAAGCTCTAAGCTCCCGACCGGTTTTCCGGAACATGTGGTAGTGTAGTGCATGTTAGTATAAGTGTGTGTGTGTGTGTGTGTGTGTGTGTGTGTAAGAGGAGAGGATAGAACAGAGAAGAGGAAGGACAGATCGCGCGCGGTCCGTGGCCCGTTTCGTAGGGTACTGTTCCGGCATTCACCTGGAGTTGATCGGAGAAACCACGGAAAACTACTGATCAGAGCCGCCGGCCGGTAGAATTCTCCTCCAGGCAGCAACTGAATTCGACCTATCTGAAAAGCTAGTGTCGAAAACCCTGCCGCCGTCAGGACTCGAACCTAGGACCTCCCGGTCAGAGGCGCTGCAGTGACATCAGTTGATGCACTGAGCTACCGCTCCCGGTTGCTTTATCGTGACTTCACGTAATTAAAGCATTCGGCTGGTGACGCCGGTTTCGTGGGCGCGGTCCTTTAGTAGAACAATCTCAGGACTTGCCTGGGACGAGGGAAACGATGAAATCCCAGTGAGGATGCCCGGCACGGGGATTGAACCCGGGCCTCTCGATTGCGAAGTCAGCCCTGAGCCACTGCGCTCGGTATACAACCTATTTGCGAGGGGCAAACCAAGAAACATGAAAATCTGTAAGGATTTAATTCATAGTTGTTACATAATATTATCTTTCCCGATGAATAATTATATCTCCCCCGTGACCGATTCTTAAGCTTGCTTTACGCGATCCTTTTTTCATCCTTTCTGGTCGGTTCAGGAAAGAGATGGGTTAGACTGGATGTAATCTGAACAGAAAAATGAAGCGTGCGTATTTTCCTCTGTAAATAACATTGCCTGTCCAGTTGGACAACCTCCCTTCAGGCGAAACTCAGCGGAGCTCTCGGTTGCTATGAGTGCGGATTGATTTGTCCCTTTCGTGCAGTTTTGAAAATATTCGAGTATATTAAATTGTTTTGTGAAGAGATTAGTGTTGTGAGAAATAAAACGGTCGTCACATGTACTCTTTTCATGACGTCTCTGGCCGTACTCAGATCTAACATAATTTCTTACTATAGGTGAAATGCTTAACTTCAGCGCTTTTTGCGACATCCGGAGAAAACATTTTCATAATTATCCCAAACAGAAAATGAAATGATCGTGTAACTGGGATTCGCGTAAAATGTATTTTACTCACACAACTTCCTTATTTAAAATGAGTTACACCCCATTCTTGAAGGGAAGGCAGGTCGGCTGCTCCAGTAAATGTCCCGCATTCCTCTTAACCACTTGAGGTAATGTTCTTATGAGGCGCTCACACCTACTTCGGTAAAAGATGAAAAGGAATTCCCAGGCTATGTTGAGTTTTATGCAAAACTCATCATTCGCAACATAAAACGGTACATTAGATATCAAATATATAAATAATGAATATATGAATAATGAGAATATATACAATATATATATGGAGAATAATATATATATATATATATATATATATATATATATATATATATATATAAAATCCAAAATTTTTAATGACACCTGCATACCTGTAGTACTAGGCAAAATGCACACATGGTGTACGAAACGCCGGAGTAACAGCAATAAACGATTAGCACGAAAAATCATTAAACCAGTGGGGCTAAAACAGCATGGACATTCTCATCCGTTCTTCCATGCAAAATTATTCCAATCTTTTTTATTGAGAAAATATCCAAGGGGCTTCATGTGAAGTACCCCGCAAAATTTAAATATCGGTTTTAAATTCAAGAGGCTGCAACATCAACCAGATCGATTGGGAAATTTTAATTTTGGAAGAAATCGGCTGAACGGTTTAGCCGCTAGCGTTGTTCACAGACGGACGAAAACATGTTTTGCCGTCATTCGATTTTTCTGTGTCAAGGACCCACAAAACATGGATTCTGGCTACACCAAGTGTTAAAGATTTTTTTCAAAATTTAGCACCTGTATTTATCCACTTTTTCGTCACCAGGGCTCTGTAATAAGGGTTTTCTGCCGAAAATTCGCCGTTTTTTCGCGCAGCATTGCATTACTTTCTACTCCGTAGCGAGAAAGTAAAAAAGGATCAACAGGAAGAAACGACCACATACTACACACGACAATATACTACAAAAACACTTTTTAAGAGAATATATGGTTCAGAAGCAAAAAAGGCAAATAATGATTTATTATGATGAACACATTGGTATGCTTGAAATGACTCGTTCATTTATGCCTCAGTACGTAAAGTGAATGAATACGTCGGCCTCACTCAGCTCTAGCGTAAAGAGCAGTACCTGGCAAAGACGTCTATTCACGTTTGGCTAGATGCATTTGATTTTTTAACGTCACATCCAAAATACACAAAGGTGGCAAATGTAATGGGTTATCTCCTAATATCCTTCTTTTGTCCGGCAAAATGCAGTAACTGAACATGACATGGACTCAAGTCCTTGATAGTACCTTTAAGAAATATTGTGCCATGCTGCCACTATAGCCGTCCATAATTGCGAATATGTTGCGGGTTAAGGATTTTGTGCACGAACTGATCTCTCGATTGTGTACCATAAATGTCATTTGGGATACATGTCGTGCGATCTGGGTGGCCAAACCAATTGATTAAATTGTCCAGAATGATATTCAAACCAATCGCAAACAGTTGTGGCGCGGTCACATGGGACATTGTCATCTATATAAATTCCATCTTTGTTTGGGATCATTATCCATGAATGTCTGTAAATGGTTTCCAAGTAGCTGAACATAAACATTTCCAGTCAATGACCGGTTCAGATGGACCAGAAGATCCAGTCTCTTCTACGTAAAAGCTACCCACACCATAATGGAGCCCTCACCATCTTGTACAGTGCCTTGTTGACAACTTGAGTCCATGCCTTCGTGGGGTCTACACCACAGTCGAACCCTACCATCAAGCTCTTACCAACTGACATCGGGAGTGATCTGACCTAGCCATAGTTTTCCAGTCGTCTAGAATCGATATGGTCACGAGGCCACGAGAGGCGCTGCAGCGATGTCGTGCTGATAGCAAAGGCACTCGAGTCCGTTTTCTTCTGTCCATAGTCCTTCATAGTTACATTTCGTCGCATTGCCCTAAAGGATATGGTATGATATTCGTCGTACGTCCCACATTAATTTCTGCGGTTATTTTAGGCAGTGTTGCTTGTCAGTTAGTACTGACAACTTGTGCAATCGCATTGGTCACTGCGTTGTCCGAGGTAAGAAGTTTCTTATATTCTCGACGCATTCTTGACACTGTGAGTCTCGTAATATTTAATTCCCTGACGATTTCCAAAATAAAATGCGTCTAGCTCCAACTACCATTCGGCGTTCAATGTCTAGCTATTCCCGTCGTGCAGCCATAATCGCGTCAGAAACCTTTTCGCATGAATCACTTGAGTACAAATGAAAGCTGTGCCAATGCCCTGCTCTTTTATATGTTTTATATGCGATACTACTGCCATCGTGTATTCTGCATGCTGATATCCCATTACTCTCGTCACCTCCGTGTATATAATTCATTCCAGTTCATAATTATTACTTGTATTTTCATTTATTTCATTAAAATAGACATAAAGGGCATTTTTCTTGAAGCACTGAAACGCATAACGCAGTGAAGTGTCTCAGAAGCTTTTTGATACATGCAATAACCAGAAGTCGCTGGTAAAAGGTTTAAAGGGTAGGAGGAATTACTTACAAAGGATAAATTAATTGACTGACTGATCAGCGCTAAAGCCAAATCCTCTGAATTCAAAAACATGAAATTTAGAATACATATTCCTGTACGATGTATTAAACTACTAAAAAAGAATTGTTTCAATGTATACTCTTGAGGGGTAAATTATATTTTTCGTTTAATGGGATCCCCAGTGTATGGAGACATTAAAGATTTCGTGACGGGGGTTGAAAGGAGGCGTGATGAGATGGAGCGGGACGAAGGCCGAGCAGGCTTGGGACGTAGAGGGCCAGATCGAGATCAGGCTGCGGCAGCGTTGGAGCTGTAGCGAGTTTTTGCTCGGTATAGCATACAGCAATCGACAGCATTGTCGGTAGGAAGGAAAGATCGCGCGTGGTCCGTGGCCCGTTTTGTAGGGTACTGCTCCGGCATTAGCCTGGTGTTGATCGGAGAAACCACGGAAAACTACCGATCAGAGCAGCTGGCCGCTAGAATTCTCCTCCAGACAGCGACTGAATTCGACCTAGCTGAAAAGCTAGTGTCGAAAATCCTGCCGCTGTCGAGAGTCGAACCTAGGACCTCCCGGTCAGAGACGCTGCAGTGACATCAGTTGATGCACTGAGCTACCGCTCCCGGTGGTAATCCATGGATTTTGTAAACGTGTAATCTAGGGCTATTCTGATGACAACCATAATCAGAGTTGAGTCATCAGAATTAAAAATTGTAATTAATGATACAAGTAAACAGTGGTTCTGAATCGCCTTGACATACTATCGTTCACATAGCCCATTGTCATTACTTCATAAAAATGGGTTGAGAAAGAGGTTTCGAGAACATTCGTCTATTATGAAGTAGTGCCAAGATTTTTAGGTTAATTTCATTAATTGATGAAAACTGGCCCATACCATAAATTCTTTTATTTATATACAACATTTGGCAGAGTTATGACAAGCCAAGTCCATGGATTTTTCGGCTAAAATCTAGGTTACCAATGTACTTACAGAACGATTTCTTAAATATTTTTGATAGTACATTTACCGTCGACGCTTTTCCTCAAGGAGCAATTAGGTTAATCAGTCAACTACAAAACAAACATTCTGTGGGATTAGATGAATATCCGAAGTTTGCATTTTTCATTCATTGTTCAACCGGCTAACCCACATTTTGAACGATTAGTGGGCACAGGCATTTCTAGGGTCATTTTCAAACTCGTAAAAATTAAACTACTTTTCAAAAAAATCGTAATATCATATTCATATTCCCAGGGTCTCGAGTTCGGTCAGATCAATCGAGAAATGCCAGGAAAATTAAACGGTTTAGGGACCACAGGAGAGCGGGTGGGTGAACGGACGGAAAGAAATTCTTTTTGCAGTCAATAATTTTTCGGTAACAAGTACCCACAAAACGTGGATTCTGATTATACAATGCATCAGTGAGAAAGTAATTTTCTACATAGAAAAGAAATATTTATTAACTTTTTCGATATCAGGGACCCACAAGCGGTTTTCCTGTCGAAAAATCGCCACGTTCCGCTTTAGTATTACAATTATTTCCATTAGTACGTAAGTGCGTATTTCTTGCAACTTTTCTCCCCTATTCCACATTTTATTATCTCCCCTTACCCACGCACAATTACACTTATCTCCCTACACTACCATACATGCGGAGACACCAGTCGGGGGCTTATAAATTGTCCGGCTTGTGTGGTACCCCGCTGAAAGAGATGCCCGGAGGGAAAACCCCAGCACGCCGACGTATAGGTCCACATATGATCTCACTTTCCTGCGGAAGAGAAATACCACTTCATCCCGCGAAAAACACTCACTACACTAACGGACCTAATGACCATAGCAGTTGACGTGCGCGGAAAAATCAGTCGATCGATCGACTTGCAAAAATAATGTTTTTTGTGAAAACGTTTTAAGTTAAAATGAAAAACTAACAGTAGACATACAGACGAAACTGAGTTTCAAGAAAGTAAGCAGTCTTCTGAATGGTGCACAAGCCATCCCTGTCCTATCGCAATTATTCACTAGTGGCACGGTTCCCAGTATACCAGTCGCCTCTTAATTGAGCTATTAATAATGTCCGCCCACAGTAGAACAGATCGTTAAGCTCTCTTTTCGACAGAGCAACCTCAGGTAATGCTGTGTAAACAGCCACCAATAGATGACACAACCAAAATTAATGAATTTTTTCACGCACAATGAAAGCTAACTATGCCAAAAAAGGGAATGAAGGTGCTACTAGTGACACATTAAGAAAGAACGTTGTGAGCTCTACGGGAAGTACTAAATGTATTAGTATCGTAAAACATTTTTGCTAGATTGGCAATCCTGGAAACTCTACTATTCCAATTCTCGGAATTACTTGAAGTAAACTTTGTTTCCCACCTGAAAAATAATGATTTAAGGCAACTGGAAATCTAGGAGACGTTATTGCGATACTGAGTAGACAAGAACAAATTATTAAAGTTTACACTACTGAACAAAATATCATTATACCAAAGTGTCTATGACCGTATATATGTTGATAAAGTAAGATTATATTGTACCTTGAAATCTAAAACGTCATTTTCATCAATTCGATAGGATCCTTTATTTTTTCTCATTTTCTTTCGTTTCGTTTTATTCATCATACGTCGAAAGAAGGCCCATTTATTGAAGTCGCTTTTGTATTAAATATGTGCCTGTGTGTGTGTGTGTGTGTGTGTGTGTGTGTGTGTGTGTGTGTGTATATATATATATATATATATATATATATATATATATATATACACACATATATATAATTCAATATTTGAATTATACATCAATTATCACGAATCAAAATATATTATAGTATGTTCGAAAGAAAATGAGAAATGAAAACAAACTTTGTTAAATACTCCACTGATTCCGCCCTATTATAATAGCCTTATTTCCCAATTTCGTCATTCATTTCAACATAATGACACACACGTTATCAGACTTTTTTATTATCTTACGGTATTAAATGATGTGTTCTCTGCAAAACGACTGTTGCTGACGACGAACAAGCCTAATTTAAAAAATCCTTAGAAATAGTACAAATAAATGTTTTAAAAAGCGAGATTATAATTAAATGAGAAAATAAAAGTATTTATTGAAAATAATTGTAGTATTAAAATTTAAAAGGGAAATAGAGACTGATAAATGTATTTTGGGTTTAAATTTTAAGATTATTTAAAAATGAAATTAAGAGAACCTTTTTTAAAATTTATTCTTTAGTGTAAGGTTTAGTATTTATTCTAATATTTTTGTAGAATTCTACTAAATTATTAAAAAATATATAGATCGAGTTTTTAGATTCTATCAAAAATTAAAATGTACAATATATTGAATGTCAATGTTTTGAGACTCTTTCCTCCATTTGTATTGGCTATATTGTATTGCTAGTTTTGTTGAAGAAATCAATTCCATTTGAATTGGTATTGCGTTTATTGCGAAAGAAATAAATTGATTTATAAAATTAATTTCGCGGTTCCCCAGATCCGAAAAGATTTTCACAACTGACAATGAGAAAGAAAGGGAATTGCGAGCATTGAAGTGTCTCTACGGGATTATAAATATTTAATGCTGACATCTCCAGTAATTTTCTTCAGCTGGTTCCTCTTGAAAGGGACGTAAGAGAAAATTAAGAATAATAAATATTACGATTTGGAGAATCAACCAAGGTAAGCCAGGATGATCCACAGTTGCAAAGCACACGCGTGAACACGAAAGCCACCCACGCACGATGGGTGTATATTTAAAGATTCTGAGAGGGGAAGCCAGCCAGTTCTACGAAATAAACTCGTTTCACCCACATACGGCGATACGAAAATACCGGTCCCTCCCTCGGCGCCAACCGGAGTATGATGTCGCTGCTTTCTTGGAGTACGCGCCTTTTAGCTTCACGTAGTAGTCACAATCGCTGACAGATGGCGACTCCAGCGCCTGTGGGATGCTAGTCCGTTCCCGTTCCGTTGTGTGCACGACGCGGTGCGGCGCGGCGGCGTGGTTGAAACACTTCGGGATATTTTGGTAAGAAGATTTAGCTGCTGCTCTCACGCTTAGAAAAACGAGTGCGATGTACCGAGAAGGCTAAACAGATCTCACAGAAGAGGCGGGGAATGGGGTGGGGAGTGCAGGGGAACGAGAAGTTCGTCGGAGGGGCACGCAGCGACCACGCGTGGCTTCAAGGCATGCGGCTGTGATGTGCGCGGCAGTTTGCATCGCGATCTTCAAAACAGTAAACAAGCGCCAACTAACACGGACACATCTTGGAAGATTGTTGCGCAAATTCACATCTCTGGCTGGAATAGCCACGCGACTGAAAACACTGATGAGGTAGTACGCCTTGCGTGTTTGATTACGAAATTACTGAATCGCAAGCAAGAGTAGGATAAGTAAACTAATTTACAGAGAAGAAAATTAAAGATTTAATCTTTATTTGTTCTTCACTTTATGCACTTGCATGCTGGTTATTGAAGATGCGTTTTAATTACATTTACAGTTCATAGAGCAAGCCAAATCCCTAGATTGTCCTGATGCTTCCAAAGCACAAAGAAGAGAAAATAAGCGATAAAATTATTCATGCCTTCAGACCTTCCGGAAAATATGAGGTTTCAAGTTAGATATCTACATTGAAGTTGAACTTTATTCTTTTTTATTAATGATTCTATATCACCGTTTATTCTCTGAAAAAGAGTCTCTGACCGTTCTTCGATGCAAACTGATATTGAAATGGTTGCAATTTGTGTCTGTAGTTCAATTGAATCACCAGATTCAAGTGAATCTTATCAGCGTAATTTCATCAGTTTTCAAATCATCTTAGAAGTTTTCCTTTCCTACAACTTATCCAGGTGAAAATTACATAAACTACAGGAAAATAAAAGGTTGAACATAAAATTAGGAAAACATAAATGATCAAAATATTATCGTTGTTTGAATCTTATATTATTAAGCAACTATTTGGAACAGAAAAATTCGTTGTGTTTTCCTTTTATTAAAAATACAAAAAAATTGAAGGGAGATTTTAAAAAATGTTAAATATAATTGTCTTTATTTCACTAAATGTGTTTAATTACCTACAGACTCAATTTTTCATTACTTGGATAAAAGGATTTTTAGCAGCAAAAACACTTAATAATAAACATATTTCACGTAATATTCAACCATGTAATTTGTGCCGATTGTATATTTTAAGTACATTGTTTCGACATTTACAATTTCTCCGGAAAACGGATACAAGATTAATGTCATTTCCACGTGCAAAAGTTTACATTTCTTTTAATTTCCTTTTAAAATACTTCTCACACACATAAGAGAGATTTATTTCTGGCCGGTAACCGTCTCATTCCGGCTGTTTCTTTCTTGCAAGGAGACTTTTATACCAACGTATGTCACAAGTGGAGCATAAACATAAATTATGCCCGCAAGGTGGCGGGTCGTTTTTCAAAGCACGTTTTCGGAATTTATACTTGGTTCTGTCAAGCACCTGAACACTGACAAAACAGACATTCACGAAACTTCATATTAACTCAATATCAATTTAATGCATTATACTAAAATGTTAATATTCACTTCCTTATGTTTCCGAAAACGTATATCTTATATTTAAATCATATAAGAAACTAAATAATACAATATTTCTTGCTGAAGTGGATTGTTAAATTATTTTATTTTATATGTAATCCAAGAATATTACAGTGGCGGTATACATGAATGTCAGAAACAAATTGCAGATAGGTAAAGCCGTTCTTAATACATTGTTTTATCAAAGACGTGTTTAGTTTTAACCTCAAGGCATTTGAATAAAATGCCATAAAATATTGATAACATATGTTACGATACGTGAAACGACTGAAATTAAAATATAATATGCGTTAATTGATAAACTGGCAATGATTGATTGATGAAGCTTCAGACATTAAATGTGTCGCCTTCCTCTCGCCGTCTTTGAAAATAAATCATAACATGCACATGTAATATAACGTCATAACATGAAATAAAATAATTATTTACATAACGAGTCATTTCATTAATGCTGTATACGAATTTTCTTGGCGAAGTGTTTAAAATGCTTGTTTCGAAAATTGCCAGTGGTCTAACCACTTTATTTCGAAGCTGGTACTTCAGTGTTCCTGGAAGGCGGTAACTGTATTCACAGTTCGTAAACAATTCCCGCACATTAGGGAAATATTAGAGAAAAATTAATGTCATCATTTAGAATAAATTCTAAGAGACCTCCAGTTGCAGGAATAAAGAAATGTTTGTCACACTTTCCTTCAATCTTTAGAGGAACAAGTCAGAATCGTTTCCGGGAAAGTACCCTAAGCATAAGTTCATTTTACATTCTTTTCTTTTCCTGACGCATGATCTGATCCGAAAAATTAAATTCATTATTCTTATTTTTAGTTTACATTTTTATTACACTCGGAAGAGGAAAGTTCTAGTTTCCTAAATGTCGCTTTCTTCGTACTTTTATTCGTCATTCAATTATGTTTAGTAGAAAAGTAGGATAGGGTTTCTGAAACTTCCGAAACATTTCTGAAGTTTCTGAAACTTCACATATTTACTCATGTTGTTGGTTATATTTTATTGCACTTCTAACCTAATAGCACTTCAGTGCACACATGAAAAACTCCCAACCAAACAAAGTACCAGAGGATCACAAAAATTACATTAAAAAAAACATGTCAAAGCTTAAAAACATGTCAAGGCTTGGTCCCATTGAATTAAGCGTTTAGTGCTCTAATTTTACAAAACCATTTTAAGAAAAAGGAACAAAATATTTACTCAGTTTGGGGTTCGAACTTGAGGGTGGCGGGTGACAAACTCACGGACTGCCAGTTGCTCTTCTGATAGCAAGAATGTTCCTGTATTTATAGTTGTATAAAATATTCGTTTTGTTGCTAATGATCACTGAAACGTTTGGGAAAATACTGACATTTTAAAAAATGTACATGAAATGACACAATGATCTAATACTGAGGAATAGATGGCATCAAGAAAGTATATAGCTTCAATACTAAAGGTGTAAAACATGTTTGAAAAAATTAAACATAAGCAGTTTTCAAAATACTGAAGGTTTTTAATGTAAACCCCAGAAATTGTCAATAAATACTCATAAATGCCCGTTAAAAACGATTTCTGGCCGATGGGTAGAATTTGCAATGCTTTTCCAGGTGCGTGCAGATGAATTCAATAATCGAGACGACCAATCCCCCGAAAAGGTTTTTAGACCCGTGTATTCCAAAGTATTTTATGACATAGGCGATAATAATGACAAGTGGTTTTCTTGTTATACATGATGTACGTGGGATATTGATTAACATTAGATGCAATAATTATGACAGTTCGTTTTCAACAGTTTTGTAAGACGAGTGTTCTAGAAACCCTGACAATCAGTGTTACTGCAGCATGAACAATCGGTTGTCAACATCACTCGTCCGTAAACCCTCGTGCAGGGCAGGAAAAACAATACGAGCTGCTTTAGCACCTGGGTCTCCGTGAAACTACGACCATGTGCCAGTTCCGCCACACAGAGATCCAGACTGGCTTGGTGATTCTCCGTCCAGGAGGCGCACTATTGGCCCTTGACCCAACAAGCGACAAGCAACTGCATCTTTAAAATAGATATTTTTAGTTTTAAAACACGTGAAATCGACCTGAAGAGTCGCTTTTAATGTACACATACATTCTCTGGATATGTGAGGGTTTTACCCGTTCCATTGGACATCAATGGTTTTAACAACATCCCGAACGCGCAGCGGCTGTGTTTAGCTCAGAGTCAGCATTACCGCTCTCTCTACAGCGTCTCTGATGGTCATGTCCTATTGTTGGATTTACAAAGGTGGCTAGATAGCTAGGTCGAATTCAGCTGCTGTCTTCAGGAGAATTCTAGTGGCTACTTGTGAGTAAAGGTGTTTCGGATCTTCCCCTGAAGCAGACCATTCTGGAAAAAGAGGCCTTCAGAATACGATTAGTCAGGAACAGGAGAGTTGAAAGAAAATCAGTATTCGACGACGTCGCTCATGACAATTTGTGGCCAAGGTCGCTCGTGTACATCCACAAAGATAAATCTCCCACATATCCCGAGATTATCTGGGTCCCTTAAAGCAAAGAGATACAGTTTTACACACCCGTGTTTGGGCATCTCGTGTTTAACCGACTCCCAAAGACGTCCACAGATTACCTTTTTTCAGAGTCGCGTGTGCCCCCACCTGAGCACCACCTCGCAGCACCTCTCCTGCTCCCCCGACCCATTCGTTGTCCATCTTGTAGAGGGCGATGGCATTCTCCCTGCACAGCTGCGCCGTTCAAATGCAATAATTGGGGCAGTCTACCCGCGGTGGCTCGCTGCAGTGACCCGCGTGCCACATGCCTTACACTAGACTAGAGTCGATCGCGCCTGAACGTTTCTTTCCCCTGCCCAATTCTTCGGTCGGGGTGACTCTTCTAGAATCGGGCTCGGTGTCCTGTACTGAAAGTCTGGACAGAGCAAACGAAGATGGCCGCTCACTTGAGCAGCACTACTAAAGAGAACTGAACTGGAAACAAGAGTGGCTCACACAGACCTTCCTGGCATGTCGGATCTACGGCGGGGTGCGACCGTCTGAGCTAGCTCAGGGCATCAACCGATGTCACTGCACTACAATGGCCGAGATTCCCTAGGTATCGATTCCCGACAGTGTCAGAATTTTCGACATTACCTAGATAGCTAGGACGAATCCAGCCACTGCCTGGAGGCGAATTCTAACAGACGGCTGCTCTGATCGATAGTTTTTCATGATTTTTCCGATCCACCAGATGAATGGCGGAGCAGTACCCTAACAAACGGGCCACTAACCGCACGGGATCTTTTCTTCCTCTTCCTTTACTTACACACTTTCACTTATATGCACATTAGCACACATGTCTGGAGATCAGTCGGGAGCCTAGAGCTTGTCCTCGCTAGGGCGGTGCCCCAACTGTGGAAAATACCTGAATGGGGAAAACCCCGGCAGCCGTTGTGTAGGTCGGCGCCGCATCTGACCATCCACCGGGAGATCACCGCCACCTCCCGTGGTAAAAGCATGAAATACATTTACGAGACTAATGACCATAGTAGTTGAGCCGACGGAGTGTGAAGAGCAGCCCCAGCACAATGAGAGGGTGTTCGAGTGGTAGAACGATGTCACAGATTGTGACATAGAAGCCAGAGGAGAGGCAGGCCGCATGTCGAGCGACGAGAAATAAGAGGCACACGAGGAAGGTACTCTCAGATTTTGTTTGCGCTTCGATTTTGTATATGCTAGTATTGTTTACTCTTTCTTCTGAACGCGTTATTGTCTCTCCTGTATGAAAAGTGACCTAATATTTCGACTGTGGAGTGTATTTCTTGATAACTGAATACCGATTCGTTCCAGTTCGTTTTGTTTAGCTCTTTTATTCAAATCCTTATCCAAAAAATCTTTGACCTGTCCTATAAATCATCGACCGTTAATAAAAAAGTGACGAAAAAGAATTATGAAATTAATACTTAGGATACGAGTGTAGTAATGAAAGTGAGGAAAAAAATTTTTTTTCACAGCGTTTCGAAAGCATCTTTTTAATTTTTATTCACACTACTTATCTAAACAACACCTATACATTTATAAATACATCTACATTTTCTATGCTTGGCGGAAAATATATAGAAAGGCAAAATCGCAATGTCATACTTAATTTGTAGAGTTATGAATACTAGATATATTGTGGATAAGCAATTTTATACTTGACGATTACAAAACCCATGTCGTAAGGACACTCATCCGGTAAATTGAAGCAAGGTAGTAAAAATTCAAAATCATTGTCATTTCTACATGCAAAACGATAAGAAGTTTGCAACACGTAAATATGTTGTTACAGATTCTCACAGACATGGTGAAACGATATACAAGCAATTAAATTAAATTAGTTATAACACAGAAATGTTAATTGTTAATGATTTTATTCAATTTGTTCTAGACAATTTTATACTTATTGAATTAATCTTTCATAAATATTATATAAATATATAATAATAATAATAATAATAATAATAATAATAATAATAATAATAATAAATATATTATAAATATTTTATAAACACTTACGTCACATCAAATTCTTATTTATTCACTCATTCAAGCTCACGCCAAATCACATCTCACTGTCAGAAGGATACTTCAAGCTGAATTCAATTACCTTGATAGGTTGGGTGCGTCAGCGTATGAACAAGCAGTTGCAAGCCCGCAAAGGGAAAATTCGAATTACGCCAGAGTTTAAGTTAAGGGGGGGGAGATAATTGACACTGTTGAACTTCGTTGAAGTTGCTGTCTGAGTATGAATTGTTGGAGTCTGCTGCCCTAAGCAGTTGATTTCGAGGTTTCGTCAGATCACTTCCAAGGATGATGGAGTAGTGCCAGAAACAACGAGGTACAGTACCTTTCAGTTAATACATCTACATATTCTATTTAAGCTTGCTAATATAATACTAATATGAAATGCTGGAATCGCTAGCCGAATTGTTTAATTACGATCCGTGAAGTCACGGAACTAAAGCAATTCGAGTCTCCGCGGATTCCCAGTCGGGTGACCGTCTGGGAACCCCTATTATAGAGAGATTACTATAAGAAGGCACCATCTTCACAGATACTACTTGACCACAGCTGGCAACATAACTGCTGATTATGTCCATGCAGTCATTATCCAGTGCGTTCGTTTACAGTTAGTTCATTTTTAAATGACTTCATCACTATCTCTTGCAATCCCATCGCCATACATTCGTTTCCCGACCTTTCAAAGCAGCCCTTTCTTTTACTACCTCCCGCATACTAATGGCGCCGAGCCCCTGGCCAAAAGGAAAAAAAGGCACTGACTGACTGACTGACTGTCTTATTGACTGACTGACTGACTGCGACGTGACCAGACTTGACAAAAATGTAACGTAATGGAGGATTACTCCTACGTCAAGCGCTCAAGGCCAAAAAAAGTTCTTGGAGACGCGTCGCGACACATCGGTTCGACAAAGAAAATTTAAAAAAATGATGAATTTCTAGTAAGTTATTATAGTTTACATCAAACTATTGTAAGAAAATACAGAGAAGAGTAATTACTATTTTGTAATTATGAAATAATTAAAAATACCTAGAATGTATTGGGATGGGGGAAAAACTTTATACAAAAGTATGACATATGATGTAATATGAGTGAACGAGAGTATAAGAGGAGACACTTGCACGCTCCTGCACCTACACCTACACCTACACCCACACCCCTACACAGCTACACACCGACACAGCTACACTCCTACAACTACACACACGCACGCACACACATATACATACACACACACAAAGATACCACAAACTTATCATTTTGTGCCAATAAATATTAAAAAATAAGTCGGCCGCCATAACGTTTTTCAAGAAGTTCGCGAAGTGAAGTTACGTTCAGGATTAATCTCCCTTGACGAGACCTGAAGGCAGACTTGTCTTGTTTTTCATGGCTATAACCTCCTTGAGCCTTTTGGTTCATCACCTTGGCGACTTTCCTTGTGAAATGAGGAGCTGGTTGTTTTACTTTCTTACCCAACAGGCGTTTAACGGTCCAGATGCAGCAGCAATTCAGGCGTACAACGTTCTCCATCATTGCCATTATCGTTGTGACTGTTTCGGACTTAGTAACCATGTCGCAACTATTCACGGTTGAATAACAGTGTCAATGGAATTTTTACCTCTGAATTTTCATAGAAATGCTACAATAATAATTTCCCATCTTGACAACTCTGAAACCATTTTTAAAGATACATTCCGCTTGAGTCCAAAACTGTTAAACAACATTTTAAAAATGTATATGTATAATGTATATGTTATGACTAATGTTCAAATGTAATTCGCCGTTTAATGTTCACATTATCCAAAATAGGTGAAAAATGTCCACTATTATTGACTATAAATAAAATCGAATAAAGCGCAAATTAGCCAACACGTAGAGGATACAGGTTTGGAGTAGTAGTACGTTACGGAGTGATGGAGATATATTCAGTGATAAGGCCATTTGAGACGTTTGAGTCGAAGTGAGTCAAGATGTGTGGTTTCGATTTCCACTGGCAGTCGTAAATTTCTATGTACACAATACTGCCTAACTTAACCCTCTCTACATACTTTAATTGTCTCATTACCAAGTTATGTGGCAACGACGCACTAGATTGCGGCTTTAGTGATTCACATAAAAGAACCTTCAGACTACGCAATGCAAAATTTCCAACCCTCTAGATCCAAATACTTCCCATGAACACACAAAGACGTTTCGTGATCAGGAAATCATCTTACTTGAGACAGAGCTCTGAGGCAAATTCCAACATTAGTTGTATGATGCCGAAATTACATGCTCAATGTCATTTATACAGCATTATCCACATCGTCTGGGCATTGTTGTAAATAACTGGTTAATATGCAAATTCACCATATTTGTGACTAACCGCAACACAGTTTGTTATAAAATACCTACGATATTGCCAACTGGTACACATTGTCTAACTTTAAAAGGAATATTCACAAAATAATATATCCACAGAATTGGCAACCTCAACGTAAAACATGGTAATTTACAATCATTGAAATTATAAAAGGTTGCGAGGTTTTATCTCTATTATGATGCTAGTTTTTAAGCCTGCAGTAAATGAATGATTTTGCGGGATTGATGATGAAATGATGGAGAAATTATGCAATGAGATTAGAAGAATGGAGAACTGTCGCCAAACATTTTTGTTCATCGCGAAGTCTACATGATCTACTGGAATTGAACGCCGGTATACTGGGGGGAAGGCTGGCTACTACGGGCTCAAGACTTACTTTGTAGAAATGTTATATATTTACATCGAATTTGACGCGAAAAATGCAATATGAATCAACCAATTACATCCACGTTAGCGTTCTCGTGTTGGCGTGTGTGTTGTGGTAGTTGCTGTAAATATGTATTTCGTATACGAAACATTAAATGTTTGGTGTTTACAGTATGAATGAAATATATAGTCACACTTTCTTAGGGAACCGAAAGAAGGTCAAATGACCCCACATATTTTGCAAATGTACATACCGTCCTGAGATATGCTATAATATTGTGTGGAAGCTCATCCTGTAGTACCCAAACCTTTAGATTGCAAAAGAAAATTATTCAAATAATGAAAAAATGCCATCCACGTAATCCCCGCATGCTTTTTTTCATTAAGCTTGGAATCGTACTATTGACCTTGCCTATTTTTATACGAATCTGTAATATTTGTAAAATCTGACTTACTTAACGGTGGGAACAAGTTTTCATGCAATACTGATATTTATAATTATAAGCCACGTCGTACAAACCGTGTTAGTTAAGTGTCAGTATCATCAGCTCGCTACAAGCAATCCACATACAATACATGTACGTTACTTTACAACATATTGCCAGATGGCATTAAACAATTAAATTCGGTAACAAATTTAAGTTAAAAGTAAAATACTGCATAACCGTTTCAATACAGTTAGAGACTATACTTATCATCAGAAATAAAAATTATCCTTATTATAACAAAATAATGATATATAATGGATTAGTTTACATTTTATTGTATAATTTAAAGAAAGACTTAATATGCCTGTAACAAGTAATGTACTTCAGCTTCCGGGTCAATGACCCCCATCTCGATCAGGTTTTTGTTCACTTTCCATGATCCATTGAGCAAATGCTGAATAGGCCCCTTGTTTTGCTTCTGGGTGTAAATGTAGCTTCACTATGCGTATGTTTTATGGAGCTTTCCTTTTACTAGGAGTAGATGTGAGGGTGAGTTACTATATTGTTTGCAATGCAGAAAACTTAAATATGCAATTCGTTTACCGTTGCAAATAGTTTTTCTAAAATTCGGGAACGAAAATCTCTAGCTTTTCAAATGTTACTAATCTCACGCTTTTATAATTTTTTTATAATGATGATAATAATAATAATAATAATGATAATAATAATTAATATTATTATTACTATTATTGCTATAATTATTGTTGTAACTTGAATTCATCTTTCACTTATCGTGAAAACGTTGTAATGAGACTCCGGTACTCTATACGTCACACACAGTTTTTACTGGTTTTTGACCAAATAAATCAAATATGGAGGATTTAGTTTCTGTACAATATTATTCAAGTGATGAAAATGACGAGTATCACTTTCTCAATATTCACTTTTGGACACTTCCTATGTGATACAAATTAAAGATTTATATGCGATTGAACACGTATTTCATAAAGTAACTTTGTTTTTTAAACAAAATAATTGAGCAATAGGTTCTTACTACATATTTTGTATCACTATAATATGAACACGATCATTATTGCATAATGGTCAAGGGATAACAAACGAACAATAAAAAACGTGAACGAACCATTATCGTTTGGTAATTACACCGATGACGAAATCAGCATTAATATTCATTAGAGGCTCTTTCAGCAGTGTTCGCAGGCTATAGTCCTTTTGTGAAGCAGAGACATCCTTCGTGTACGTTTGTCTGCTGCCTCACTAATTACCTTCACAACCGGAGGAAATGACTATAAGCACTTGCACAGGGATCAGTGTACTCACACTACCTGATCTCCTAATTCAACAGATCCGGCTGCTAATGCCCTGCCTTTCGTAGATTAAGCAGGAAAGCGAACAATCTTCAACTAACATGACGTGTTGTAGCGTGATCATTACTGGTACTGTTTGGCAACGCACGCATTACGGGCAAGGGAAATTCTAGTTCTTCTTAGTCTTGATCTTGAGTTCCTCCTAACTGCTCGTACTAGTGCACAAGCTTCTCGGAAACACCGACAATTCTTTGAAGGCATTACATACTCAACAGTAGACGCTGGAAGATGAAGTCGAGATTTTTTCCAAGAAGCGTTCAAGGAGGAAAACTAGCGAGTTTCTTCTTTTGGTGCGTAAATAATACTATGAATTTCTCTCTCTGAAAAAATTAAACTATTTTATCGCTAGATTTACGTAATTATTAGTCACGAAGTTTCTTACACTAGTCAACGGGTTCTATTATTTACGAGTTTATGCGGTCACAAAAATGCTTATATTTAAGATTCTACATCATAATCTACAGGTTATTTAATATCTTCGCACGTATTTAATTTTACAATTTGCTAATAAAAACATTAAAAAATCTTAGAGAACAAACAAACAGAAGTGAAGGGAAAACGTCGTTGCTTATCTTCATGAAGACTATATTCCGCTAGTTACTTCCCTTGATTGTTAATCGCGGATCAGAATAGCGGAGTCGTTATGCCCTTTTCATCAGAGAATGCGAAGTTATTACGCAAATATCTCAATGTCTTCCGTAACATGTCTATTTTTTTGCACAAGAGTCAAAGGGAAACAGTTTCTAGAAGGTGGAAATATAACGTAAGTTTTAATGTATGACGTGCGCCATAATGGCTGATGCTTTTTGTTCTTGGAATACACACGCTAATTAGTTCTAAATAAATAAATAAATAAATAAATAAATTTAAACTGCAATTGGGTGTAACCCGGTGGCAGTTAATTACATAAATATTATAATAAATGTCATGTGATCATTCTGTGTCATATTACTCTTCGCATTTAGCCAACAAGAATAGTTCAGCATTCTAATATTTACAATCGGCTGATCGAAGAGGAGCTACGGTTTGTATGCGTCAACACGTCTATACATAACGTTGAAAGTGCCAATTTTACTAAACCAATATACACAGGAATCTAATGAAATGAATTTTGTGGTACCCAACCATTCTGAATGCGACTATGTGAATTCAACTTCTTCATAATTATCTTTTTAAATGTTCTCAAGGCGCAGGAGCATATTTCTACTTTATGTTGTGAAAAACTAAAAATATTTATGTGCGTTTGGCGGAGGGGTAGAAATCTCCATTTAGTCCTTAGAAGTAAAGAAATGGCATATCTTAGTAATTATGCAATGGATAAAAAAGGAGCGAAAAAACTTGCTAGAGATGAAGGTATTGCTATAATCATGATATCTTTAAATAAGGAAACGTTGGCAAATTAGCTTGATCTACAAACCAAAATTCGATCTGAACAGCAGAATGGTCACTGTAGCATTAGGCCCCCATACCCTTGCGGTGGGAGCAGGGCCGATTGCGTGGGAATGGGATGTCCGCATGCCAGTGCAATGACAAGCGCACGTGGGGAAAACCAGAGGCAACGGACTCTGCGCAAATGCCGCGGCCGGAAGAAATGCAATGAATAAAAGTTAAGAAGTAAGAAAATATTTTTTCACACTACTTGCTAAAAGCAACTCTTTTAATAGCACTTAATGAGGTTGACAGGACGTATTAGTGTTAAAAGTACATTGACGTACGGTTCTAATATAGAAGAGAACCTACAAAATAAAAACAAAATCGATTCAAATTACCTAAGTAACAAACCAAATTTCTACATTATATTAAGGACATAAAAAAGATAAAAAGGAAGAATATAATACTGGAAGCAAAAGTTCTGATGAACAAAACCCCACAAAATGGTTTCCCAAGAAGTAGTACGCTTATGGATCAAGGAAAACAAATAAAACACTCTTGTCAATACTGCAATAAACTACATACTATAAGAAAAAATCTTCACAAATAGTATGAATGTATGTATCCATGTATACATTGCAACAGTTCTTTACTTACCAAGAATATAACAAATTTGCTGTTTCATAATATAATACGTGAAGAGCAAATATTCAATGGCGGGAGAACACTTCCGTGAAGCCTTGACGTCACCTGTGTCGTAAACAATGACGCAATTAGTATAAGAAATCACTCTGTACGTGCAGTATGCGAGTAGGTAGAATTACACATTCAAATATTCATTTTTAAGTGAAAATCGAAACTCTTTAATTTAAAAAAAAAATCCTGAGTTTCCACCCCAGCCGAAATAAGAACTAAACCTTCCGTGTATTGTAGTAAAGTGCTTGTAAGTGGAGGCGTGTGTACGTAAGGGGTGAAGGTAGGAAATAGAAGAGTCGGAAAAGGAAGAGGAAGGAAAGATCATGCGCGGCTCGTGACCTGTTTGTTAGGGTCGCTCCTGGAGTTGATCGGAGAAATCAAAGGAAATCATCGGTCTGAGCAGACGGTCTATAGAATTCTCCCCCAGTTAGTAGCTAAAATCGATCTAGCTGACAAGTAAGAATCGAAAATCCTGTCGTCGTTGAGACTCGAACCTTGCACTGAGACATGCACTGAGACATCTCTCCCGGTCCCATCGATCCTTATCCTCGATCCGATCAAGAGGTTGCCTTATCGAGACCCGTGAATCGAAAAGTGTTCGGGGAAGGGGGAGAGAAGTGGGTGCAGGCGTGGGCGGCGAGTGGACCACAGGGGCCTGGGTGTGGGACGAAGCCGTGCGCCTGTGGCACACTTCCTTCCGCAAACCGCCGTGTTCGACGCCCCCGCATCCGCCCCCGCCTCCGCCCCCGCCTCGCCCCCGCCCCGCCTCCGCCTCCGCCCCCGCCTCCGCCTCCGCCCCCGCCTCCGCCCCGCCTCCGACCGCCGCCCCCGCCTCCGCCCCCGCCGCCGCCACCGCCTCCGCACCCGCCTCCGCCTCCGCACCCGCCTCCGCATCCGCACCCGCCTCCGCATCCGCCCCCGCCTCCGCATCCGCCCCCGCCTCCGCGTCCTCCCCCGCCTCCACCGCCTCCACCGCCGCCCCCGACTCCGCCCCCCCCGCTTCCACCGGTGCCACTGGAGGCAGTAACGGAGGCGCAAGTCGGAGAAAGTACGCCAAGGGTAACATGAAGCCCAACTCTCGTAATGTTTTCTCCCAAGGAACTGGGCCAACGATGTGCATGGCGCGTTATCTAACCTACAGTGCACTATGTACTGTTGATCCGAAGAGAAGTAAAATGTTCCTAAATATTTGTACAATTCATTATGCACTTTCAATAAATTTAGAACCGACGTATTGTCGGTGCAGAAGAAAAGTGACGCATGTCTCATGAAGAAAACGGGCATGTTGGCATGTTACAGAACAGTTTTGGTCGATGTGGAGCAGTTAATGTTTCGAACAGAAGATAATGCCTTGTGAACTACATTTTTGAAATGTTTACACGTAAAAAATATACTATTTTCTAAACATATATCTTACCTTAAAAATGACGAATTTTGAGCTGAGTTACATTTCTTGTGCACTGGCGATATTATTGATTACCATCCTGACAAAATGCAATATGGTCAAAATGAAAATTGGGAATTTTTATTCCACTTTGTAATAATGCATGAAATAATACAAGTAATAATAATAAGATGCAAATTTAAATTCCGCACACCAAAATCAGGGTTAAATACCCGTTCAAACTCGCACTGCAATGCAGTAATATGGAAAACACTCATAAGGGCTAATATATGTGTAATGAGCTTTCGTGATCGATTTTCTTCTCATATTAGTACGCAATCCTCACAAATGATAAAACCAGACTTAAAATGTAGTACTAAATTCAACACTCAACAACTATTTCTGAAATTGTGTCAGCTAGATCTGATCGCCGATTAGTTTTGTTAGGAAATGCACTTAGCCTAGGATTAACCATTAGTTTACATATCTGAACAAAGAACCGATCTGTTCTAGAGTCGAAAGAAATATTTGCAGGTCACTAGTTTCATTCACGAGTGGTCACAAATCCTCTTCGCGTGACAAGTGGAAACGTGTTCACTTTGCGCATAAGAGGAGTATTTACGGACTGAATTACAGCGAGTGCCAGCAACTGGAAGCCAAAGCGACCGCGTGGCGAGGGAGCGCGAGGGCGAGGAAGGGGCGCGGAGGGGCGAGGGAGGGCGGGGAGGGAAGGTGGCCCCGTGCCCCATTTCCTTCCGCGGCCCGACGCACAGTGGGAGAGTGGACGGCAAAGCGGCGGAAATGAAATGGAATGGCATTAAAACAAAATTAATTTGAAATGTTATGTAATAATAATAATAATAATAATAATAATAATAATAATAATAATATAATAGTAGTAAGGAAAATAAGACGAAGAAGACAATAGAAAAAAAGATGCTTAAGATTTTTTTCTTGTAAGTAATTTTCTCCGGCGGTAGGCTACAACAACAAGAACACAATCTTCTTATATTACAATAATTACAATAAAATTAATAGTAAAACAATAAAAATTTCCAATAGCACATGCAATAATCACCACCACCAATTAATACATGTGCATTTATACATGACTCCTTTGAATGAGATAGTAAATGCTGAAATGCACCCTTACTCTACTTCCAATGGGAATTTTCTTCCTCACTGACGTCATACACAAGTTTTCAATTTTTACACTATAAATAAAGTTAATGTTATATATAAGAAGTATAATTATGTATAAGACATATATATATATATATATATATATATATATATATAAATAATTATACTTCTACTTTTTCTTTGTACCCGTTTATTGTCATATTTTGTATTCTCAACTATGAGTGCCTGTGCTAAATAATAAATAAACAAATAAATAAATAATAAACAAATAAATTAAAAAATATAAATAAATAAAGTTAATTAGTACGTATTGGCGTTTTGTGCGCACTGTGCAATTCTGGTAGAGCGCTTAACGGACTTTCCCTGAGCTTCTGGGTGACGGCGATGATACGAGAACAGTCGTGTGACCGTAATAGTCTTACGAACTTTCGCAAATTATTCTGTCGTAACTCTTTCGTGTGCCGAGAGCGGGACGCGCAGTGGATTTTAGGAACAAATTGAATGATGAAGGGCTTTTCATAACGCTCGCTTCCCACTCGACCCAAATAAAGTAGGAATGCGGCTGGAAGCCAAGATATTACTTTCAATGACACGAACATACCCACAAATGAATTGAAGCATACGATATTTCAAAAATTCTGATCAAATCACAGAATGCGTTTGAAAATGGACAACAAAATGTGTAAAATATATTCTTCTTATGCATTTCAGTATTACATACTTTTTCAATTTCTTATAACGATTTTTTTTACGATTCCTTATAACGTCTCTTAGCAAATGTATAGTTTTCGTTTCAAAGTAGTCATTGAATAGTAAAGAATTTACCGCAAAAGCAACATACTTTTGTTGCTTTACCATTTTTTTAACATTTATTAATAAATGTACATTTAGTTCCTTATAAAAATAAATTATCTTTTGTTTTAATAATTGTAATTTGTTTATAACCAGCAAATCTCACCAAAAAGTATGATGTGTTCAGTGAAAATTAAACTTGCATTCTGACACGGTCTACTGTAAGCTGTCCACAAATGCGTTCTCTTTTTTTCCATTCAGTGAATTAATTCTTCCTTCCAGTGTTCATTATTATGAGTGAAGTAAATTAGTGAACATTGTTATTTACACTTCTATTTAAGTCTCAGTTTTACTATATTTTATAAAGTGAATTAATAAAGAAAACAGTGTTATATTATTTTTTCCTTCCAGCAATCGGAAAATGCAAATTGTTTTAGTGCCAGAAATCCATTCCCGCTTCTCCTGACCCGAAGAAACAAATACTCTTCTGAATATAAGCCCACAAGATTAATGTTTCAGGCGTATAGAGTAAGACAGGGAAATATAAGAAAAACTAAACAATAAAATTTGTGACCCCTTCAAACAAATTTAAATTTCAACCTTTTAGGACTATGTTATTCTTGAAAACACCTGCTTATACCTGAACATGAATTTCTGGAAAACAGAAAGTAATAACAGTAGTTTGTGTTTGAATTTTTCTCAACTCCACTTTTACTTCTTTGTGATGTTTATAATTTGAGATTCATTTCTGTGAAGGCATAGAAAATAGGCCTCTTTATTGGGTATTAAAATTGTGAAATGTTGCTCAGATACTCGACTCCGTTAATGACCAATCGATATTCTAACGCCTGAAGGTGAGACCAAAATAGCGCAAAACGACACCGGTTCATGTTACATTTTGCTTTGCCAATTTTAATGATATGCTTACAGCTTATTCTTTAAATACCAGGGAACACGAATAAATTATCTTCGTTCTTAACCTCAAAACTACAACGTAGAAACATCACGTTGTGCAAGTTTGAAGCAAGTGAAAAGTCACCAATTTTTATTTTTCTTTTTTTTTTTGTTGTAGTACTGACACAGTGGCCAATAGAAGTGTTGTTGGACTGGTACTATTTTGTTGCATGCCATTGCTCGTCATATACTATAATACCTTTCTCGTCTGTCTCGGGATTCCTACTCACAACTCAAGTGCTAAGCAGACACTGCCGCAGCCAATTTAAATCGAGGTCTAACCGAATCACCCTAATTTTAAAAAAATAATTTAAATTACATTAGTCTCAACTAAATGGCATGGACTATATGTTGTCTGTTTACGTTTTCCTTCCCCTTGAAATGAATAACGTCTCATAACAAGAATGAACGTAACGTACTCGGGAGGTAGCGGCACCTGGTGGCCGGTATCTGAAACACCAAGGAGCACTAGAACTTTTCTCACGGACAAGATCGTGTTGGAAGAATAAAAGTTCAATTATATTCGTGTGTAAGAATCTTCAAATACATAACAAATTAATCTTCACGCAGATAATTAATGCTAAGAACTGTCAGCATTGTATACAATCTACGTGGAAATCCTTAGGAAATTGGTGTCTTTGAAATGTGACGATAAAGTATTTTGATGGATTCGTACTGCGATATTTATCGCTAACAAGTTGTGAAATCTGGCACAATAGATAGAATTGTCAAGATAAAGGGAAAATTTTGTAATTTGTTTTTGTGTATACCTATAAATTCTAATTTCCGTCACCAGGTAACTGTCCATGTTCCCAATATAGTGTATCAAGGTAGCAGTGTGGAAGAGTGCGAAACCTAAGACATACTATCAAATGCTACAGCTCTCCTCACATCCAATAGCGCTAAATGTTTTCAAGGCTTTTATGATTTGTTTGCTGTCAGAAGGGTCCCAAGAATGTGGGCGATTCTATTATCGTATCGTCCAACATCAAGAAAATGGACATTGCGTTTGACTCCCTCACAAAAGCATTGATCGTTTATAATAATAACAATAATAAAATAATTAAGAAAATAGTAATAATAATAATAATAATAATAATAATAATAATAATAATAATAATAAATAATAACCAATAATCTAATTCGGCCAAAAGTAATATGCATGTGTCAAATTTGGGGGAAGGAGAATTACGTTCCCATTCAGATGTTAAAAGTATCATCAGAGCATGTGCTTTCAAGATCACTCAGTTCATTTTTGAAGGAAAACCAGAATCGACTGATTAGTGATTACGGGCGCGTGAGGATAGGACAAGGAAGAGATCGCGCGAGGTCCGAGGCCCGAGGACACTGCTTCACCATTTGCCTGCGTTGGTCGTAAAAAACACGGAAAACTGTATACCGATCAGAGCAGGCGGCCGCTAGAATTCTCCTCCAGATAGGGGGACAATTGGACCTAGCTGACACACATGTGTCGAAAACCCTGCCACCCTAGGGCTCCCAGTCAGAGACATCTGTTGCCTTTAGTCACCGACAATACCACGATCGAGAAAGGACAATTTTACTGTTAATAATTACACATCCAAGCAACGTAATGAACGTTTAGTAAAAAAATAAATCTAAGAAACGAACCAATAATGCTTAACATATAAATGAAAAGTATTGAATTTGAAGATACATCAAAAGAAAAAAAATAGCAAAGAATTTTAGTTTTAGTTTGTTTCTATTTAAAATTACACATTTTATTTTTATTTTTCCCTTATACTTTCTATTTTTATATTGTGTCTAGTATACCAGTTTTATATTTTTTTAAATTCCCCTTTTTCTCATTAATTAATTTCTCATAGTTCATCTGGCAGTGAGTTGAGCCATTTTGAAATGGCTGTATTAAGCATTCACTCTCCAAATTTGTTAAAAGACTCTGGTAATATGAAATTGTATTTCTTTGTAGTTTCATAATTATGCCCACTGATTTTCTTATTTTTCACTGAAAAAATTCTTTGTAGCATTTGAAATTCGTGCAATTTTGTAACTGTCATGATTCCATACAACGCTGCACTATCTTCCAATTTTGAATAGTAATAATAATAATAGTAGTAGTAATAATAATTATATATTAATATATACTCTTTTGTTTTTTTGTTTATTATAGTCGCATCAACCAAAGGTTCTTAGCGACTTTTCAGTATTTTACATATTGCACTTACATTACATTTTATTAAATAACAAATTAATTTTTAAAGGCCTTAAAAAACAAAATTTTTTAAAAGCTCAACTACTCATTAGTAGGATAAAGTTTTTATGACATGCTTTTGCACTGTTATGTGACTGCTGCATTTTTGCGCCCATTGTGAGCAACACGAACGATTTGGAATACAGCAGAAGTGAATGCGGCTCGTCGATCGTGTTTCCCGGGGAAGCCCAACGCCCGGCGGCTGGCGTCACGCTTCGAGTGGAACGCCCTGGCGCTCACGTTGGCAGCTGGGAGCTGCCTTCGCCGATCCCAGCTCTGCCTCGTCGTTCGCACTTCCCCGTTCATCACCCCGGGTGCGAGGGCATTTCATTTCATTTATTTGTGGTAAAAATGAGTAAACACTTTAAGTGACGAAGCGAGAAGTGCAATATGTCCACGTTTTCTTCAGCTTCAGAATCTCTACCTTACTCTTTTAATTATATGGTTGCATTATTAATTATGGTTATGATTGTCTATTGTAGGCTTGTAAAATTGTCAGGTTGTTGTAATTTTTGACAATGAATTATATTTAATATCTTATTTGCTTTATTATATATGGTTCGAAAGTTTTGTTGTTGTTTCATGACTAACTTCCATAGAATGTTTTTTATTTTATTCATTTTAATTGACTTTAATGTTTTCAAATTATATAAATTCACCATACAGGATATCCGTGAAGAAAATGTAGAAAATTGGAAAATAAGTTCTTAACACAATTTTAAGCATATTTTTTCTAATAAACTACTTGGAAATCCTGAATGGCTGAGCCGCAATAAGCACTTAAAAGTTGGTTTGAAAAAATGATTTCTAGGCAAACATTTGCATTGCAGAAGCATAGTTGGTTGGTTGGTTAGTGATTCCGGGCGCGTCAACAGCTTAGGTCATTAGTTCCGTAAGTGTCGTGCATTTTTTTTCAGGAGATGGCGGTGATCTTCCCCCGCCAGATGGTGAGATCCGGCGCCTACCTACCGTCGGCTAGCGGGGTTTGCCCCTAACCAGGACTCTCCCGCCAGCGGGGCACCGCCCCAGTCGGGACAAGCTCTAACCTCCCGACCGATCACCCGGAATACGAGATAGTGTAGTGCATGTTGGTGTAAGTGTGTGTATGTAAGGGGAGAAGATAGAGCAAGGAAAAGGCAGGAAAAATCGTGCGCGGTCCGTGGCCCGTTGGTTAGGATACTGCTCCGGATTTCGACTGGTGTTGATCGGAGAAACCACGGAAAACTACCCATCAGAGCAGCCGGCTGCTGAAAAGCTAGTGTCGAAAACCCTGCCGCCTTCAGGACTCGAACCTAGGACCTCCCATTCAGAGGCGCTGTAATGACATCAGTTGATGCACTGAGCTACCGCTCCCGGTGCAGAAGGATAGAAACATTGCAGAAACATGTCAATTGTTTATTATTTACAAACGAAATGAATATATGTATTCAGGAAGAAAAATGAACCGACAAAGAAAAATGCACCCATATTACATACGGCTTTTCTATCTCTATGTTAATTTTTGTCTTTCTGAACAAATGTATTCATTTCTTTTTCTAATTTTGTTTCGTATTTTTGACGTCTCCTCACCGGACACCTGTACATTCATTATGAATTCCAATGTCTTATGCTAATAATATACTTATTATTGTACTGGTAGCTGTCTGATGATAGTGCTAAACTTGTCCTGAAACCTTCCCACGAAATGATATAATTTAATGTAACTGATGGTCAACAACAAAAGGAATCCTATAATTCTACTTATAGTTGAATTATGTATAAAAGGCAGGATTAAGCGTGGTATGCAAAATTTGAAAATGTGATTGGCGACATTTCAAAACAAAAGATTTTCACTCTCTAGCATTAGAAAATACATTTTCATCGGCTAACGATCTACATATTTGATTTTGTAATATTGCTGACAAAACAACAACCCACGCCCCCCTCCCAGCTCCATCACATTTAGCAAAGGAGCGTTCAGCAAATCATGCACATAGTATAACATCGTTAATGACCACAAGAAATCTCAGCCACAAGGAGCCATCTCAGCATTTGTTCAATGGATCGATTTCAGTGCTGGTTTCCTCTTTCAGTCATTCCTGAATTCGGTTAATGTTCTCAGTTAAGTACTTTATTACCACATTCCTTCCCTTCTTGCGATTGTCACTATTTCATTGCACTATTTAATCAATTATTAAACAACTGCTGCTTCCAAATTTAACATACATTTTATTCACTACTGCATTTCACTATTCCGTTACAACGAAACGAAAAATAAATAAATGGCAGTAAGCATTCATTCGTACAGCGTCCACAGAACACAGCAAGTTATTCTTGACAATGTTATTGAAATTCAAGCTTGTTACGGAAATGACATTTCGCTTAAAAGTCAATGTATGGGCGAAAATAATTTGAATTTTAATTAAATACAGTAAGAAAACAGAAAAAGGCTCTAATTCATATATATACTGACCAGCTCTCGCTTACGAGAACGGGTAGTTTTGTCAACAGACCTGCAATACATAAACTGCGTTGTAGCAGGAGAAACTTATCAATCCGACTCTCATAGCTCCCTTCCTGGGACCACGCAACGGTGAGCAGATCACAGGGGATTAGCGCCTTACGCGTGTGACACAATTCGAACTACTAGCCATTTACTTAAAAGTTTTTTGTAACTCGGATTGTATACTGATTCCAGGCCCGTCAACTGCTAAGGTCGAGGTCAACTGCTATTGTAGGGATGAATTTAATGAAGTTTTGTTTTCTTTTGACTTTTTTCTTTAGACTTTGCCTTTGGTGCAGACATTAATTTTATGTTATGAGAAATGCAAATGACCTACCCCCAATGGCACCCCACTGGCATTTATTTATTGTTGATTTCTACTAAGTCATTTTCCCCGTCATTTTCAAAGTCACTTCCGTCATTTTTAAAGCATTTAGCTGATTTCATAGATTTTAATGTCATTTTAATGGTACTTGCTTCAAATAATATTTGCGGAATTAAACTAATGCTCTCCACAGAAATACTCGGTAGCCTATTCGATTTCTTCACTCAAAAATTGTCATGTCAGCCGTTGTATATAATCTACGGTTCCTGTGACGCGGAACGGGATAACAAAAGACTGAGATCCTTTGGCAAAAAAACGATCCAAACCAAATGTTTGAAGGCTGGATTCACTTGAACGAAAGGAAAAAGCCTTGATTACAACAGTAACATATCCAACAGTTTGAGTTGTTCATCTGAACTGGTTTTCATAGATTTTTTTACGTAATTTTTCTTTGCTTTTAGGGTATTTTAATAACATATTAAAAGCATTTTATTGATCATTTTTGGTGATGCTTTAGGTCATCGAAATCCGTTCACTAGTCATTAGTATCGTGAGTTTAGTGAATCATTGTATCGCGGGAGGTGGCGGTGATGTTTTGCGCTGGATGGCGAGATCCGGCGTTGACCTACCAGTCGGCGGATTTACCCCAAACCAGGGGAAAATCCGTCCAGATCACGGGATTTTCCACAACCAGGTATCTCCCACCAACGTGACCCCCTCCGGAACAAACCAAAGCTCCCGACTGGTCTTCCGACATGTGTGGTAGTGCAGCCCATGCGTGTGCACGCCTGGTTTTGATCGGAGATCCCATGGAAAACTAACGATCAGAGCAGCGGGCCTCTACAATTCTCCTCCGGACAGCGGCTGAACTCAACCTACCTCTGACTGTTATGGCCGGGATCAAGTGGAAATGGACGTATTAAATAATGTGTAGTGGAAATTATTTTTGTACGCAGGTAACTTAAAGAAGTCACGGAAGTGAAGCCTGCCATGGGTGATGAGTTTTGAGAGGAATGAAAAACGTGTGCACAGCTTAGCTGAGAACGGAGTAATGTGAAAGCTATGGCTCACAAATCGTTCAGGTTATCGACCAAACAAGAATGAGACAGCCTGACAGAGGAAAGAGAGAGGAAAGGAGTGAAAGGGATAGGAAAGAGTGAGTAAGAAATCAAGGAGAAAGTGTAAAAAGAATGTCCCAAAAGAAAAGCAAGAATGCTATGAGAATTTTACCACAATTTTGATATGAAAATGACATGGACATTAATTTACATATATTCCAAGTTCTGACGTTAAATTATAATTTCAATTTTGATATTGGCATTATTTTTCATGTAGTACATACCATTTTTTCGAACACATCGATTTAAAAAATGCATGTATAAGATTTATTTTTCTTGGAATGTTAGTACAGTTTACTGATGACAATCTAATCACGTCTTTTATTTGTACTTTAAGAAGTATCTAAATGTATTTATTTCAATCAAATTATATAAGAACAAGAGTTCCCAACGGGGTTGGTATCGACTACTTGGTTATAAAAGAAACTTTTAAGAAAGTCAATAAAGTTTAAGGTGTCGAATGGAAGTCAATAGCCGAATATGACCCGGTAACAGAAAGGTATATTCAATACCAAGATTACAAAAAAAAAATTAAAGAAATAGATATTTGTTTTCTAACACAAAGTTAACAAAATCTAATGATAAATCTATAATTTTTTTCTTTGATATTCATTATTTATCTTTAGATTGTTTAGAAAATTCATGGAATTATAGCCCTGTATTCACAATGTTGTTCTACCTAGCAACAAAATAATCTCCCCAACACGCCCAGTAGTAATGTTATAATAAAGTAACAATTTCAAATAAACCATTCTGTGCTCCATTGAAAATGTACCGACCATTTAAATGAATTGAACACAAAATTAAGTTCATTATGCTAAATTAAATGGAACGTCCATTTAAATAATTGAACACAAAATTAAGTTCATTATGTACGCGTTCAGAATTCTTGCAAATTCAGTCAACCTTCATACTGCTCGTTGTGTATATTTCGCGAATGTTCATTCCCGCCTGAGATATGGCATAATATTCTGGGGAAATACATCTTATAGCTCCCAGACTTTTAGATTACAAAAAGAATTGTATGAATGATAAACAAATCCCACCCAAGTGATTCTTGTAAGTCTCTCTTCATTAATCTAGGAATTTTACCATTACCTTGTCTGTTGATTTACGAATCAGTGGTTTTTGTCAAAAATGACTTGCTTAATAATATATTTGCGGGCGAGAATATATTTTTAGAAGATCCCGATATCTATTACTATAACACTCGACGTAGAAATCATATTCATCAGGTCACATTATCAACAGCTCATTACAAAAAATTCACATACAATAAATGTACATTATTTTACAACACTTTGCCAGATGACATTAAACGATTAAATTCCATAGAAAAGTTCAAATTCCAAGTGAAATCGTATCTGCTGCATAACTGCTTTTATATAATTAGAGATTATACTGAGAATCAGAAGGAAAGTAACATTAATTTTAAGAGTGATATTAATGTATCATTTACCATTGGACTGCATAATTCTAAACAATATGTAACAAGTATTGTATCGCAGTTTTGGGTCAATGACCACCATCTCGATCAGGTTTTTCGTCCAGTTTCCCTGATCCATTGCGCTAATGCTGAGATGGCCCCTTGTTTTGCTTCTGGACATAAATGTAACTTCATTATCTGTGCCCGTCTTCTAGAATTCAGTGAGAAATATAGTTATTCAAATTATCGTTTCCATGTTGTCGCGGCAGAAAGTATTTTTCCGAAGGACAACATGGATAAGAGCCCCAATTTTTATTGCTTATTTATCCTTGAAAATTGATTTTATTACATGGAAGTTTCTTTTTCATTCAAAATTCAAGTAGTATATGAGTTAGTGTAGGGATCACAGAATTTTCAAAATGTACACACAATTCACTTCTCCCCATAGCACGTCATACGCTGTTTTAACTGTTTTTTTTACGGAAAATACATAAATAAATAAGTAATGTAAGTAATGCAGTATGCAGTATGTTCTTAAAAAATCGCTCAATGGTAACATTGCACAAAAATTAAGTTTATAAACTTGATTACATCAGAGGGGAAGCGCAATATTGAAAATCGATATATTTACGAAATGTTAGTATACAGAATTGTTATCTCTAATCTTGAATTTGTACAATTTTGTGTGTCCTGTCTTACAGACACGGGTTGTACTTAATGGGTCGTTGAAGCACCCTAATTTTTTTGAAAGAGGTCAATGCAAGAAAAGTATTGGGTATCCCAGTCTTCGCCTCATATACTTTTTCGAATATCAGTACATTAACCATGGATGGCAAAAAAGTACTAAAGAGAGAGTAATTTGTCTGGCCAATTTATTTTACAAGAACCATCCAAGAAACCTGGAAATGATGTATACAGTGTGTAAAACACCCATTTTTGAACAAATTAAATTACCAAAAATTGAGCTAGAAAGAATGGAAACAAAACGAATTCCCTTTTTCGTTAGCAGGGCCCAGCAATAACAGTTTTTCTCTCGAAAAATCGCTGATTTTCGGCTCACGATTACACTTTTTCTTACTAAATAAGGCTAGAAATTATAAAAAGAGACACAAATAATGCAAATTAACCTATCCAAATTTCAAATGAAAATAGATGATTCATTTCACACATATAATTCATTTTGACTAAAAATATGGTAATATTTTATATATCGGAGACCTAATTCGTTCATATATAGCAGGCTATATGGCGATATTGTAAAATAATAGCTAAAATACAGAAAGTCATGTAAATGTAACACATTCAATTGAATAACACTATAAAACGTATCGAAAATATCAGTCATACAAGAATCCTGACAGAAAACTGGCATCGGTCTGTGACACTGTAACTGTCAACAGTGTTCACTGGTCATATTGAAAAGGAAATCTGTCGTTTGTCAGTTTCATAACGCAACATAAAAATGTTTAAATAGAACAGGTAATAAGTAAGACACGGTAGTTAATAGAAATACAGGATCTTGGGTGCGAGGCTTTATATTCGACGTTAACTGGCGCCTGAAGTTTTGTTCTAATTTACAACAAAATACCCAGATGTGATTTTAAAAATATATATAATTGTAGTGTATCAGCATTTCAATTATGAGAAATCTCCAGTCTACAAAAGCCAAGAAGGAAGATAAATTTTTTTCAGGAATCTATTTTTTTGCAGTGGCGAAAATAATTATTTATTGTTTACACAGTTATAATTCTTGACATGAACTTCTTGTAAAAACGCAATTCTAAAATATTACTTTTCTTACGTATACTTTAAAGATTTCAACAACTGATTTTAGTCATCACTTTTATATACTATTTTTCACACTGGCACTTTAATCTACTCGTAAATCTGCAAAACTTTGGTCCTCATCGTCATCACACCTCTCTGCAACCAAAAACGTACTTTTTAATTTTAATTCTTTCCGGCAACTCAATACTATTTTATCTCACTGAAAAAATATGATAAATAAGAAACGAAGTATTACTTTTAGAAAACTATTTTTTGATATTTTCTCATGCCCAAATTAAATAAAAAAATAACAAAAAATATTTTTTATTGTCTTAGAACCATGGAACAGGCTCGAAAAAATCTCAAACGGTTCTCTTAAAACAAATCGTTGTGGGTTTTTTCAGATTTTTTCGACAGCTGGGATGCAGTTAAAAAAATAAAAACCCTTTCCGCCTTTAAATCAGCTTGACTATAAATGTACTTCGAAAATGACTGCAAGAGTTCTGTGCATTTATCTTAGTGTTTATCATACATTTGTATACATTGCTGTAGCATCCAGTAATATTTTGAATTTGTAATTTATTTATAAATTATCATTCTTTAAATCTTTTTAATCTTTTGCATACGTATATCATACGTTAAGGGAAGACGATAGTATTTGGCAGTTTATAAACTGTTAAAGTTTCTTATAAGAAACTTTCGACTCAAAACCTTGAAAGTGTGATTGGTTGATAGAGAATTACACCCCATCCTACATCGAAAAGAATTCAGACGAAAAACAGTAGATTATGACATCAACAATAGAACATTATTATTTATTTAACAGAGTGAGCTGATTATACAACGCTCAGCTATATGGCTTTTCAATTGTTAGGAACCAGCATTTTCAGACGAAAATATGCGAAGAAAAATACGGCCACCTCCCATTAAACATAGATTGGAGTAGTGCGAATGATAAAGTAGAGGAATACATATTGTTGACTTTTTATGGGAGGACTATTTATTTCATTATCTTATATCAGCCAGTTTCCGGAGGAAGATGTGGAAGGGGAGTCGGTTGCGGAGACGAGTTTCTACGGGATGCTCTTTCCCTACGTTGTGGTGGGAAGCACCGGTAACTGAGGGTAGATTTTGGAAGAATGATGGGGAAAGTTTAATGATGTATGATAGGACGGGCTCTATGGCTAGGTCTTTGTGAAGGTTAGTGTTGCTTATAAACCAAGGTGCGTAAACTGCAGTTCTCAGGAACCTATTTTGGAATATTTGGAGTTTGTTGATGGTTGTAGGGGCGGCATTGCACCAGACTGGACAAGCGTACGCAAGTAATGGACGTAAAATGGCTTTATATATATAAGGAGAGCAGAATGGAGCTTTACTGATGAGTGTCGGTTAATTACTGGTCGAAGAATACATAGTCTATTAGCTTCGTTCACCTTGGAGGTGATGTGGTCTTTCCAAGTCAATCTGGTGTCCATTAGGACACCTAGATAACGGACTGGGGGGGTTGAGGAGCACCATGGTATTACTGCCGAGTCAAATTTTAATGGGAGTGGGAAGGCTGGAAGTCGTAGCGTGAAAACTTTGGATATGGATTTGTTTGGATTTATCTCGATTTTCCAGTTTCTGCACCATGTTTCAATAGTCGTGAGGTGTGTCTGAATTAAATTCCTTGTGGTATTGAGATATTGGTCAGAAGCAAAAATGACAGTATCGTCTGCAAAAAGGGCAGTGTGTACATTAGGGTGCGTTTGAATGTCTGAAATGAATATATTAAAGACGACTGGCGACAACGGGGACCTTGTGAAACTCCTGCTGAACTATTTCGCGGTGAAGAGTACAAGTGTGCCCACTTGTACAATAAATGTGCTGTCTTTAATGAAAATGGATATGGTGTTGATTAAATATTTCAGATTATGACATATAGAATAATTATTGCATTACGCATTATAATATCGAATAACTCGGAAGCGCCTAGGCCACCTTGACCTTTTACGCTTGCAAAAAGTCTGATGTCTCATGGGGACACGATTTTTTCTTAGGTCAAGTAAATTCTGAAGATGACGTGTTTTGGAAGATGGGTAGATGACAAATGGGGAAATGATGAGGGACAGTTCGGGTGCAGGTGAAGAATAGGTGGGTGACAGTAGAGAAATCAGGGGGAAAGGTTGGATCCGGGTTATGTTCTCAGGCAGTATTCTACAAAACACGACGTTCATGATCGTCCTTTTATTTTTTTTTACAATTTTTCATTTTTAGTTCTCTTGGGTGTCCCCTCTCCACAGCATGGGTAGATAGAAAATAGGCAACGAAATCAATGTAAAAGTAAATTGAAGGAAAATACCGAAAAGTTCTTTCACGATAAAATTAAAGAAAAAATTTTATTTTCTGTGATTTTTTTATCTCAATTCTCAGCAATATTGGAATGGGTTTTTTCGCATAGTACTAGGTCTCTAATTCTGTAAATCCCATTTCGGGGGATGGATGTTCGCTGTTGGGTACTACATTAAGTCAATTTTCAGATTCCATACAATTATTAATTATAAAGGATAGAGTTTTCGCTGAGTCCGGATTGTATATACTTATTTATACGTATACAAGAATAAATACTTAGCTAAGGGAAAAGACAACTTTTTCTCTAATCTGAAACATCTACAGATGTGACAGCAAAGGCTTCCGCTGCCGGAGTCAGTAACTATTTAGCGGTCCGGGAGATGCCGCGTCCTAGGCACAGTAACCAAAGTTTTAGACGCCATTCGGCGACCTTCCTGGAGGAAGGTCGCGGTTGCCTAGGACGCGGCGTCTGCCGGACAGCTAATACTTGACTACAAAAACCGGGAAAGATAGCTCAGTGCATCAACTGATGTCACTGCAGCGCCTCTGACCGGAGGTCCTAGGTTCGAGTCCTGACGGCGGCAGGATTTGCGACACTAGCTTTTCAGCTAGGTCGAATTCAGTCGCTGTCTGGAGGAGAATTCTAGCGGCCGGCTGCTCTGATCGGTAGTTTTCCGTGGTTTCTCCGATCAACACCAGGCGAATGCCGGAGCCTACAAAACGGGCCACGGACCGCGCGCGATCTTCCTTCATCTTCTTTGTCCTATCCTCTCCTCTCACACACACACACACACACACACACACACACACACACACACACACACACTTACACTAACATGCACTACACTACCACATATTCCGGGAGACCGGTCGGGAGCTTAGAGCTTGTCCCGGCTGGGGCGGTGCTCCGCAGGTGGGAGAGTCCTCGTTAGGGGGAAACACCACTAGCCGACGGTAAGTCGGCGCCGGATCTCACCATCCAGCTGGGGAAGACCACCGCCATCTCCCGAGAAACAAACATGCACTACACTAGCGGGAATAATGACTAACGTAGTTGACGCGCCCGGAAACACGAAAAAAACTAATTAAACCAATTGACTACAAACGCTTTATTTTTTTAAACTATAGCCCAGCAATTTAAAAAATGTGAAAAAATTTACGAATGTTCTGAAATGAGGATTTAATATTGTTGTGTGCCTGGGCCCCTGTTCTAAGACATGGCAATACAGGTCTAGCAAACCCTTTAATTTCCCCATATGTTCCCCACTTGTCCTTAACATGTGACCCAATTATTTTCTCATAAACTGCCAAAAATTATCGTCTTCCCTTAGCGTACTTATGCAAAGGATTAGAAAGATTTAAAAAACGATAATTTGTATCTAAATTCCAAAATCATAAAATGCTACAATACTGTTCACAAATGTATAATAAACACTAGAATAAATGCACAGAACTGTTGCAGTCATTTTCAAAGTACATTTAAAGTCAAGGTGGTTAAAAAAACAGGAAAATGGTTTTTATTTTTATAACCTCAGCCCAGCAATGGAATAAATCTGAAAAAAAAAATTCACAACAATTTGTGTTTTAAGAGACACTTTTGAGCTGTTTCCGAGCCTGTTCCATGGTTCTAAGACACAATAAAAATATTTTTTGTTTTTGTTTTTTAAATTGTGTTTGAATTTGGGTATGAGAAAATATCAAAAAATATTTTTCTGATATTGATTTGTTTCTTACTGATCTTTTTTTTTCAGTCAGACAAAAGAGTTTTAATTTGCCAAAAAGAGTTAAAATTAAAAACATGTTTTTGTTTGTAGAAGGGTGTGGGTGAGGGGACATGGGCTAAGAAACCTTTAAAAAATATTATTTTTATGTTAGAATTATAATGTAACCACTCATACCTCATTTGGTTTAGGGGAACTTTGCTTACCATCTCATCCGGGTGTACCCTTTCCTGAACTCGCGGCAAATTCTAAGAAGCCTCCACGATTTGCTTCTCAACATAAATGTAGTTTTCACTATCTGTGCATGTTGTTTTGAGATCTGAAGAAAATGAAGATACTCAAATAATAGTAGTCCATTTTCTCACTGCAGTAAGTCTATTCTTTCACGTCGAACATAACTCTACAGTAAGTTGATTCCTTCTCATAACCAAAGTTTGTAGCTAATTTGCTTTTCCCTTTATTAGACCGGACCTAATATTTTCCTACCAATTCTTGCCAGAAATGCTCGTTTCTAGGTACCTATGTTCATAATTGAACTTAATATGTATACGATTTAGGACAGAGATCTCAGTGATGAAGAAACGGTACTCAGAATGCAGGTGTTCCTAAGTACGCCATACCATTTTTAACGTTTTTTGGCGATAAAAATTAAACAAAAGTCTTCTTCGTTCGCAGATGGCTCGGCTCTGCGATCAAGGGGACCGCTTCCCGGTTTGCGAATGTAGATGTCGGAAATGCGGAAATGTCCGTAGATGCGGAATGTAGATGTCGGAAACTCAGTGCAGGCGTCCAATTGCATTTCTCCGATTTTAGCGTGGAAGTGGACCGGTATGTGAATGTATTACGGCGTCCACCTATCTTCGTACACAGTTTTTGAAACAAAAAACGTGTCTGCTGTTTGGCATCTCAAAGAGAGAAGGGGATGATTTACTGATCTCGTATGATCGAGAAATATGCTGCCTTAAACGTGCAAGGCCTTAAACGATTGGCTGTAGACCAAGTCGATGTAAGAAAATGCAATCACTGGAACTTGAATTTAGAAAATAAGAAAATGTTTATATGATTTGTTTTATATGGCTTTAAAATGTTCATTTCGCCTCTTGATGTACACTTCACTGACGTTATCAAAAATACGTTGGATTAATATTATTTATAATGCATTGTATATATTTAACTTATTTTAAATAAGTAATTTTTTTTTTAATACAGCACTTCAATTACATGCTTGTAAGCCTGTATGTATGCTGTTTATTTACTGGTATTCGAGAGCACTTGATACCCTAAGGTCATTGAGAGCTCTGAATGACTGTTCATGAGTAGATGAGGCGGGAGAATTCCGAGAAAACTGCCGAGAATTCGCTTTGTCATCCATGAATATATATATATATATATATATATATATATATATATATATATATATATATATATATATATATGTGTGTGTGTGTGTGTGTGTGTGTGTGTGTGTGTGTGTGTGTGTTTATGTGTGTGTGTAAGAGATTCTGTTAATAGAGACGGTCATCGACATTTGGTGAAGTTAAGAGTTTTTCGATTCCTCTCATTCATTACATTTTCAATGTAAATAGTGCCCTACAACACCAATACCTTCTCTCATTATTGACAACTGTTACGTTGTATATTACAATTTCTGTCCTAATAACATTTCATTCATAACTTGAAAATGTCCAAACCAATTCAAAAGATCTTTTTCAATAAATCACGGAAAACAATTTTTGAAGCACAATCAAATATCTTGGACATTCGGCTTTGTATGGTAGAATAAACCTACAGTCACATTGAAAATGTCTATCTAAATATTTGTATATGCACCCGTCCTGGAGAGATTTGCTAGGACCGATATCTTACCTACTGCGAGTCTTTTTGCAGTTTCACTAAGACTTGAAAGCTCACTTTTATGGTGTTTTTTATTTTATATTGTATTATCTTACAATAAAATACGTAAAACTGACAGGAACTGAAACTTATCGTATTCATTAAAATAAAATTTCCATGTTTTCCACCCCACATTGATGATTTGAATAGTATAATATTATAAAAGTCTGTCGGAAGCAAATGAGATAACTCAAACTTAGTATTTTAACACGACTCTTGCACAAACAACTTTATTTAGAATACTGGTTTAGAGGTCGCTCAACAAGAATACCACAGGCAGCAAAAGACTTGTTGCGAGATGTTACGTATTTCCTATTTAATGTAAAATGTTATCGTATAATCAGCTTATCAACAAACTTTGCTGTGAACCTGGTTGCACGCAACTCACACACGTGAGCAGAAGTCTCGTGTTTACTACGTACACATGCCTTCAACCAGAAATTTCGAAGACATTCATCCCCACAGTAATTTTCCACGTTATGCCACTATGACGTCGTCCAAAACGTGTTTCTCTGAACATTTACTCTACTTGTTATTACCAGGCAATGAAACGTCTGGCGAGCCGGTTAGACGCGTAAGAGCATTATGAGAACATTCATTAGCTCCTTTTTTCTTTCTATGTGGTGAACTTGCGTGCGAATCTACAATCAGAAACTCTGATATCGCTCTGGTCTCTACTTGTATTACAAGTTTTTATACTGCTTCCAGAAGTAAACTTTTTTCACGGACTTTCATATTTTTGTGCGTGTAATATGGATTTATTTAATCCTTAATAGGATCATGTGCACCGGAGACGACTGAGGGATCATTGCTCTTTGATGAAATGTGGAAGAGGACCCAGGGGTTTCCTTACGCTTTGCAAATTAAGGGAAAAGTAATCCAGGAAGTAGGGGTCTTTGACCCAATCTCGAGCGTTTTTAAATATTGCCAGAGCACAAAAAAAAATCATTTCGCAGGAGAACTGTTCCAGTCTGAGAGGAGACGTTTATTTAGCGGCCAAACAAACATATTTTTCTCCAGTTCACGATGAGCCGCTTCAACTGACCAGTGAATATCAGTTAGAGAGCGTGATTCATTCGATTGTTTTGTTGACAACTACTTGCGCTTTCCTTTCAATGCTGGAATTAACACCTTGTAACCTTGTCTTCAAGTACACTTTTAACATCTCTGAAACCCCTCTCTAAATCAAAAATATCTCGTTGTTTCAACAAAGAATTTAAGCCGTTCACATCTCTTTTCACATAATCTCTTTCAATATGCTGACATCATTTTGATTTGCATAATATGAACCAGCAACATGATTTTCGAAAATTTAAATTTAGCGCCAAAAATAATCCGCAATAATTTGCTTGGTAAAATAATATGATTTTCATCCTGAAAAGTATTTTTCCGTAGAAAAGTGGTTAAATTATTACGAGTTATATGCATATAAATGACGAAAAAAGTTATTAATTTTGGTCAATAGACGCATGAACAAGAAACAATCTGGAAAATATAATTGTAAACAACATACTAATACCGATTTGTAGGAGTTTTTAGAGCCATCGCCCCAGATATAAAACAAAAAAACATAATTAAAACATAATAAAATATAATAATTTTATAATGTTTTAAAAGATGAATTTGCTGCTACATTTTTTGAAAAGGCTCTCTAAGATACGCATAGATGTCAACTATGTCTCATATTTTTTTCAGAATTTTATATCCGAGTAATGATATGAAAAAAATCCAAAATTTCGTATGCTTCTGATATCTTACAAAAGAATCAGGCTACCGTTTTGAGATTTTGGAAAAACGACTTTCAAACTAATACTAATCCAGCCCTCTATTCAAAACTGAATTAAGATTGGGGGAATTTTTCCTCCATTATCCTGCTACAGCCCTTCTAAACTTAATTATTATATATACTTCTTCGTTATTGATCTAGGAATTGGATTTTGGAGTTTTTATTTTTATAAAATTGAAGAAGATTCCTAGTTTTGCATAGTTTAAAACTAGTGATGCTAAAACAGCATGTACTTTCTCACCCGTATGTTCTCGCAGTATTACCCCAAAAGTACTCAAATTTTCAAAAAATTGAACATGACCTTATTTAAAAATCTATCTCTAAGGAACAGATTTCATGAACAGAAAATCTCTACTTTTAATTTATTAGTTGTAAAAAGAGTCCGAAAAAATTGTGACCTTTTGCACTTTTCGAAAAATCAGGGTTATCAATGAACATGAGACCTGCACCATTCTCTTAAACGTCGTTCACACTATCCAACAAAATATGTAATCAAAAAGATAGAGCATTTTTTTTGAAAATTTGAAAAATGTACCAGGGGCTTAATGTAAAGTACCCCTCAATGTTGAAAATTCAAGAGGCCGCCACATCAGCCAGATCGATTGCGGAATATAAATTTTGGAGAAAATCGGATGAACGGTTTAGCCACTAGCGTTGTACACAAATGGAGGGACAGACAGACGTTTGGCCGTCATTCGATTTTTCGGTATCAAGGATCCCCATAACAGATTCTGGCTACAGACAAGAAAAAGTGGTCCGTTCACAATGAGTTACATTTTTATTTATGCAGGTTATTGGAGGGTGCGAAATCATAATTGCAAACCGAACGACATCCTTTATAAACTGGACCGCATTATAATTTATAATTTTATAATTATAATTTTATATTATAGTGAAATTTTATTTTATGCAATTTTAAGATAATTAATTCAATGTGAAATTCAAGATAATTAATTCTTGTGGGATTACTTGAAACTTCAATAATATAAGTTTTATTACAGACTTAAAGACTGTTTTAAGTAGGCCAAGCACGACTATTTCTATCATTACGTCAGATCATGACGTCAGATTGTCTGACGCCTGATGTCTAAAAATGATTCTCTGATCTCAGGTGTCAAAGTCGTTGACAGCAATCTATTGAAGTGAATTGCTTCAACTACATATCAAGCCATTTCTCTATTAGGTATACGTGTTTGTCGACCCAGGGACTCGGGAAGTAACTGATTTTCCACGAAGGGAATCTACAAAGATGAAGTACGAGGAAGGGAATCATATGTTGGTATTCCCTTATTTAGAAATATTTCGCAGTTTCTAACTAAAATGTTTTTATTGTGTTCATAACCTGAAAAATGTTTCATAAAATATATTGAAAAGAAAATACATTATTTGTGTCAAAATATGTACGGTACTTTTAAAATCTAAAATGTATTTCATTTCCAATTTTCACTTCAAAAACTGATTGACGTATAATGACAGAGGCAATAAGGAAGTGTATTTGATCTCGAACCTCTTCATGCATAATACGCCAAGAAAGTTCGCAGTAGCACCATCCTGTGTACAACAGATATTATGTTATAGTACGAGCTGCGACATGAAAACGTAAATTGTGTACTCAACACAATCATAATAGATGCTAGAAATGTGGTTGCCTTTCCTTGTTTTCCAGTGATCTGGTTGCTACCACCGTAAATGCAGTTTTTAATAGGAGGCCTTGATTCGGTTCACTGCGGAGAGACTTTCCTGGCGCACTGTAGTTGGCAAATCAAATTATATCAGATCCCGACATACTCCTGAGAATCGTAGTTACAACATTCGGAATGCATAGCTTAGCATAGTAGCCCGAACCACCAAGCCTAAGGTCTTCTACTTCTGGGAGTGAGAAAACCGACTTCAGCTTCAGAACGTAATCAATTTTATCAGTGGCCACCGTTCTGAACGTGAAGTCATTTCTTCATCTGAATCATACATATCGTTGAATAGGAAAAAGCTACAAACTTTTATAGAAACTTTAGAGATAATAAAAATTGGAGGAATACGAAGTTAATTAATTATCTACTTTTTAGTTTCCACATAAGGACATGCTGTTAATGCTGTTTAATGCATTTTAAATAACATTGAGTTTACATATGATAATTAATTTACAAACAATTTAGGGTACACCCGTAGGTGGTTCGTTGAGTTCTTTGTTTTCTGGTATTGTTATAAGAAAATTGAAAGAATCCATGCTATCAACAAGAAATATTTTCTTTTGCAGAAGATATGTAGTTGACATTTTAATTATTGTTCGTAGGAAAGAAATAGCACAACTTCTGATTTACAATTTACAATGAGATGCCTATTAACAGTTCTATCAATTTCCTTGATCTTACTTTAACCTTGGGAGGGAATACAATTTCTGCCAGTTAGTTTAGGAAAATTATTCTTTTGAGAGAACGTTAAATAGTTTTTCCGCCCATCCCATCCAACAGAAGATAATTATTTATGGCATAGTAATCTGACAAACTTTCAGATCCTTCTAAATAAAAATTAATTTAAATATAATTCTTAGCGAAAATAATTATCCTTCAGATTTTATCAACAAATTCATGAAGAAGAGACTAGCCATTCTCGCTTCAGCTGCGGGCCAGAGCAGTCGCTCCGCTACCAGCAGCTAGAATCGTTTAGTGTGATAGTGTATTCAACATCGCTACAAACTTCAGAAAACAGTGGTGCCTTAGTGTACGAAACAGTATTTAGTGTTCGCGTTTATTCACTACTAGTGCTTTAGTAGTTGAATGAACAACAATGATTTATCCAGCAGAGGGCGTATCGTCAGCGAAGCCCTAAATTCGATTTACAACTCCGAAGGTTCATCTGATGTGCTTCCCGACGAAGGCGAAGTGAACTCCACCGACAGCATGAAATACTCCGACATTCCGGGCCATCTCCAACCCAATGCAAGCAACAACAATCGATTCGGGCTCGAGCAACAAATGCAGTCACATCAGACTGCTGCTTCAACCCAACTGCATCAGAACAAGGTAACGCCGCAAGGAAAGCGAGCCAGCGATAACGACAGTGATAACAGAGACTTACAACGTGTATCCATAGACAGTCAGCCTTCGGCAGGGTCGAAATTACAAAGTCAGTACAATGTAGAAATCAAAAACAGATTTAGTTGGTTAAATGAAGAGAACCCAGAGGATCTAAGTGAAGAACATAAAATCCCACCTATTTTTGTTACAAACTTTGAAAATCAAGTTACCCTTGTGAATGAAATAAAAACTAACGTATCATGCAACTTCATCACAGAATTCAAGAATCAAAAGATTAGAATTCAATTTCAGTCTGTGACCGACTTCCGAAAAGCAGTTAAATATTTTCTGACCACCAAAAAACAATTTCACACGTATTCGGATAAAATTAGTAAAAAATACTCAATAGTGATAAAAAATATTCATCCTTCAATCACAGAAAATGAAATCTTAGCTGAAATCAATAGCTAATTCAATTCTGGTACAAAAGTTACTCGACTATACAAAAACAATTCTCCCATACCAGTAGTGGCAGTAGACTTTGATGGAACTCTCAAAATCGAGGACGTTCTAGAAATAAAACAAATAGGTAATAACATAGTGAAACCAGAAAGAAGAAAGAAATCCAAAGGCCCCCTTCAATGTTACCGGTGTTTAGACTTTGGACACAGTAAAAACAACTGTAATCATTCAATTTCGTGCGTGTTTTGTGCAGGTGACCACCTATCAGCAAACTGTGAACAAAAGAACTCCCCCCAACTTGTAAACTTTGTCTAGGGAAGCATAGGGCTGACCTCAGATCAGTAGAATGTCCATACTATCGAAAAATGTTGGAAAGTAAATAAAATAATCCAAATGTTAAACATAGGGACAATCCTATTTCCCCGCAATTCAATATAACAGATTTTCCAATACTACCTCCAACCAACAATATACCTAATTTCGCAAAGGCGACAAATACCAACCACCAACGTAACACACAAACACAAACCAGCATCAACAGCAACAACATAACAACAACACGCAAAAGAAACTCAAATTAAACAACAATTATGGATCACCATAATGATTTAATTATACTAAATTGGAATGCCAACGGCATTATCAACAAAAAAGCCGAATTACAACACTTCCTACATGCTAACAGAATTGATATAGCATGCATCACAGAATCGCATCTCAACCCAGAATCCCCATTTTTTCTACAGGGATACAAAACCATCAAAGAAGACAGACAAAATTCGAAAGGAGGAGGGGTCATAATATTAATAAAAAACAGCATACCATATTAACAGATTACTCTACCACACACGCCGGACTCGAAAAGTAGGAATAAATGTAAAGTATAATAATAACAGGATATTAACAATAGTGACTGCATATAAACCTCCAAATATAAAAATCAATAGCAGCAACTTCTCCACATTATTACAACTACCATACCCATTCATTATTGCTGGTGATCTAAACTCCAAACATACCTCATGGGGATGTCGGTCTACGAATCCCGCTGGCAGATACTTATACAACATAAAAAGGAACCAAAATCTTGACATATTAGCACCAACTGAATCCACGAACTACCCATACGATCCAAACAAAAGTCCAGACATACTTGACATAGCAGTCACAAATATTAAAACACAATTCATATCTACAACGTATTGTGGCGTCATACAGGATGTAATAAACACACAGACGAGAGTGGGTTGTACTCACAGCTGATTTATTACTGACTTCGACCTTGGTCACAAAACAATCAAAACACTGCAGTACAACAAACAAACTAAATTGACCCCACTACAAGAATGATATTTGAACGACTACCACACCGCCCCCTTTACTAACGTGCGCTGTGCGTAGCCTCACCTGCCCTGAGACCGAATTACATGTCTCCTTCGTCACGACCTAGCGGCCGGCTTCTTGCGCCGCGTGCCCAAAGCACCACCTGCAACGACCTAACACCTCGCAGCCAGGAACACAAAGAAGAACGTCTATTGTTCGCTCGGCCCTTAAATAGCCCTCTAGCGACGCTTCCCGCCGCCTCCATTGCCTTACCCAAGCGACGCGCACGCCGGGAAAAACCTGGTGCGTCATAGCTTGCTATTGTCCGAGCCTGGGGCATGCCACGTGCCCAACTCCGTTGGTAGCGTCATGACGCTACAAACTCCTATATACCCCCCCAGGAATTTTTTCGCAGTTGCCAATAACACAGAACAAAATTCCCAAAGTTAATGCCCTAGGCCAGTTGGCTCACATTTTAAACAACTGCGCCTAACCTAACTAATTACATCAACTACATTGTCTTTTCCAACCCTACTAACCTACTTTCCTATTCCTTATATCAGCTGAATAACTACAATAACACCAAACTACACTCATCTACTACCCCAATTTCCTAACGCTATGATGTGGTAGCCAAGATTTTTCTTCTCCTTCCAAAATATTAAAAACAAATCCACCAGATACCCTTCCAAAAATATCACAAAAACAAATCCACCGTATAACCTTTCAAAACATTACATAAACAAATCTGCAATATACCTTTTCGCCAAATTTACAACATGCACACTTTGACTTGCGTCACATCACGAACTATATACAGTTTTCAATTCTTCTGTGAGTCTCTATCCATTACAATAAATACTTACTAATTGCTTACAATTCAGATTTTAATAATATACAATTTCTTTTATCTTCTGCGTGAATATAATTATGCAAAGTCATAAATTATTGATTTCCTGCAAGTCCGTCTTGCTTCATTTCTTCTTTCACTTCTCACACAACAACACACTATGTCACAGATGCTGTCTCGTGTTTTCGATCAAGAGACACTTGCTTTACAGCAACAGTTTCACCTTTGTGAACTGTGTCGGCACTTGCTTGTCGCGCACTCACATCACACGCGTTGCCGAGGACATACGTCTCTGCAAAGCCCGACTCTGCCTGGAGCTGATTCTCGTATATACGGCTAAGAATGTCAGCGTTCACATTCTGACTACCTTTCCGATGTTTAATCTTAATATTCAGATGCTGAATTGCCAATGACCATCGCATCAATCTGGGATTATTCCCGGAACATTGTTGCAACAAACCAGAGGACTATGGTCAGTTTCTACCTTTAGGCAAACATTCCCATCTAAATAATGTTTTAATCGTTGTAGCCCCCAAATAATCGACGCACACTCTTTCTCTGTCACGCAATATTTCATCTCTGAAGGAGAAAACTTCTTGCTAAGAAATAGCACGGATTTTCATTCCTTCCTCGTCTAACTGCGAGTACAATCCCCGCCCCTCTGTCTGACGCGTCACACTGCATTAAAAATTCCCTGCTGAAATCAGGCGCATGAATGACCGGTTCACCGCACAGAGCTTCCCGCAGTTCTATAAATGCTTTTTCACACACTTGCGACCATGCTATTTTCCCTTGTCGTGTACTTCCCCTTAATAAATCTGTGAGAGGCGCAGCCTTCTCCGAAAATCTCGGCACAAAACGCCTGTAATATGAAATTAAGCCTAGAAATTTCCTAATTTCTTTTTTTGTATTCGGTCTCGATATTCCTTAATCGCGCGTACTTTTACCTCGTTCGGCTTCATAAGACCACTGCCAATTTCGTAGCCCAGAAACATTACGGTTCCGCGAGCAAACTTGCATTTCGCCGGCTGAACGTGAAGTTTCGCCTCCCTTAGTATTTGAAATACTGTGCGTAAATGACGCAGATGATCCGACCAATCGTTACTAAAGATTGCGATATCATCCATATAAGGAATAGCAAATTCGAACAATCCTTAAGTAATGCCGCCATTAATTTACTACACACGTAAGGTGCATTCTTAATCCCAAAAGGCATACGTAATGGTTTGTAACTTCCGAAATTTGTGCAGAAAGTGGCATATCTCTGCGCCCTTTCTGTCATCCTAACTTGCCAAAACCTTTGCTCAAATCCAAGTGGATATTATTTTCGCAGCTGCTACCGTTTCAATTCTCTCATCTAAACTAGGCAGTGGAAAATATTCAGTTTTAATAATATTATTCAACTGCGATAATCAATACATGGCCTGGGTTTCTTGCCAGGAGCCTCTACTAAAATCATGGGCGACGCGAAATCAGAATCCGAGCTTTCAATGATTCCGTCCTTTAACATTTTAGCAATCTCCTCTTGTAGAATCTTACTTTGTCTCATAGACGTGCGATAAGCGCCTCTAACCTTCGCCGTATTGTCAATCAGTTCGATATCCATTTCTACTTTCTCGGTCAAACCTGGCTTATCAGAAAGATATCCCTGAATTCCACAATTAATGCTTTTATTTTCTCATGCATTTCGGTGCAACATCTGTACCTACCAGCATTGACTCAACCTCGAAATCGCCCGTTCTAGCTTTAGCGCATATTTATCAATCGCGTCATCAGTTGCCTCCTCTTCATTCCTACTCTCCGCAACAAAATTTACATATTCCGTCCTTTGATGATACGGTTTCATCATATTTACGTGATAAACCTTCCCGGAACTCTTATTAGGTAGTCTTACAACATAATTTACATCTGAAACCTTTTCTGTGACTTCCCCCGGTCCCATCCACTGAACTGACATTTTTTTGTTCTATTAGGAGCAAAGATCAATACTTTGTCTCCTACACTAAAATTTCTTACAACTGCCTTCTTGTCATACGCAACCTTTCTTTTCTGCTGCTCGCCCTCTAATCTTTGATGCGCAGTTTCCCTAATATGCTTCAGCCTATTCATGAGTTCAAACACATACTCAGTCACAGAATTACTCTCTGATTCATTTTCGACAATATTTTCGTACAAAAGTGTCACAGGTGTCCTCAAATTTTTCCCAAATACTAACTCTGCCGGCGTATACCCTAAAGACTCATGAACCGACGTTCTCATGGCAAACAATATTGCCGGAAGGTTCGTCTCCCAGTCACCTCCTGCCTCTAAACATAGAACCTTGAATAATCTATTCATCGTCCGGTGTATTCTCTCTACCGAGTTACTTTGCGGGTGATACGGCGAGCTATAAGTTAGTCGAATTCTAAATTTTTCTGCGAATTCTACCATCAAGTTGCTCGTAAAACATGTTCCCTGATCCGTTTGAATTTCCCGCGGAAATCCGGTCCTGCTAAACAATTCTAATAAAGCCTCTATGATAGTGGTCGTCTGCAAATCCTTTATAGGAATGGCTTCGGGTACCGTGAAGCTACACAAATTGCAGTTAAAATGTGTTTCGCCCCAGAACTACTTTGCGTAAACGGCCTACAGTATCAATGTTTAATTTGGAGAACACTTCACTAATTGTAGGCACAATAACTAAAGGTGCTTTCCTCTTATCCCCACCATGACCTACTATCTGGCAACTGTTGCAAGTTTTAACAAATTTCTCCATTTCCTGGAAACAGTTCGGCCAGTAGAAATATCGCGACATACATGCTTTTGACTTCGAGCTACCTAAATGACTCGAGGCCGTTTCGTGACAAACCTTTAAGATTTCTCCGATAAACCTTAGGCACAACTAACATTTCGAAAGTTTCTCCTTCTTACTTTGCCGATTCTTGAAGAGAATATCATTTTAACAAAATAAGAATCTTTCCTAAAGCTTGATTTACGGTTTTATGTGCCTCATAAATCTGCCTGATCTCCTCGTCTTCTTGCTGCGCCGTACGAAATTGCTCCGTGTCTACTCGCAACAAATTCTTGATTTCACCCGAGAGTTCAACTTCACTTTCGCTCCCGGCACATGTCGCCCCTGTGTCTCCCTCTACCTCCACAATACTTTCACTCAGCTCCGTCTCCACCGGCTGTACGACCGATTCTACAGAATTTCCCGGCCCCACCTGATCTGCCTTTGCCGCACTAGCGAGTAACCACTAAATTAATTTCTTGCGTTCTACAAAGCCCTCTTTAACCTCTTGTAATAATAACATGGTTCGATTGCTGAGAATGTAATAAGGTAATTGCATTCTTCAGGTACCACAGCAGCCGCGTAACTACACGCCCGCTCGGTATTTCTAGGACGATCTGCGCCACACGTAAGTTCTTGGGAAATTTATCTAAGGGTTGACTAATCCAAATTGATTCTCCAGTTAAATCTGCTGCATCAATTAAATTTTCACCCACTAAATCAAACGAAGCCCCAGTGTCTCTTAAAATCCGCAAGTATGGCTGTTAATTTTTCCAACAATGGTATGTTCACGAAACAATTCGCTCGCTTCCGGGTCACACACATGATTCGCAGCTTCGGTCTTTTATTAGGACACTGCCTAGCCAAATGTTGTGGCGACTGGCATACAAAACATTTCCTAACAAACCGCTTCTCGAATTCAGGCCGCGCCCAACCTTGTCCTTCTCGCTCGTACTCGAATTACCTTCCCGGCCCTGCTGCGCCCTTTGTTTCTACCGCTCTTTCTGTTTGGACTGAAAAGGTCCTGACTTCCTCCACCCTTGCCTGTGATTTTCATACGCGTCTAATTTCTTCGCAAAATCTAAAGATTGATAAATTCCGCCACGAATCAACAAAATGATCGCGCATTTCCATGAAACCTTCCGCTTCATCTGATCCGTAACTATCAGATTTAATAGCTCCTCAAACGTGTTTACACTTAATCCGGACACCCATTCTCTCGCGTAATTTAATAATTCTCGAGCAAATATACCCACGTGGAATTATTACCTTTGCTGTGTTTAACAAACAGCTGACGAAATTTTCCGCATCAAATCATATAACTCAATAATTTTGATTTTAAAGTTGCATAAGTCCATTCGTCCTCCTGTTCATCTAACGTAATCCAATTATTCACATTATACGGCAACAATCCAATTATATGAACAGCCCATTCGCTTTCGGGTACCTTCAGCTGTCTGCACTGACTTTCAAAGGCACTTAAATATGTCGTGATATCGTCCTGCTCACCACGAAATCGACCTATAATCTGCCCTACTTTAATACTTTCCCGATGCGATTCAACTCGTGCCTCACCACGTGCTTCCCGCTCCCTCCTACGCTTGCTCTTTCAGCATCCCTTTCGATTCTCAATCGTTCTAATTCCCTATCTTCTCCCGTTCTACCTCTCCTTCTCTTCCGCCTTCTCCGTTCCACCTCGCCTTCTCTTCCGCCTTCTCCCGTTCCACCCTCGCCCTCTCTTCCTCGATATCCTGACGATGTTGTTCGCCCAAACCTCAATAAACTCCTGCTCATAATCCTCATGGCTGATTATCAACTCTTTAACACCCGCCTGCCGGCTGCCTCTCTCGTTCTGGTGCTCGTGCGTAGTCCTCGTGCGTGCTCGTACCGTCCCGTTTAATACAATACCCAAATCATTAGCAATTCTGATCATCCCTTCTTTTTTAAATCTAGTTAAGTACGCCATAGCTCCAACCAGTGCCGTGCCTCACAGAAAAACGTACTTACCCCGTGCGTTGTCTGCCGGCTGCCTCTCTCGTTCTGGTGCTCGTGCGTAGTCCTCGTGCGTGCTCGTACCGGTCCCGTACGACTTCCTTCCTTCCTTCTACTTCTTTCTTGAAGCGTCGCTCCGCCCGCAGTATTTTAATCACTCCGAGTTGCTATCGGTTGCTATTTACTGTTACGCCGGTCCTAACAACTCTTCTAAAATACCGCACCACGTGATGCTAGGTAAAGCATACACGCTTGATTACCTCGGCCCCGCTACTCGGTGCCTACACACTACTTTGGCTTGCTCGAGCCCTACTGCTGATATTCCTGGTTTAATTATCACGGCCTAAACCAATGCCTACTGCAACAACGCCCACCAATTTAATCTTGGCCTACAGCGATGCCTACTGGGTTCACTTGATCTGCTGCCACCGTTTTACTCACGGCCTACAGCAATGCTTACCGGTTTCTCGTTAACTGCTGCTACCATTTTAATCACGGCCTACAGCGATGCTTACCGGGTTCTTGTTATCCGCTGCCACCATTTTAATCACGGCCTACAGCGATGCTTACCGGGTTCTTGTTATCCGCTGCCACCATTTTAATCACGGCCTACAGCGATGCTTACCGGGTTCTTGTTATCCGCTGCCACCATTTTAATCACTCCTTCGTCTGTGGCGTCATACAGGATGTAATAAACACACAGACGAGAGTGGGTTGTACTCACAGCTGATTTATTACTGACTTCGACCTTGGTCACAAAACAATCAAAACACTGCAGTACAACAAACAAACTAAATTGACCCCACTACAAGAATGATATTTGAACGACTACCACACCGCCCCCTTTACTAACGTGCGCTGTGCGTAGCCTCACCTGCCCTGAGACCGAATTACATGTCTCCTTCGTCACGACCTAGCGGCCGGCTTCTTGCGCCGCGTGCCCAAAGCACCACCTGCAACGACCTAACACCTCGCAGCCAGGAACACAAAGAAGAACGTCTATTGTTCGCTCGGCCCTTAAATAGCCCTCTAGCGACGCTTCCGCCGCCTCCATTGCCTTACCAAGCGACGCGCACGCCGGGAAAAACCTGGTGCGTCATAGCTTGCTATTGTCCGAGCCTGGGGCATGCCACGTGCCCAACTCCGTTGGTAGCGTCATGACGCTACAGTATCATGAACTAGAATCAGATCATTTACCAGTAATAATATCAACTCGCGTAGAAAAACCTCCCCCATCTCCCCCACCAACCTTAAATACATACAACATTAATTGGAAGTACTTTAAAGAAACTGTAAAAAAGTCCATACCTTCATTTCACAATCTGAATTCTCCTCAAGAAATTAACCAAGCCATTACGACCGTCAACAATATAATAATCAGTACAATCAACAACAGTCACATTGAAAAATCTTAGATACTAACAAGATACTACATAAACCGCTCCCATCTAATATAATTAACTTAATCCGTATTAAAAATAAAACAAGACGACTTTGGAATTCCTTAAGAATTCCTTCTTTAAAAAAAAGAACTAAATCTATTAAATAATATTTCTAAAAAGGTTCTTAATAAATATAAACAAGAACAATACAATTTATATATCAATAACTTAAGTACTAAAAACAACTCACTATGGCAATTTACCAAGAAACTCTTAAAAAAATGAACAAATATTCCCCCATTAGCAACTAGCGATGGTAAAAAATACTCCCCAAGGGAAAAGGCTGAAGTACTGGCCTCCCACTTTGCTGACACATTTACCCCTAACAATTCCCCTAAAGATCCCCAACACGATGAAATTCTGAAAATGTTCAATGCTCCCCTATATAATGTTTCCCGCCCAATACAATTCATACCCCCCAATGAAATAAGAAAAATAATAAAGGATATGCCTAATAAAAAAGCACCAGGCCACGATGGGATCAATACAATCATTTTAAAAAATCTACCGGAAAACGCCATTGCCTTTCTAAATAATATTTACAATTCTATTTTGAGAACAGGGTATTTTCCTCAAATATGGAAACACTCGGTCATACACCCAATAGCTAAACCAAACAAGAATCACTCAAAAGCAGAAAATTAAGACCTATCAGCCTGCTACCATAATAAAAATCTTAGAGAAATTAATACTCATCAGATTGAACAAATATATCAAGAAAACAAATAGTATACCTCAGCATCAGTTCGGCTTCAAATCACAATACTCTACCACCCACCAACTACTAAGGCTTACGGAACACATTCACACTGCATTCCAAAAGGGACAACATACCATAGCTGCTTTCGTAGACGTCTCGCAAGCATTTGACAGAATATGGCATCCAGGTCTCTATTTTAAATTAATTTCAATAGGTACACCTAAATATCTATTATTTGTAATTCGTAGCTATATCACAAATAGAACTTTTTCAGTGTCAGCCGAAGGCCACTGCTCTAATCCAAGGAAAATTGCTGCTGGGGTTCCCCAAGGTTCACCACTTTCTCCCTTGTTGTTTAATATATACACCGCAGATATTCCCACTTCAACACGAATCAACACTGCTCAATTTGCCGATACTCGACTGCCGAACTTCGATACTCGACTCAACTGGAAGCAACATATACAGGTAAAATCTCAGCAGGCCAAAACTAAACTAATTCAACTACGACCCTTACTGAATCAACACAGCCACCTCTCCACATCTAATGCACTATTACTCTATAAATCAATAATCCGGCCGACTCTACTTTATGCTTGCCCCATCTAGACCAACGCTGTCAATACAAATCTAAACAAAATGCAAGTGATCCAAAATAAAATATTAAGATTAATAACAAAAGCATCTTGGTTCATCAGTAACAACCAACTACATAATGATTTGAATATAAACACAATAAAAAATCAAATAGCCTATCTTGCACACAACTTCTACACAAACCTTCCCCAAATACAAGTATCATCCTTCTATAAACTGGGCAAAAACCCCAATTATCCAACAAGAATTAAAAACAGATATCCACTTCACTCATTCTATAAAATGCTCGCAAACCTGGAATAATAATTGTCTGAGGTGCTTCCTGCTTCCTCTCCCGCTTTATATTTTTTAAAATAATTGTAATGTGTATAATTTTAAGTTAGTTTAAGTTAGGATAAGATAGATTAAGTCCATCAAACATTTGCACAGTTAATATGTAAACTGAACAATGTAATGTCAAACAATATAAAAATAAAAATAAAAAAAGAGACTAGCCACGAACAAAGAAATGTGTTATCTGCAAATGAACAATTGGTGAATGTCTGGAACGATGATAATCAGAAAAGAATTATAACTAATTTCATATATTTCCAAAATTTGGAATAGATTTACAAAAGAATGTAATAGATCAAATATTGATCTTAAAACCAGAATAATTCTGATTTGAAAAAAGGTAATATCAGGAATCAGATTCTGTTCTTCTTTTAGACAAAGAAAACATTTACTTTATTCCTTAACTGGAGTGACCGTTATAATTTTTAAAATTAAAAAATAGTAGTTTGTAAGTTGGAAATTAGGTTTAATATCTAGCTGAACGCCCCCATCCACAAAACTGTGTACAAAGATAAATAAATGGCATTACATATAACATGGCAAAATCTAAAGGCGATTTACGCAGAGGATGAAAGAACATGAGTGTAACATTAGAGCTTCCACTACTCTATTAAATTCGCTTTCCGCCACATGCTTAATTATTTAACATTATATTATTTTCGATTTGCAAAGCCTTTTGAATGTGGTATCTGGGAAATATCCGCAGTTTCTGAGTCTTAAAACATTAAAATTCAAACGTCCGTCAATATGAATGAGGAATCGATTATTTTCACAAATGCATGTGACTATATGATGTTCAAAATTAAGTTATTCTATGAACGAATTTCAAATCATATTATGGAACGTAAATCCAAGTTCCACACGAGCTACCAAAGTACATCCACGATCTTTAATTCAGTGCTGTAACAAAGTAATCAGATCTTCGAAACGATGCTCTTTCCACACTGGGAAGACCAGTACGTAGTTAGTCGCACTAACGTGTTTCTGATAATATTAGCAATAGTTTTTTTACGGATTTGATCTCATAAGCATAAATTCCCCAAGAAAGAGTTTTTCAATTTTGTGCAACCTGTAAGTCACCGGAAGTTTGTGACCATTTCTCAGATTGATTCGCTATTGTTGGCTTGGGATGTCATTCGTGTCATTTGCAAACAGCTGGTGCACTGCAATACTCACGACTGGCTGGCAGTCAAAGGTTCTGATTGTGTAAGTTCGGGAGCGATCGCAGTGTCGCGCGCGATACAGAACTGTCATAAAACTTGCAACCCAATTTTCGTTTTTCGTCGTCTGTAATCGAAAAAAAGTAGATTTTTCTTCGGCAATACTTAGAAATATCTTCAGCGATTCCACCCTCTTTCAGCATAAAGTCCTGAACGTTATAAAATTAGAGAAATCGTCAAGAATCTTCTGTACAGTTACTAGGATTTTCTCAGAAAAGTGATAAAAGAAACATTTGTTTATTTAAATCATGTGAAGACGGTGGTGTGCGTTTATTCAATCACTCATCCTCTATACCAGGTAGTTTCTTCACGCCAACAGAGATGACAGACCATTGGCAGTCGCTTTTAGCTACTTGTATGGGACTAAAAGAATATAAATTATCATAATTCTTCGTTCGTATAATATACCATTATAGATAAACATATATATTCTATAAAATATTGCAGTTCACGCGAGAGAGTTCTAGAATAAATACTGCACTCCCGGGCAATAAGTCAATTGCTACAATTTTGGTCCAAAAATTTGTTACACGATAATGTCGGGAATTCACGTCTTCTGTAACGGCCGGAAATTCAACTGATTACAAAACTGGAAATTATAAAAATAAATTATTAAAATGTTTATAAGTCTTCTTTCGACTTTGACTGCTCATGGGATCGTATTTTCAATGGAATAAATTAGGGCTAGGCCAGACAATTAAGTGAAGGAAGACTAGTTGCTTTGATAGCATTTTAAGTGATTTTCTTTGGTTCATCACACAGAAAGTTAATTCCCTATTCAGATCGCCAACATCGATTATAGGATGTGGATATTCGACTTTTGATCTCGTAATATAAAATTTCAGTTGATAGCCTATTACATTGAATGTACTTGCTATTACCAATTAATGAAATAAGGGTGACGAGTTCTTAACGGCATACGTTATGTCACGTAATTAACCAAACCCTAATGGGTAAATATGCATTGTCTTGCTAAATGACTTGAAATGTTCTAAATTTTAATTAGGAATGATGATAATTAGAAAAGAGATGACGCTGACATTTTAAACTCGCTCATTTGCGAATGACTTGCAACTGCAAAATGTCCTTAGGTTTAGGTTCTTTGGAGACTGAAGTACTTTTTTCACATTATTCTGCGATAAATTTTATTGATATACACGTAAAACTATTAAATAGAGTAGCTTTAAATCCTGTAAATTCCTTTATTTTAACACAGGATACAGTAAATTTTTATTACAGTAATTACAGCATGGCGAAGAGTATTCAGTTGTCGATTTTCAGTTCACATAAAAAAAAACAACCATAGTGATTTTTGATATAAGATGACTATTGATATGTGAATTGGCATATTCAAATACCACTATTCTTTTTAACTAGTACATTGTGTGAACAAAATGTTCTTAATGTGAAATTTAAGGAATAAGTTAAGTTACTGATAAGAATATCTATTTGAATTATTGATAATAATTCAATTATTTCGCAACAACAGAGTACGCAACGCGTGGGAATAAGCCGTTTGTTTATTCAAGAGCCTCAAAATCAACTTGGAATCCTAACTAGCGCCGGTTGTCAATATGTTTCCCGAAGCGGCTCTTGAATGTATAAGGGACATTCTTTCGCTAAGACCTTAGCGAAAAAACAACAACAGGGTTTTACAATGTCGTCAGTTGCATAATTGTTGAGAATCTGACAAATATCTGATCAGTGCAGTAGAGTAGGGGATTTGAAGAAGAGAATACGTGCCTGCACCTGTTCATTGATGCACATCCACACTTATAAGCTTACACACGTTCACTCGGGCGTTAAATACAACAGAGCAACAGAGACCACGTAAGAAAAAAACCGACTATGCAGCCGGAGACTACATAACGGTACGAGGGGGTATGAGATAAAACGGGGAATAACAAAAGACGCCGCTCAGACAATGGGCTGCCTGACAGCTCGAAAAGCGGACGCGGTGGGGATAAATGGGAAGAGGCGACCGCCGGCCGCTTTGGAAAGAGCAGCGAAAACGAGTGGCGGCCGTCGTCGCAAGAAGAGGCCCCAAAAAGGCCCATTCACGTTCAGGATACGGGACAGTTTCACGCGTACCGTTTCACCCGTCCAGGAAAACACGAGCGTCTGTAGCCAAAATGCTAGGAGTGAATTAACCGAATTTCCTGTAGATGAGTACTGAATGAGTTTAACTCAAGGCCAGCATTATCGTTGTGTCTGCAGACTCTGACTGCAAGGTCCTTGGGTTCGTGTCCCGACGGTGGCGGATTTTCGACAATAGATTCGACAATTTCGATAGCCGGACCGAATACAGCGGCTGCCTGAAGAATTCTAGAGGCTAGCTGCTCTGAGTGCACCGATTACCCTTGTCCCCATAATCCATCACATAGTTTTTAACCTTTTAAAGTTAAATAAAAAAGATTAAGTATATTATAAAAATGGTAGAATGACTGTCGGGAAAGTGGGAGAAGCTTTCACGAGTCCGCGTGGTCAACCACACATCCTAAAAGGATTGCTCGGAGTTCGAACGCTAACCCTAGTATTCAGAAGCTAACGGCGCCGACTGCTACGCTCCTGCTTTCCTATATGATAAAGGTTCCTAGCCATCCTAAAGGCCTTCGTTAATCAAAGAATCGAAAATATTTTGAAAAGGTATATTATGAAGATGCTTTCGAACTGGGAAGATGTAGGAATTCCCCACGAGCCAGCATTTTAATATATTATGAAGACAAAGCAATAAACACATTGCTTGCCATCATTACTGCTCTACACACCGCCGCCGTGAATTCCTTCATGAATAATGTATTTTTCTAGGTTTCTTGTCGGTGTATACTATTATTTAACTGAAGGACTTAGGGCAATAACAAGACAAGCCACATCAACCCGAGCAAGCTTCCGGCTATTCGTAAAATTTTATTTCTTGATTTTTGGGGAAGTGTATATCATTATGTAACGGTCACAAGTCCTTTCCCACATACTACTCTATAGCTACAAGATGTACTGCAGAACAACCCCCAGATAAACCACACTTTCACCCAAATTGACATATTAACATTTTCTAATAGCGGGAGACTCGCTACTGCCGCATGACCTTCAACTCCAATAATCAATCAATTACTGATTGATTAATATTTTCGTCTGTGACAACTGCTAAGGTAATTAGTCCCGGACGTGTAGTGCATGTTTTTATCGCGAGAGGTGGTGATGATCTTTCTGTGCTTGATGGCGAGTTCCGGCGCCGACCTACTCGCCGGTTTGTGAGGTTATCCCCAACCAGGTTTCTCCCTCTAGCGGAGCACCACCCCAGCAGGAAATACTCCCGCGAACTCTCTTTGTCCATATGAAGTGATAGAACATGAACCGCCCTTCCTAGAATTGGAAAGCTTCGAACCTGATCGATACACCCATGAGTTATTCCGTACGCGATTAGGGAAAGGGCAAACAACTGATGCATAATATGGATAAATGGAATACTTGTTAAAAGTGCTGTATAATAAGGGATGATTCAAAATGTTCTACGTGCGGACACTTACACTGACAAGCACTACACTGCCACATATTCCGGGAGGCCGGTCGGGAGTTTAGAGCTTGTCCCGGCTGGGGCGGTGCCCGGCTGGTGGGAGAGTCCTGGTTAGGGGGAAACCCCATTAGCCGACGGTAGGTCGGCGCCGGATCTCGCCATCCAGCGGGGGAAAATCACCGCGCATATCCCGAGAAAAACATGCACTACGCTAACGGGACTAATGACCAAAGAAGTTGCCATGCCCGGAAACACGAAAAAATCAAATCAAATCAATTCTACGTGCGGAGCGGAGATAGTTTGGTTAAATTAGCTTAGCAAAAAAATCCCCAATTTCAGGTGGTCACTTTGAGTCGCTTCTCCGGCGCATTTCCAGACGACGGCACGACTCTCATGATTGATTAATGTTTCCGGGTGTGTCAACTCTTAAGGTTATTAGATTTGAAAGTAAAGTGCATGATTTTATTGCTGAGAGGACTGACGGTGACCTTCTATCGCTGAATGGCGAGATCTGACACCGACCTACACTTCGATATGCGGGATTTTCCCCAACAAGGTATTTCCCATTAGAGAGGTACTTCCCAAAATGAAAGTTCTAAGCTCGCAATCGGTCGCCCGATATGTGGAAAGGAAGTGCATATAAAAATGTAAGTCAAGGGTCCGGATAGGACAAGGAAGAACAAGGAAAAATCGCGAGCGGTGTGTGGCCCGTTTGTTAGGGTATTGTTCCGGCTTACTGTTATACGCCTAGTAGATAGGAAAAGACACGGAAAATTACCGATTAGAAAAACCGGCGGCTAGAATTCTCTTTCAGACAGCGACTGAGGTTTAACTAGCTATCTAGTTAAAGTAGAAAATCACGTCACCGTTTGAACGTGAACCCTAGGCCTCCCGATCAGAGGCACTGCAGTGACATCAATTGACGCCCTGAGCCACATCGGCCGTTATAAACCAATTAAAGAAATACCAACACATAACCTAAAATTCTCGCTAAGTACACGCTTATGGTTTTTTTATCGCACCCCTCCCCATTTTCGTTTCCGGAATCGTTCACGGCTGTCGCATCCCTGCCCGGTGTCCTGCCAACGAGAGCGAAAGTGTGTCCGCGGAGATCCGCGCTGCGCCCACAGCGCGGCGTGCGGCGACGGAGGAAGGTCGCTCGCTGTGTCGTAAGTCGCCGCCGCCGCCGCCCTGCGCGGAGCGAGCCGGATGCCCAGATGGGCTGCGTCCAACGCCCCGCCCCCAGCACGCGGCCGAGCGAGCACACGGACCACGCCACGCCGCACCCCGCCGCGCGTTATGCAGCCGCGACCCGCCACACAAAGCGCACGCTTTTTAATGACTTTCAGCATTACGGCATGTGCTATTATTTGAACTGCGAGATATTACTATGCTTTAGTTTAAATTCACTATTTTACAGATCGAAATTTCGAACTCTCAGTGCTAAATAGCACCCACTTTCTCGTGTTATTTGTAACTGTTACGTAACATCATTATGGAACGGATTCCCATGTAAATCCATATATTTAGAAGTAGAATATACATACATTTAATACTTGTTGAGGCTTGCAGTCGTTCTGAATTATTTAAACAATGTATTTGTTGGGTCCCGTAGGATACTGGTTTTGGTGATAGGCGCGAGCTGCGAGGTATACGCTTTGGAATCCCGCCTTTGGCAACGGAGTTTGCTTTAGTGTTATGACGGGGTGGGACATATTCCAACCACCATGTTCCACCTTGAAGACCCCCAATTCCCTTCCTGGACCTCTTCCTGTCCGAATGCTGAATGAATGTGACTGCCCGCGTGCCAGGGGAAGAAAGCTGGGATAGGCTTAAGCGGCGCACCCGAGCGCCACGTGGCCGCCACCAAACTTCCCTGCTTGTAAAAGAGTTCCAACCGGGAGCGGTAGCTCAGTGCACCAACTGATGTCACTGCAGCGCCTCTGACCGGGAGGTCCTAGGTTCCAGTCCCGACAGCGGCAGGATTTTCGACACTAGCTTTTCAGTCGCTGCCTGGACGAGAATTCTAGCGGCCGGCTGCTCTGATCGGTAGTTTTCCGTGGTTTCTCCGATCAACACCAGGCGCATGCCGAAGCAGTACCCTACCAAACGGGCCACGGACCGCGGGCGATCTGTCCTTTCTCTTCCTTGTTCTATCCTCTCCCTTTACACACACACACACTTACCCTAACATGCACTACACTACCACATATTCCGGGTGACCGGTTGGGAGCTTAGAGCTTGTCCCGGCTGGGGCGGTGCCCCGCTGGTGGGAGAGTCCTGGTTAGGGGGAAACCCCATTACCTGACGGTAAGTAGGCGCCGGATCTCGCCATCCAGCGGGGGAAGACCACCGCCATCTCCCGAGAAAACATGTACTACACTAACGGGACTAATGGCCAAAGCAGTTGACGCGCCCGGAAACACGAAAAAAAACCAAACCAAACTAAAAGAGTTCAAGCGTCGTCACGGACTTGTGAGCCACAAACGGCAGAAGAGAGTGCTCGGTCGCAGTGGGATTACGAGCCACTGCGGAATTATGGAGTGGAAGCTAGAGTCAAAGGACTCTGGTATAAAAAATACTCTTATTAACTGAGGCCAAGAAGCGTCAGCGAATAACTGAAAGGTTAATTTGACGTAACATGTATGATAGATAATAAAGCACTTTTTGTACTAATTTTTACATGTCTTATAATAACATACTTTTCCAATTCTAGATTCTGCTTACATATTTTATCTGATTTTAACATATTTATATGCCGAAAAGAGACACCTCAAATTGCTAATTTACTAAGAATAAATATTCTAATAGGGCATGTAGACGGATCGAGAAAGATAAATTTTTGCCATTGAACATGTAGTGTGACATTTCATATTATGGAGTTACAAATCATACGTTTTTCAGGAATGTCATGACTCTTGATATGCACAGATGTTCGGCCGGTACATGAAATCGCCTTGACTGCGTCAGAACGTAATCTGCACAACACTTGTGCATAAGGAGTTGCCTAATAATCAGGGGCAGATACCACATGAGTATCTCCTTTAAAGGAAATTTGACACGTCATGTTCATTGGAAAAAGTAATCATTTTGAGCCCTCTACTACCTTCCAAAAAATGTAACATTAACCCACTGTATAATTCTGAAATAGTCCTTTTGTTAAACAAAGCAATGTAATACTATATTTCTATGAACTTTGGATCTTCACGGTTAATATTCAAATTTATTCCCCTCTTCGCTGAAATCTCGTTCTCGGAATTCAACATGAAAGGGTATCTACGAATCAGACGTTAATTGGAACCACGTTCTTCCTGATGTTTCATAGACCATGCGCGTAACTGATGTGAAATCTGATAGTTATTTCCCATACGTGACACTGCTTTTTAAAGTTTTTTGACGAAAAATAAATCTAGAAAATCTAAGAATTTAGTGGTTAGAAAACGTTTTCCTCCAAGTAAAAGAAAAATGTTGCATCGGCAAACGTTTGATTTTTCCAATTGCTTACGAAATAGCAACCCATCCTCCCGGCCCGACTCCTACCATGTCTAGCAAAAAAGAGCTCAACAAAACATGCAGTTTTCCTGCAACATTTATTACTTACGATATACTACGTGTATCTTGTATAAAAGTAAAAAGAGTAGAGTTACGCTAATAAGGCGAGTAAAGAAATCAGTTTAGGAAGCGGGTGAATCTGTGCTATTGTTTAGCCTAAAATCATAAGAGATAAGTACATAAGAGATAAGTGCATAAGAGAGAAATACATTGAAAATGTCAATTTTGTAGAAGCACGGTGTAATGCCGAGCGAAGTCATTTATTTTGTGGCCAGAGACACAGTGTTTTAGTCTATATGAGTGTTTTGGATTAATAATTACATCGACGTGGTTTGCCTTAAGACAATGTAATTATTTGCACTAGTTACCTACAATGTGCGAGTCTTTTCATTTCGATGACCTTCACCCTTCATGACATTTTTACATTTCCCAAACGTATACAAGATCGCTGATCGCAATAAGATCTTTAACTCGCGAAGAATGCAATCTTTTTTACTTATTTACGGTCGCTTTCAACTGCTATGGTCATATATCGACCACTGTAATTCAACATTGGTTTTATAACTTTGAGGTAACGGTAACGGAACACTTATACGGCCACACATAAACATTCATGCCCGGAGCAGGATTCGAACCCGCGACCCTTCAGTCTTAGCGAGCTCGGCAATCCAGACCGGAGAATGCAATGCTTGTTTCCGTAGCTTAGTTTATTAGAGAATTTGTCTGGGTAACAGAAGGTCCTGGGCTCGTATCACTATGGGATAAAATATTGTAATTCGTGGTAATCCATTTTGAAAATCTTACTTGTTTCTTTCTAGATGATTGTCTATAGTTTATTAATTAAAACAAACAGTTCCAAGTTTTTGAGATGTATTTATTATTGTACTTCTTTGTGATTAAATTTTATTTACATTCTAGTTTGTGTGACGTGACGTTTCGGCTAAACCTTCAGATGTCGTTACAGTAAGATGGCTATAGCCATCTTCAAACATCTGGTTTATAAATGCACAACAAAGAAATATTTGTATCAATTTTTACATTTTTAATATACATATATACGTTGACAGAAGCTTACCTTTTTTAAAAAATAGTGTTGGGATACATTGATTGATTTTTTCATGTTTCCGGGCGCGTCAACTAGCTCTTGTCATTAGTCCTGTTAGTGTAGTGCATGTTTTTCTCGGGAGATGGCGGTGATTTTCCCCACTGGATGGCGAGATCCGGCGGCGACCTACCGTCGGCTAGTGGGGTTTCCCCCTAACCAGGACTCTCCCGCCAACCGGGCACCGCCCCAGCCTGGGACAAGCTCTAAGCTCCTGACCGAACTCCCGGAATATGTGGTAGTGTAGTACATGTTAGTGTGAGCGTGTGTGTAAGGGGAGAGGATAGGACAAGGAATGGGAAGGACAGATCGCGCGCGGTCCGTGGCCCGTTTGATAGGGTACTTCTCCGGCATTCGCCTGGTGTTGATCGGAGAAACCACGGAAAACTACCGATCATATCACCCGGTCACTAGAATTCTCCTCCAGACAGCGACTGAATTCGATCTAGCTGACAAGCTAGTGCCGAAAATCTTGCCGCCGTGAGGTATACTAAACTATTTACATTATTTACAATATTGAAAAGCTATAGACACACTGAGCATGCGTACTTTTGCTGCTCCTTGATTTCAGTTATCCGTCAACACATTTTCAACACTGAAAACATTTTCAAAACGTTTCCCGTGTGTCTTTGTTGGACGTGAGCAATGCTGCGCGGACGGCGCCGCTGCGTGCGTCGTCGCCATAAACGGGCAACGGCAGGACGCTGGCGCGAGCGCGTCGACCTTGCGACGCTCCCGGCAAGGCCGCGCCTTCCAGCATGCATTATCGCTATCGGTGGATGCGGCGCCTTTGTTACGGTTGCACATGGTACACAATGCGACGTGGCCGCCGCATAAATCTCTCGATCGTCGAGCCTCTACTGCCTGACGGCCGGCGGTTTTCTAGTAGTCTTCCTGAATGTGTCCATCACTATTGTCATTACAGCACTATCAAACGCCGTTAACGTCTAGAGTTCAGTGGGCAGTATAGTTATTCAAATTATCGTTCTCCATGTTCTCGCGGCAGTAAGTGGATTCCTTCACGAAGGATGCGCGGAGTGATAACATTTCAAACCTACCATCGCCTATGCAAATAGTTTTTATTACACGGGACCCTGTATTTTCTTATTATTTCCTGCCAGAAACGCTCATTTTCATCTGCATTTAGAATTCCTTTATGGTTTGGGAAAGATATCACCCAATGTAAGAAATGGTTAACAAAATACATTTCTCCCCATAGTATGTCACACAATTTTAACTGTTTTTTACGCGGTCCGTGGTCCGTTTCGTAGGGTACTGCTCCGGCATTCGCCTGGTGTTAATCGGAGAAACCACGGAAAACTACCGATCAGAGCAGCCGGCCGCTAAAATTATCCTCCAGGCAGCGACTGAATTCGACCTAGCTGAAAAGCTAGTGTCAAATATCCTGCCGCCGTCAGGACTCGAACCTAGGACCTCCCGGTCAGAGGCGCTGCAGTGGCATCAGTTGATGCACTGAGTTACCGCTCCCGATTCGATAGAGAGGAGAATCCCAGATTATCTCAGATTTGTCTTAAGTGGGAACGGTTTATTCTGGTTCACATCGCCTATCAATTAGAGTACATAAAAATTACCTGTATCACCACTTCAATATTCTTATCCCTCGGTGCGTCACGTGTTCTGTTTTTTTAATTACTAACTTAAATTATGACACATAAGCAAGGTTTCCCTTATACATCGCAATCATTTAATCCCTCACCGACCGTCGCCCGAATCTTTCGGCCATCGAGACTCTGTTTCGGACAGCGGCCGAATTTTTAAAAAAATTCTACATGCGTACGTTACTATTGGAATTACAGAATAATCAAACGGTTTCTAGCATCACTTTTAAAATCCATCACCGTCAGCGTCCACAACGCGTCACTAAGCGTATGATTTGTCATTGCGTACACAGTATGGACGGTGTAGAACTCGTCGTCCAGTACACAAATCTCTCTCGGTTCTTAAGCCTTCGAATCTGCGAGGGCAGCTCTCGCGGTCCGGATTTAAAATAATGTCAGTTGATGTGATTGCTGGTTGATCCAAAAGCTAATGCTCGAGCGAGAGCAACCGATGCAAGTATGTAACAGATTCTTTAAAATTTAATATTAAAGCTTCAGTGTTTATCGGCTGCACTGCTAGGAGATACGTTATGTCTGCCCTTACACAGGAGGTCTGCCCTTATGCACGTTAAGTTAGAGGCAGTTGCGGACGCTAAGACATCGCTGGCCGGTAGGTGCACTCTCGCGTCCCAGATTTTAAAATAATCCTCCTAAATGTGTACATCGGTATTGCAGCAAACAATTGCTAGACCTTCAGAAGCATCTTTTCAGATATGTTTCCTTAATATCTGACTAAATCATTCACAACTTCCTTTCAAATGCGTACGTTTGTCGTAGGTGCTTGTCCAATCATATACATTGAAAAACTCCAAATAGTACAGAACAAATTTTTAGAAAATGTGCAAAGGCCCCTTGGTTCTACAAAACATTCAAAGGGAACTTCAAATAGAACCCCTAATTGAACATATAAGAAAAAACCGTAACAAATTTTTTACTCTTCTTTCATCCTCTCCTTGCAGTACAAAATTCACAATGGGAAAAACTTTAAACAATCCCAAAAGAATTAGCTCTCGATATCCCAAAGAGATGAATAAACCCCATAAAAATCAGTATATTAATATGTATTAAATATGTAAATCTTCATCCCAATGTATGTATAGAGTGTATCTAGATTTAAGAATGTATAATGTATGTAAAAATTGTGCATTGTATGTCAAATTGTTTAGTTGTAAGTATTAGAAATATAAGTATTAAAACCTGTAAATTAGCTAGTAGTAAGATACAAGAGTGAGAGGTTGTATACTCAAACGTGAATGCCCAAACGTTATGTATTACAAATAAAAATGTACAAACCCCTGAAAGGCAAAACTGCCGAACAGGAAGAATATAAATTTAAAAAAAAATTGTCCAATCAGATAATTCAGCTGACTAGACTGTCATTGAACTTGAATCAGAGTACAGTATCTCGTAGGAATCGAAGGAAGTTCCGGTAGGAGAACGTCAATGTCATGTAGTTCATTTCTTGTAGCAGACTCTAAATCAGGATTAATCATGCCTTTTTGTTCTTTGTGATGAATCTTCATACTTTGCAAATACGAAAATAACAATTCCCTAGATGGATCTTTGTCTCAAGCCATACCAAAGAACTCCAAAACTCAATGCCTTCCTTTTTTCCTTTCACCAGTTTTTCAACTCAGCATTTCAATCACTGTGTACTTTAAGAGGTTCACAGCTTCACAAAATAAGCGTTTAATACACATTGAATAAATGAGGTTATGTTCTTGTGCAGCAAGAATTCATGCAAACATAAAACATCCACATATAGCAAAATATATTTATGCAAAATACCATTACTTAATTTATTAGAAATTGGTATGAGATAGGAAAAACCTAAGGAATTTTTAAATTCAGGAGACTAACTTACATGTAAAGCAAGTATCAAAATCAAGAAAGGAAAATCGACGTTGGAATGTGCAGTTGAAGTAGTCGGTGCACAGAATATTTTTAAAATATTTATAAATATTAATATTTATAATTCGGGGTCCATATTTAATAAATACGAAATATAAATCTTAGAAATTCCTCTCAAAAACACACTAGGACGAAACAAATGTGTTCACAGAAATACCATGTGTATAGAAACTTCCACATATTTGTCAGATAAAGATAAAAATATGGCCTATTTTAGGAGTAATCGTTGAAATTTCACATTATCCAGATTGACTGGATAACGATATACGTATCATTTCGTACTTCAAGCGGTTAAGGTTAGTATCAGCTACAGAGGCAGGCTAACGTAATGTGATGCAAAAAATGTTCAGTATCAAAATATTTCCGCATCAAAATGGAGTGGCAAATATGAGCTGCACAGAATTAACGATTACGTAAATCGTTATGGTCGGAGTTTAGACGCCAATTCAGAAAAACCGTAGTCAAGAGTAGCCTGAGGTATAATGAGTTTGGGTTTGTGGTATCTTCTACAGAGTACGATCGTCACAGTGGCCCTCGAAACAACAAGTTCCTTTCCATCCATAGAAATTCACACCAGCAGTCTGATTCCTTGTCTCGAGATAATACTACTATAATGTCCAATTGAAACAGTGAATACACAATACGGAAGAAAAATCACAAAAACACGCTGAATAGTATCTTTTCTCTTTCCTCATTTTCTCTTCTTTCTGAGAAACTTCAATATGTATTTTTGACATGCTCTATAACCTCCTATTCTTCTTTCTCTTCTTCGTTGTTCGTACAAAGACAAAACAAATTCTACAGGTTTCATCTTATTTTTGCGTTTTATAAAATTAGCGCAGTTGTTTTCAATTTTCCTATTTCCACCTAGTTGTTTGACTTGTCGTAATATTTTTCTTACACCTTTTTCCGCGAAGTTTAATACCTTTCCGATGAGTGATTGCTTGTGGAGTTCACGTTTCACAACAGTATCTCACGTTCCAGCATATTTCAGCATCATAAAGAGGCACCATCCCTGGCAATTCCAAACAGACCTTCAGCGTCTCGTAACGCTCCGACTCCCGGTGCAACGAAGGAAACAGTACGGCCAACATTCGTTTTTCCGATAGTTCTTACCTAATAGCGAACAACCGGCCTCTTGCACTCGGGAGGCAGCTAGACACCGTCACGGCCGCTGTACCTCACGCGGCAAGTCCATAATCGGCCGCGTTGGTTACACTGGCGCTCGACCACGCAATACGCCACCTGTGCTTGGAATGCGGCGTGACCTCTGAGAGTGGTGTAATTCTCTGTCTGTTTTTAAAAGGTGCTGCATTCCGGCGTCTCTTCTTTGCCGCTTGCAACGAGGCGGAAGCGTAGCACACCATTGCCCGGATTCGGACTTCGTCGTTTACGGTAAAAAATATACCGTTCGGGTCATGCTTTGCGCGTACATTCCTGCTATTTTGCGTTACCAATAGTCACACGTGTGTGTGTGTGTAACGATTGTCTGTGAGTGGGGTTGCGAGTCTGTATCTGAAGGTTTGTCGTGAGGGTCCATATTGTTGACGAATTTCGACATGAGTAGGTCGTTCGGACAATGCAATTACTGTAGCGGTTTATCGTGCGATTGGTTTGACCAGCCGTTTCCGTGGTTCCTACAATCAGTTCCGGGCAACTTTAAAATCAGAGTAGTACCTTCAAACAGGGATGATCAGGTATTTGATTTGAATCGATTTATGTTCGTACAAAGAACAATTTGTATGTGAGAAGTGTATTTCGTGCACGCATTCTTAAATTCTGAGATCCCAACTCTATCCCGTATACAAGTTGAATACAGAATACAGACGGAAATCAGCGTTTTTGGCACGAATTGCTAAGAAAATATTCGCTCCCGTGTAATAAAAATATTTGCAGAAGCAGATCAGCTACAGATTTAGGCTATTGCCCCACATCATGTTCTTCGTGAAGGAATCGACTTACTGCGGCAATAGCCTAGAGAACGTTAATTTCAATTTCTATACTACTCACTCAACGTGCATAGGTAGTGAAGTTACACTTATGGCCAGTCCAGAGATGGAATCACTAACTGATCTGGAAATTGAAAAGATTAGGCCCGGGCTACGTGCAGCATTGTTAAAAGCGATATTAACCTGAGCATTCCATGGAGAGGAAGTGAATAACTCCTCGAATTCTTGATCAAAGAGGCTCTGGCAAGAGCAAGAAAATGTACTCCGTAAGATGTGTAGAAAGCTTCAATGTAACGTAAAACACTCAGTTTTCCGAAATAAATAGCATGCAGTTAGTGCCATATCAACAACACACCGGTTAAGATCAAACTGAAGAAGACCCACATCCCAAACAGAAGTTATTTTTATGTACAGCATTATATTATCAGCAAAAACTGGTACACAATAATGAAAGACATATTGGGCCGCGATGAGAGCCCTGTGGCACTCCGAACGATACAAATCTCATCTTGGTGGAAATTACTTGTTCAGTCAGTATTATAGATCAGCTTCTGGGTCAATGAACCCTATGTTGATCACCATTATTGTCCAATTTCAATTGAACCATTGAGCTGGCCCCATGCTTTACCTATCAACCAAAAAATCCTGCTTCACTAATCGTACAATTGTGTGAACTATATGTGTGCTGGTTGTGGGAAGAGTAGGTCGAGAGGTATGTAATTTTGTCAACAACATTATAAAATCAAACCTACTGGTCTTTTGCCGATACGAATACTCGGGAGCAAAAGAGTGTAGTTTTCAAATAATTCCAACTACACTAATTGGTGGATATATTCATAATTCATTATGTAAGTTAAAGAGAATTAGAAATACTGGAGCACAAAAAACGTGCGTATATTACACTTTTCGTCATACGTTTCCATATACTTTTTTACTGTATAAATAATTAAACATTAAATTCCATTAAGGGTATATATTACAATTACCTCACCACGAGAACTCGGCACCATAAATAGCTCCTGAGCAGCCACGAATTTGTCCCTAGAGATCCAATACACCAACCCCCGTAAGGGTTTGGTGGGTTGGGCACCCCATGTCATCAGTTAAGTTTTATTTCTCGATTGTCTGCTTATTGTCTCCTTTGACAATACTTTACATTTCAAATACATCCTAAGTATATAATTACATATTTAGTACTGTGCCATTTTAGTTTAATTAACAATATGAAGTAAGTGGTTTACTTTTAATGTAAATGTCAATATTTTGCCCAGTCAAAATGTTTCCACAAACCGTGCTACTTTTAGCATTTGTAATTACATCTTAGGTTTGATATAAAATGTTTACAACAAATTTCTTCATAACGTTTCTTAAAGTTACGAATATATTATGAATGATATGTTTGTTTTCAAAAAAAGCGATTGCATGTTTTCTTACACCAATGAATACTTCAGGTATCTCGTTAGTTGTAATAAACTTATTTGTGACTGATTCACATGTGGTTATTTTCTTCCAGTCTCATCGCGTTTTGGGCAATAACTTCGGTCATTCACCGAATTAGTGTTTCAGAAGCTGAGATATACCTGAATTACCACAATACTCTGTTTTACCTAAGGTTTACAAAATAACAAAGGAGAGTTATTAGCGTGTCGCCCCGATTCCTGCAATTGATATCGACGCGAGAATTGGTAGATTCGCAGTGACATACCGCAGAGAAGCGGTCTCAGGCGCTGGGCAGAACGGACGCGGCTCCCTGTGGAATGAGGAAACTCGGCCGGTCGCCGGCCTTTCCTGGATGCGCTAATCCGCGGAGGCTTAGCCCCTCCTCCCCCCGGTGGCCCCACGAACTCTCCACACATCCCCGGAGAATTTACGATGTTTGGGGACCAACTGAGGAGGGAATGTCGTTTGCGCTCCCGTGTCTCGATTCAAACAAGCCGGGCCCGGCCGAGTATTCTTTATAGTGAGCTCAGAAAGACAGCCTTAGTCCACATCCGGAGTGGGTGAAAATATTAATTTGTTGGGTAGGTAATCGAATGAAATCATGACGAAATGATGGGAATGGTAATGGGATGAAAGGTATGCGAATGGGAAAAAAACGGAGAAATCCTACGATCATTCTGCTATTTCCGCCACAAATCACACATGAATTGTCCGGGAATTGAACCCCGTGCCTAGAATCAAAGAGCTATCGCGCCGATGGCTACCCCACGAATCTCCCGTAAGTACAGATACACATGATAATATTCAAATACGACATGAAGAATATAAATGATAGTAATGGTGGAATGAAAACATTGTAAATGGAACATTGTGAATGGTGAATCTTGTTTGAAGAAGTTTTTCTATAATATAAAGAGTGAATAAGGAATAAAATATTTTTTTTAAAAAATATTCACATGTTATGTTAACACTGAAACATAATAAGAGAAAGAGCATTGATGTAAAAATCCGGGGTTAATTGAAGGAACTATCAATACCCAGACAGGTCGTCAGAGCACATGAAAATTTCCAAGACCGAAAACTTGTTAGAGGGAAAATGGTTTTATCATGAGATGTAACATTTAATTTGCAGCCAAAGACAAAGTGTTTTACTTCATATCTCGTCAGTCTTGTGAACTATATGAAATGTTGATAGTAAAAGTACACAGTTTTCTAAACACATTATTTAGTTTACTCAGAAATGTTTTTTTTTACGTATCACTTCTTTTGAGTGAGTATTTATTGGTCCTGGGTGCGTTAACTTCTCACGACATTAGTCGTAGAAGTGCATGACGTATCTCTGGAAATGGCGGTAGTGCTCTCCTGCTGCAACGTTCGATTTGGTACCGGCATAAAATACCTGACAGGTAGCAGGACCAGTTCTAAGCTCGTTATTTGTCTCCTGACATATGTGACAGTTGTGCGTGTGTTTGTGTCTGTCTGTGTGTGTGAGAATGTGTATGTAAGCTGGAAGCGGACAGGAATAATGAAAATATAGTCCGTAATCCATTTGTTAGTGCACTGATCTGGCATTCGCCTGGCCTGATCGGAGATATCAATGAAATATCCGGTTGCTGGGATTCTATTCCAGACATTTATTGAATTCGAGTTAAGTACGTAGCTTGTCCTGGAAATCCACCATCATTCGTGGGGACTCGAGTCCTTAGGACTTCCCTGACAACGATGCTGCAGAGGCAACGGTGTTGCCACCGAGCTATTACAGCCGGTTCACTTTTTGTGTATCAACTATATGCGAATGTGCTCAAACTCTAAAATAATAAATTCAATAGAAAACCTATGACAATATCTCGGCAAAAAGAACGTCACTCCCAAGAATATTGTTATTTCTAGGCAATATTGTCAACAGTTGAAAGGGATGGGAAGTAAAAATCATCAAGGAAATATATTAATCGACTCAATGCCGAGTAGAACATGTTGCCATAGATGTAAGAAGAATGCGTAAGAATTATCTATTTGATTTTCGTTACAATTTTATGTAGGAAGTGATCGAAAAAGGAGTTTATGTGTGTTCCATAGTATAATTGTTTAAAATTTACTTAACAATGAATTCATAATGTTTTGTTCGAATTCTTTCTCGTAAAGTGTATTACTTCATTCCCTAGTTAACGTATTTTTACTTTTTATATTTTGTACGAAACATTTTATGCAGTGTATAGTAAAAGCAACAATAGTAGCCTGAGTTAAGAATATTTTTATAGTTTTGTTAAATTTCTTATTCTACAGAACTAAATTCCTTGTGTAAAACTCACTGAGTGTTTAGGTTATCACTCTCTGAATATATTCCTTCATTACAAATGCCATTTTCAATTTTTTTGTATTTGTTTTTAATTTATTTCGAAACTAATTTTGATCCGACAGCGGCGACTTGAAGATTGCAAAATTTTGGTAATTTTGTAATTGTCAGATATTTGACTCAGAAATGCCACTAGATATTCTTTCCTCTGATTGTATTTGAAAATAACTTTTGAAAAAGTAACAGTCAATGTTACATTATTGCAATGCCAATATTAATACGTTTTTGAGACTTATTCTCTATGTATAAAAGAAGTGGAAAAGTAAATGATCTACACTTCGCCACTAGAAGGCATAATCACCACACACTGCATGGTTGAAGCGAGTGGGAAACATCCAATTTTTAGTTTTCAAATGTTGGGCCAGAAGTGGACCCCACTGAGTGTGAACACTATTGGTGTCTTTACCCTGTATCAGTGACGGAGTTAGACAATCGTGGGCCCAGGGAAATGCTGAAACGAGGCTCTTTAAAAAAAACAATTAATTTTTTTTTAAATAACAAAAAATACAATACAAAGAAAAAGGTTTGAAAAATATATTTTAAATAATATTTGAAAGTAAAGGTATCTAGTGACGAAATAAAACAATTTCCATTGTGAGCTTGCACAAAAAATGGTTGTGTTTAGTGTTTAATAAAATCACTTGTTAAATACATGAAATAATAATTATGAATTTTCGTAGTGCCTATTTTATTGTAGCGACATTTCATTAATTTCATAGAGTTCTATCATATAATAATTAAAAATTAACAAACAACAATTTAAAGCAAACATTTAATTGAAAATTTTATAAAATATCAGACTTTTGTATGGCGACATAAAATGACGATAACGATTTTTTAGAGTTCCCATTTCTTTTTCAATTTTTTAAACTTATTTTGTTCCTATCATTGGGACCCTTGAGTTGCGGGGTCCCGGGCAATCGCCCAGTCTGCCCATGCCTACTGCCACCATTGCCTTATATTTTGTTCCGTGGGGAGACGTCATTCTGCACCACGTGCACAGTAAACAACGAGGACGAACTATCGGGCACGCAAAGCATACAAGACGTTGGATGGAAAACAAAGCTGATAAAAATGTAGATAATTGAATGGAACATGCCAAACGTAAATTTAAAAAGTGTACACGTATGCAACTCAGCAAACAAAAAGAGGAAAGCATGTGACCCAACATTCATATAATCGTCTGAAGAGATAAGTGGACACGCCACGTAGGGTAGTGAAATAAACACGGAGATTGGCAAAGATGCAAGAAGTGTAAGCATGCTGTGCGTGCGAAAGTCAAGTATACAATGACCTTCAGAGAAAGCATCCAGCGACAACACAAGTAGCAGACGGAATGTGATTGGGATGTCAATTTACAGAAATTACGTCTTCTTCTTTATCATCTTTTTTGTGCATCTTCCTTTTTGTTTTTCTCCATTTTGGTCTATACTGTTTCATTTTTCATTTGCTTGGAGGTTAATCCTTTTCTCGTCCTTCAACATATCGATATTCCTTCTGCATCTTTCGCTTTCTCTATCTATTTTCTATTTTATTAATATTTTCCGTAGGGAGCTGTAAATCAAATAGCTGCCTACCAAATCGCTTTCCTGTTCTTTATTAAGCCTATTAGATTCATCTCCGCAAATGAAGTGATACTGCGTATTACTTCCTTTCTTGTTTTTTCCATCATCATCATCATCATCATCATCATCATCATCATCATCATCATCAAAGAGTAGAATCTGTGATACTATTGATAGGTCTTCACCATTCCTTATTTTCATCAAATCGTAAAGATATTTTCAATTAAATTGAAATAATCTTCCAATTTCTTGATAATTGAATCGATTGAATAGTGATTCTGGGCGTGTCAACTGCAAAGTTCATTATTTCTGTAAGTACAGTGCATTTTTATTGTGAGGAGAGGTGGAGTTCATTCAACGCTGGATGGCGAGATCTGGCGCCAATCTACCCGTCAGTTTGAGGAGTTTTCCCGAACCAGGTATCTCTCACCAGCGAGGCACCGTCCCACCCGGAACAAGCTCTAACCTCTCGTCCAATTTCCGACATATGTGGTAGTGTAGTGCATACGAGTGCACTCGCATGGTGTTGTTCGGAGAAACCACAAAAAACTGAGGTGGAGCAGACGGCTGCTAGATTTCGCCTCCAGTCAGCGGCTGAATTCGACCTATGTAGCTTGTGTCGAAAACCTCTCCCCCATTGGGACCTCCCAGCCTGAGCCACCTAAGCCGGCAGCAAATTTGAATAATTCTTTAAAGCGTTATCACAAAAGGTTTTGGCGTGGAACATCAGACTATGCCTTAAAAAGATGTCTGATAATTCGTTGAAATTCAGGAAGGAGCTGGAATAGCAGGTCATGGTCGGGGTGGGGTCACCAGCGGTTCAGACGGGACGGAGCGCAGATGGGGCGGGGAGGAACGAGCAAGAGTAGGGCAAAGCGGTAGAGCAGGAGAAAGGGTGGAGCCCGTGCGACGCAAAGTTGGGAGCAGTGGGACGAAGTGGGCTAGAATCTACATAACTAATTTCCATCATATGCGTGCAGGAATTGAAAGGAAACTCTACAGCCTCCGGCCATTTCAGAGATGTCTATGGTTAGATGCCCAGGAATTCGGGGAAAATACAAAAAACAGTACAGATTTACTGAAAATGCAACTATTTGATTATGTTAATCCGGAATTTATCATATCTGATGTTCCCACACTCAGGTCGTCACCACTTTGACACGGCTGGTCTTCAAATAGCAAGAGTCCGAGAAAGAGGCTGACCGCCAATAATAATTTGGTATTCACGTGTTGCATTATGGAACATTTTTTTCTTGGTAAGTAACCAAGTATGTTTTTGTGTTATATGTGTATGTACTGCTTACTGTAAATAATGTAAATAATGTTCGTTGTTAAATTATGTCTGGATATAAGACAAAGTAGATTTAGATTAGTTTGTAAGTATCTAGTTTGTAAGCTAGGCCATACGTCATTTATGTAAATAGAATTTAAGAATAAATATTATTATATTGTATTATCCGCCAGTATTTAGCATGTTACTACGATATTGGGGAAAATTGTTTAATTTTTTTATTTAATTTATCCCAATGTTATACGAGAGTATGTTTGTTGTAGTACTTAAGTATTGAGCGGGCTTCCTTTGGGAAAACATTTTCTTTAGTTTTGGTTTGGCAGCATTTTTGTTGCTGCAGGCCACTAGAATATTTAAATTACTTTCATTTCTTACTACAAAGATAATTTACTCTCTTTCCTCTCTAAAAGATGATCGTGATTAAATGAAATCACTGGAAACGATGGATTCTTCAACTAGTTCAATATATTCATCTTTTGCTAAAACATAGGAACAATGAGGTTTGAGAACCGCTAGAAGATCTTTACCTTAAAAAATTGATTCTTCCTGTACCCGTATCACACAACACAATGATAGTCGAACAGCCACACGGCACAACTCAGAAATCTAGGACTGTCGGTACAGAAAATGAAACTTGTCACCATTACGGATCGCATTAAGAAACGGAGACTTGCACGTTCTCTCTAGAAGACAACTTTATAGCCTTGTTTAGAAAGTCCAATGCACATGCCAAACAGCGAAGGAACAAAACAGTCCGCGGCAAAATCTGTAAAAGGGCTTTCTTCGTAACATAACGCTTTCTCCACGCATTAGGGGAAAGTCCACAGAAATAACCTTGCCAGTGACGCAGTAGAGGACAGCGGTCGTGCAACGGCCTCCAGCCGCCAGGCAGCGTGCGTCACTATTGCACGCTCGTGTGCGGGGTCACGCGAGGGATTTAATTAGGCTCATGTGAGAGGGCACGGAAGAAAAACAGTACGAAACGACCGCAAGAGACCTAAGAACTGTGTGCGGGGAGGTTACGAGCAGTGCATTTCAGAATTATTAACATTAACAGAAATACAAAGAGTGTTTTAACCAGTTAAGCCTTTGAGGTGTGGTGTCTCAGACCAATTGTGTATCACCCCCCGCCCCCAGGAAAGTTAACGAAACCCCACCCCGTGAGGTGAGGTAAGATCATGAACACGCTGACCTGGAAATGTGAATGTAAAGAAGTGTTGACATTTTATGTAATAACTTGTGTATAATTCTTCAAAGTCTGTTAATGTAAGAACATGTACCACTATTGCTTTACTTGTACACGAAATCTAATAATACAGACTATTTGGAGAAGCGAAACAAAAGAGGCATCAGTGCCATGACACGCATAAAACAAATAATATAGTACGAACATCATGGAACGGTACAAAATGGAACATTATGATTAAGTATGTGTTTGAGTTACGAGTTCTTAGAAGCTGGAAGGGGGAGGGGAAAAGTGGGGATAGAAAATGCTCTATTATACGAATGTACGTTTCGAGCATCACTTTCAAAGAATGGTATTCTATCCCTCGTATGCTTAGGAAATAAATTTTTTCTCAGATTTTACATTATACCATAAATATTCGACTAAAACTTGATATCATATCATATAAATAATATCTTCTTAAATCTATTACATTTGTTAAATGAACTCTTAATATATAATAAACTCATATTAACACAAAACTCAAGAAACTATATTTCATTACTTAACCTATTTTATGTCTTCTTGTTGATGTATTAAGACTTAAAAGTTTATCACACCCCTCAATTTTCTGACCACAGCCCCGCTGAAAATTCCTGTGTAAACAACACTGAACATTAATAAAAAGATACGTAGAACTAATGGAGCATAAACAGATAGGGAACGAACCAAAGTCAGACAGAAAATAAGGGATTTCGAGACAGAAAAAACAAGGTTGGAGGAACTTGTGTGCCGTAGTTCACTGTTGGGTGAAACGAAATAATGATAGACAATATTAACAATAAAAATATTTATTGTTTTAATGAAGAATACATACTTGTCCGTAAAGTCCTCGCACATTTTCCTTTTTATAACTGGTTATACATATTTTTCAAAACCGATTACGAAGTAAATCGAATGTAACACAGAGGTGCCCAAAGAGAACAAGTGGTTCCACAACAACACATACTTTCTTGCATTGTTTGTAACATTTGCAATTTTTGAAAATTCAGACCGGGAGAGTTGTTTTAGGGCATCAACTGATGTCACTTGGCCGTACCTTTGACCGGGAGGTCCCAGTTTCGAGTCCCAATGGTGACATGATTTTCGACACTAGCGTGTCAGCTAGGTCAAATTCAGTCACTGTCTGGAGGAGTATTCTCTCTGTTGGACTTGTGCATTCTACTACAATTGCACACATTTCATCGGGGAGACGAATCCCCGGAGTGGGCACCTAGCCGTTCGGCCCTAATCCGCACTCCCTGCCGACGCGTGACGCCGACAGGCCGATGTGCGGATCCAGCCGGAACCCAGTTTGCCTTCACGGCAACCTCCCCATACGAAGCCTGGGTCGGGCCGCCCTGCCAGCTCAGAGCTACTAGCTATCCGGGCTAGTACCGGAGTCTCAACTATGCGCCACTCACATGCGCCGGGAATAAATTCCCTCCTCTTTGCCCAGAGTATCGGGCCACTGCCACGACGAATCCGAGAGCCCAACTGGGGGCCACCCGGACTAAGGCCCGGGCGGCTCGGAGCCCCCATCCCGTCTCCCCAATGCTTACCGCCGGCTCACGATGTGGGTAACACCGGTACCGAAGCAGCCTGGCGGGTGGTGACTTGTTTCCCTCCGGACTCAACTGATGGGTGGCCGGTTACCCGACCACCAGGAGCTTAGCTTGCGCCTACTTACTGCCTGCACCTTCAGGCTAACGACGTAAGTCACGCCGCAAGACTCGGAGCCGGGTGGTCGTCTGAACTCCACCTAGACCGCGACAACTTTCGTCATCGCGATCCCCCCTGCGGGGAACAAGGTAGGAGTATTCTAGCGGCTAACTGTTCTGATCGGTAGTTTTCCGTGGTTTCACCGACCAACACCAAGCGAATGCCGGAGCAGTTTCTAACAAACGGGCCACAGATCGCACGCGATATTTCCTTCCTCTTCCATGCCCGATCCTCACCCCTTACTTTCACGCTTACGCTAGCATCCACTACACTACCACACATGCCGGGACACCGGACGGTAGCTTTCAGCTTGTCCCCTTGCTGGGGCGGTGCCCCGTTGGTGGGGAATACCTGTCAGGGAAAACCCCGCTAGCCGACGGTAGATCGGCCCTGGATCTCACCACCAGGGAAGACCATCGCCACCTCCCGAGGAAAAAGCATGCAATACACTTATGGTACTAATGGCCTTAGCGATTGATGCGACCGGAATCACTAAATATCAATAATCACCGAAAATTCAGGGATGTTAACAAAAATGGAACCTGCGCCAATTTCAGGATTACTTTTTTCGAGAAAAAGTTAAAGAAAAAATTTGGAGCCATTTTTGACAAAACATTTTCTAATTTCCTCTCCGAGGGCTGAAGCAAAATTTATGTAAAAACTACACATATTTTCAAAAAAATTATGCCTCATTTGATTTAAATACCTTTTGTTATCGTTATTACTGTAGATTCACAATGTTAATTTTTTACAATTTTTTAAAATACAGTGTTCCCAGAAAATGGGCCGTGCTCAATTTTTTATAAGCGTACTATTCGAGAAAAATGTAAAGAAAAAATTGGGGCCTTTTTTGAGAAAATACATTTTTTATTACGTGTATTGAACGCAATATTACGGGAAAACTAATCATTTTCGAAATTATTTCTAACCGGGTAGACCATTTAATTTAAAAATTTCAAGCCCTTTCTAAGAAAATTTTGCAAATATTAAGGCATCATGTAATGTATCTCCACAATATGCATTTGAAATTCGGAGGGCCTTGAGTTCAGCCAGGTCAATTAGGGAATATCAACTTTGAAGAAAATGTCTAAACGGTTTAGGCCATAGTATTGACGAGACGGACATACTGAAGGACGGATGGACAGACATGATGTTCGAACATTTTTTCGGTATCGAAGCCTATCAAGAAGTGGATTCAACTACACTGTAAGTAATTTATTACTTGTAGAAACACGATTTATCAACATTCTCGAGACCACGCAATACGAGTTTTTCTGCAGAAAAATCGCCACTGCCCGTTTCAGTATTAAAACACTCTCTCTTTACTACGTAAGTACGTAGTAAGCTAAAAACTAAAAAGTTAAGAATGAAGATAAATACAACATTAACTAAAGAAATATTCATAAAATTAAATTAACGACATTTTACAAAAGGTACGCTTTTATTAGAGTCCATAGCCTTGAATTTCTTTTCGTACGGCAAATATTGCCGTTGCCATGATTTTGCAGTACTTTAAGGAGGTAACAACTAAACATTTACACTTGCCTCCTCTTTATTCATCTCCGTACAAGGGTCATTTCAATACAATGACGCGGTTTGTTTGGGTCACCACAGAAATTCTGGCTGGTTACACGTCTGACACTACTGTTGTGAAGGACTTTCCCCAATGCTAAAAGTATTCTCTTCTCTCTTATTTCAATCACCTCTACACCGCAATCGTGTGAATCACGAGCAAACACACTAAACATTTGTGGGTGGGTCGGCACATAGCAGAACCCTCGGGCCTACTGACAACGCGCACGTAAGACGCAGGAGACATATCCATGCTCCAGGGGGATTAGAACCCACAAACGTTCGTGTCGAGGTGGTTTAATTCGGCCATCCAGGCCCCTAATAGAGGGGATTAATGTAGGGTTATTTGTGGGACACGGAACAAAAAAAAACACGAATCTTTCCCCTATGACGTTTAAAGTCTGCGGTGGTCGCTCACGCGCTCTGGACCTGATTTGGTAATGCTTTTTTGTTATTTACGTTAGTAAACACGCACTTAGCCCCTTAGCAACCAACCATCTAAATACTGCTTTAAGAGCGCGTCCATAGCAACGGCCGCTAAAATATTTTTAATGGACTCTCGATCATTTTAGCGGCCGTTGCTATGAACACTATGGACTCTCGGGTTTAGATTCTGCTTGCATTAGTAGAAAAATATTCAACTGTCTGATCACAAACAAAGCATCCAGTACCACCAACCCTTGCTACAGAAAATCAAGAGTAATGACAATTCTGAACTCGCGAAAGTGATAAAAGTTTATTTTTAATAAGCGATAAACTAAAATAACAAAAATCATTGTATGTAACTCGTCCTCTATTAGTCTTTAAGGACTTAGCCGGAAGGTTAACTACTCGGCTTCGCTATCGCTCCGCCTCGCAGTTAACCTTCCGGCTGCGTCTTTAAAGACTCGTTTAGAGGACTCGTGACATAAATATCTATTTTCATTTTATTGTTTTTTATTTTTTAGTGAAGAAATTTCATTCATTTTTATGCAGTTATTAACTTTTATGTTTTGTTTTTAGCGTGGTTGTGAATTGTTATTTTCTTTCAATATAACAAGTTTATTTTGTAACAGTGTAATCAATGTTACTACATGGTCAAAGTTAAAAGATGAGGAATTAAAATGTCCTGTCAATAACTTTTCATTTTGCAACTTAATGGGAAATTTATATACTTATTTCCAAAGTGACATATCTCCATGGAATATTTTCTCTGGGAGGGAAATAATTTACTATCAGTTAAAAATACGATCACCAGTTTTCGAATACCGTTTAAGATATGAGAAATACAATCTCTTAACACAATATTAAGTAGTATCATGGAAAAGCGTGTTAAGAATATATTGATATAAAAACAAACGAAATGGAGATATGTAGATTTGCAAATCAGCTCTTCGTGTGTAGAAAAACACATTCCTATTCTCTATCCACAGAAGAAATTCACCTTATTTTGTAATATTTATTGTGAGAAAATGCAGAAAATGCATCCTTTTCTCGTAGGTACGTTGTTGAAAACAATAGTATACACGCCCGAAAGCTCAATGAAAACAGGATTTGCCTCGACAATTAGGGTGTGGCGCAATGGCGCCCCTGACGTAACTGTACCGTCTGCCAAACCATTTGAGAAACACTAGTATAGTGAAATCGAGCACAAACGTTATATATTCATCCCGATTGTCGGAAACGTGTCCAAAGTGCTCTAAATAGAAATTGCAATTTGGGGGAATATTTTGCTTCCCTTTTAGTGTTTCAGGAATATCAGCTTGTCGCTGCTTTCCGGCTCTCCTACGCTTGTCAGATTTTGTGGATCAATGGGATGAGCAGTACGAGGATAGCAGACCCATTGTTCATTGCTGAGATTGGAAATAACGACGCCATAGGAAACTAGTGGAGCAAAAACAGCGTATTATTTATAACTATCTCGCTATATTATACAACAACATTAACCTGCAAAAGTGTTTTCAATCTACAAGAAATTTTTCCGCATTGAGAGACGAACTCAAGTAACAGGTAACTAGGAGTGAGTCTTACCTCTGCGCTATGGAAATGCTGAGTGTTTCGAACTGGGGCCGACGCTTAAAAATGTAATTGTCTCAAACCAATATTTTCAACACGCAATTTTTTTAAAATTCAGAGAGATCAACAAAAATGAGACTTAGACCATTACTTTAAATGTCCCTTCATTTATACACGAAAAAATAAGACTAGTTTTTGAGTAAATGGTCGACGTACAATATTTCATCTTTTTTAGAACTGTTTTTTGAGAACAAATTTTGTACAAGGTAAAAAAATCTGTATCTTCAATTTTATAGTAATGAAATGTCAACTTTTTGCAATTTTAGAAAAATCGAGAGTTCACCAAAATTAAGACAAGAGCCATATGTTTTACCGTCATTTGTAACATACGAGGAGCAAATTTAAAGAGAAAATGAGAGTGATTTTTGAAATGGATATCAAGCATAAATTACACGAAATCTACAACTATTTTTAAAAACAAATTGCACATGATCAAAGAGCTCTATCCACAGAAGAAATTCACCTTATGAGAGAGCATATTTTATGTAAGCCAAAAAATTGCTATCTTCAATATTGTAGTTTTGAACTGTTAACTTTTTGCATCGGACCAGCACTATATTTTTTACCATTATTTTGATGGGAAAATGTAAAGAAAATTGCAGCGTTTTTTAAAAAAACGTTTAAAAAATAAAAAATGCCTCTATTTCCCACAAAATTACACGAAAACTATTCATATTTTCGAAAAATTGAACAATTGAGGTTTCACGTAAAGTAACCTCCAAAATCAAAATATATGTATGAAATTCTCAAAGTCAAGAGTTCGTGCATATCGATCGGAAGCATCGATCGGGTAATTTTGGAGAAAATCGGCTAAACGTTACAGGTGCTAGCGTTGACTACGGACAGTTTCAAAGACCCACGAAACATAAATTCTGGCTACACTACGTTTTAGAGTAATTGAAGAACAAGAAGGAAGTAATTAACTATATTTTAGAGCAGGATTTATCAACATTTTCGTTACCAGGGCCCGATAAGAGAAATTTTCTGTCGAAAATTCGCCATTTTCCAGTGCCCGATTGCAATACAATCTCTTCTTACATTCGTCAATGTGAAAAAGTTAAAAGGATTTCGCGCAGGCCGTGGCCAGAACCGTAGGGTGCTACTTTGCCATTCGCCAGGAAGTGATCAGGAAAACCAGGACAACCACTGACCTCTCGGTTAACGACCTCCATTCTGGAAGGCACCGGAAACTCATGTTATGTTAAATGCATCCAGTGCATTTCCTAGTCGCCATGGAGCCAGTGACCTCCCAATCACAGCTACATCGATTTTACGTCCGCCGCTGCCGATGATGTATGAGCAGGGATGTCTTTTACGACCGTAAATAGTTTGGTTGATATCTTAAGTGTTAAGAACGGCATTTTTTAGGCTTAAATGCACACATCTGGCTGTCGATGTAAACCACGTAGTTTAGCTGCCAAATATCCTCACAATGTCGAACCTCGAAACTTCGACCTCCCCTTCTACGAAGTGTCAGTCGAGAGAGACATCTCATCTATTTACGTTCTCGCAGATTAACACAAACTTTTCTACAGGAGATACACTACAGCGGCCCAATAAAGTGAAACAATATCCACGTGTTTCGGTGGTTTGCTTTCGAACATAGAATGTAGTTTCTCCCAACTCCCAAACATCATACAATGTTAATTATTTTGTGACATAGTTCTTTGTGGAATATGTATAGTATATGCATAGAAAGATGTGATACGAATGTAGTACAACGTCTTATACTTTATTGAAAAATCCCAATGTTCTAAAATTTTCAATTTACTGTTAATCCTAACATAATTTTCGACACTCTCTACGCAGGCGATTTTTCAAAAGTTTATTTACTAATTTTTCACGTCAAAAACAGTTAAAAACTTTGTGACGGGCTAGGAGGAGAAATGAATTGTCGGCACATTTTCATTATTCTGTGATCCCCACCCTAAGCCTTATACTACTTGAATTTTGAATACAGAAAGAAATTATGTTTTGCAAGGATTGTAAACAAACGTTTTCGCTGTGATGTAATAACATCTATTTTCAAGAGTAGGGGTATTTTCTAAGACTCCCCTGCAAAGCCAGTGGAGTGCAGTTTTTAGCCCGGGCTTCGCCATCGCGAGTCGTCCTGGCTCAACGAAAGCGAAATTGAGTACGCCGCGGCGAACACGTGCCGCAGATCGCCGGCTGTGCCAGTCGGCGAAACAACGAGCAAATCGACGCAACATGTAGCGCGCGCTCAATCTCGCTTGCGGCACGCGCCCCACACCCGCGCTCCGCAATCCGCGCCCCGAGCCCCTCCGCCCCGATCCCCGCGGCCCGCCCAGCGCTTGGCGTCTCGCGCCCATCGCGTCCACACCCCGTACCCAACACAACGCGCTCCGCGCCACGCCCTCCGCGTCCAACGCCCAACGCCCCGCACTCAGCGCCCTGCGCCTCGCGGTCCACGTCCCGCGCCCCGTATCACACCCCGTGCCTATCCCCCGTGCCCAACACAACTACCCCGCGCCTCGCGCTCCGCACCTCGCCCTCCGCCCCCAACGCCCCGCGCCGAGCGGCCCGCGCCCAGTACCCAGCGCCCAGTGCCCAGTGCCCAGTCCCCAGCGCCCAGTGCCCAGCGCCCAGTGCCCAGGCCCAGCGCCCAGGCCCAGTGCCCAGGCCCAGCGCCCGCCCCCCGCGCCCGGCCCAGGCCCAGCGCCCGCGCCCACCCCCAGCGCCCAGTGCCCAGTGCCCAGCGCCCAGAGCCCAGAGCCCAGCGCCTCGCGGTCCGCATCCCGAGCCCCGCGGCCCCACCCCGTGCCTATACCTCGCGCCCAACACAACGTTCCCTGCCCCTCGCGCTCCGCACCACGCTCTCCGCCCCCAACGCCCCGCGCCGAGTGGCCTGCGCCCAGTGCCCAGCGCCCAATGCCCAGCGCCCAGTGCCCAGCGCCCAGTGCCCAGCGCCCAGTGCCCAGTGCCCAGCGCCCAGTGCCCAGTGCCCAGTGCCTCGCGGTCCGCATCCCGAGCCCCGCGGCCCCACCCCGTGCCTATACCTCGCGCCCAACACAACGTTCCCTGCCCCTCGCGCTCCGCACCACGCTCTCCGCCCCAACGCCCCGCGCCGAGGTCTGCGCCCAGTGCCCAGCGCCCAACGCCCAGCGCCCAGTGCCCAGCGCCCAGTGCCCAGCGCCCAGTGCCCAGCGCCCAGCGCCTCGCGGTCCGCATCCCGAGCCCCGCGGCCCCACCCCGTGCCTATACCTCGCGCCCAACACAACGTTCCCTGCCCCTCGCGCTCCGCACCACGCCCTCCGCCCCCAACGTCCCGCGCCGAGTGGCCTGCGCCCAGTCCCCAGCGCCCAGTGCCCAGCGCCTTGCGCTCCGCGTCCCCTAACCATCGCGACCACACCACGCGACCAACACGCGCCCCGCGTCCGCACCACGACCTTCGCGCCCAACGCCCCGCATTCCTGGTAGATGGGAAACCCCATTAGCCGACGGTAGGTCAGTGCCGGATCTTACTATCCAGCGGGGGAAGATCATAGTCACCTCCCACGATAAAAACATGCACAACACCCACGAATGACCTTAGCAGTTCACGTGCCCGGAATCACTAATCAATCCATCAATTAATGAAACCCGTGCCCTGCGCCTCGCCCCCCACATTCGGAATTCAGCGCGCTCTGTGTAATGCGGCCCGCAAAATGCTCCTCGCGGGGCGCTTCCATTGTCAGACATTGACCGCACCGCCCAAGGCAACCCAACCCCGTCCCGCCCCTCTTCGCCCTGCCTCGCTCTGCCTCACCCCGTCCCACCCCACCCGCACCTCCTAACACAAGTCCAATGGACTGCGCGAAATTCTACCTTCCTCGTCCTCTATTATCGGGAGAAGTACCTCAGTACATCAACTGCTATCACTGCAGTACCTAAGACCGGGAGGTTCTGCGTTCGAGTTCTGTTTTAGGTACTAGCTTGTTAGCTAGATCGAATTAATTAGCTGTCTGGGTGAGAATAGTAAAGTGAGACAGTGAATGAAGGGATTTTGGAGAATGAAAAAACAAGGTTGGGAACTTGTGTGCCATACCTCACTGTAGTCTGAAACGAAATAATGATAGGCAATATTATCAATAAAAATATTTATTGTTTTAATGGAGAATATATACTTTCCCGTCTCGTCCTCACACATTTTCCTTTTTATAACTGGCTATACATATTTTTTACACCGATTTCAAAGTAAATTCAATGTAATGTAGCGGCGCCCAAAGGGAACTACAACAGCAAATACTTCCGCACATTGTGTGTAACTTATACAATTTTTGAAAATACAGACCGGAGAGCTGTCTCACGGCATCAACTGATGTCATTACAGTGCCTCTGACCTGCCGGTTCCAGTTTCGAGTCCCAGCGGTGGCATGATTTTCGACACAAGCGTGTCAGCTAGGTCAAATTCCATGCACCTCAGACATAACCTCATAACATAACAGATAATAACAGTTAGCACCATTAGTAACCAATAGCACCATTCGCAGAATACCAACTGATGTCACTGCAATGGCTCTGACAGGAAGTCCGTAGGTTCGAGCCCTGCCGGTGGCAGGATTTTCGACACTAGCAAGAGAGCAAGGAATTCGACGCTGTCTGGTGAAGAATTCTATCGGCTGGCTGCTCTGAACGGTAGCTTTCCGTAGTTTCTCCGATCAACACCAGGCGAATGCCGGAGCAGTCCTCTAACAAACGGGCCGCGATTTTTCCTTCCTCTCTCGGGTCATATTCTCATCCCTTATACACACACACACACTTACATGCGCTACACTACCACACATGCCGGGAGACCGGACAGGGACTTTGAACTTGTCCCTGCTGGGGCGGTGCCCCGCTGGTGAGAAGTACCTCGTTGGGGAGACCCCGCTAGCCGACAGTAGGTCGGCACCGGATCTCCCCATCCAGCGAGGAAAGATCACAGCCCCCTCACGATGAAAACATGTACTACACTTACGGGACTAATGATCTCATTAGTTGACGTGCCGGGAATCACTAACAACCAAGCAATCGTCCATATCTCTTCCTTACTCCTTACATACGCACACTTGATCCAAACTCCAACGCATTGGGTGCTTAGAACTCGTTCTAACAGGGATGCTCAGTAAGCGGTGACCGGCTGGGGGAGATACCTGGTAAAGAGAAAGTCCTGTAAGACGATGTGTAGGTCAGCGACGGATATCAGGTTCGAGGGCCACATCTCGAGATGCAGTACATGTATGGGACTAATGACCTTTGACACGCCCGGACGCAGCAACGCACACGAAATACCCACTCGTCTCGCTGCCTACGCTTTGCTACCCGCGTCTTGCATTCTGCACCTCGCCCTGTTCTCCCCCCGCCCCACCCTTCCCTCGCCCCACCCTCCCCTCACCCCATCTTCCCGTCGCCCCCTGTAATCCTCGTGCTCGTCCTCGAGAGTGCTACTCTGAAACCACATTATTATTACTCTATTGGTTAGAATTGCCGGGAGGCGACACAATGGTTGTGAATTGCAGCCAGAATCTAAACGCGACCCTGTGCGCTAGGCGCATTGACATTTGCTGATGTAAGATGACGAGTTGAGTGATGACCGTGACTATGGAATTGGCGAGGGCCCATTAGAGTGCTGCATCGGGAGCGAAGAGTACCTTTCCACGGCCAGACAGACAGGCAGGTGCGAATGCTACAACGACAGCCAGGGCGGGATGTACATTCTTCCAAAATCTATCCAAAGTTTCCGCTGCGTATCGTTTCAATCTAGGTAAAGAGCTCCCACAGAACCACGCCAACCCACCCGACTACCCTTTCACATCTTTCTCCGTAATGTAGCTAATATTAGATAATGACATAAATACTCCCCCATCCAAAGTGAACAATATGCACTCTCCCTCTTTAATACCTGCATTCCTTAATTCTAATGCATAAAGGGAAGTAACCATTGCCACCCTTCACGTCGTCTGAAACTACTCTCTCCTAACAAGTGAGAAGCTGTATGGCTGTGAGTTTAATAATCATCACATTCTGGAATAAATGAATTTTAAAAAACAGGAGGGGACGAAATGAGGTGAAATTTTCAAGAAAAAACACTTACTTTTAACAAATACGAATATTTGTAATGTGGCTGGAAATAGTTTAAAACTAATGAAATTCGCTCTGTTGATGAAATAACAATACAAAAGTTCATTCTCGCGAAACTTCACGTGGGTTTCATTTAATTATTTTACGTCCAAAAACAGTTAAAACTGTGTATGGCGTGCTATGGGGAGAAGTGAATTCTGTGAACGTTTTCAAAATTCTGTGATCTCTACACTAAGTCATATACTACTTGAATTTTGAATTGAAAAAACCGCTCCCATGTAATAAAATATATTTTCAAGGATAAATAAGCAATAAATTTTGGGCTCTTATCCCTGATGTCCTTCGTCAAGGATAATACTTCCCGTCGCGACTAGGTGATTACCAAATTCCTACCGAAAAGTTAATAGAAGCCACATGTGTAGGAGGGCGTTGGGGATAGAGCCAAAATATGAAAATATTGAAGGCAATACGGAATAAAGAAAGTCACTCTGGCAGAAGCGCGTTGCAGATTCCGCAACGGCGTCCGTCGCTTTGGCCTCTGCATTTCTTGTAATAGCTCCGCAACATTTGTCATGGAAATTTCTCAATAGTGCTGCTACATATCCGCCTACTGAGAGCCAAGAATAACTGATTCGCTCTTTAGCACGCGAAAACTGTATGAAGGACTGGTTTATCCTTTGAAATGAGAGATGGAAACCCCGAAAACCTTCCAGGAACTCATTTTGTTCTTCTCGAGGACTGCTGCGGTTACCGGTAGGCAGTGTTACGCTCAGTTTTGCACTGAACCGTTTAAGAATGATGGTGACCACATTCAAAGAGCTAGTATTTGCTTCCTGAATATTTACATGATGAAAATTGTGGTGGTAAAAAACCTAGATGCTTTGACTATCTGCCCACTATCACAAAGTGAAAATATGTTGTCTCTCAGGAATTGGGACTCGACCTCATACAAAGCAGTTCCCACAGCAGTCGTGTGCGCTATTTAGATCAGCTGTTTATTTAGGTCGGAGACGCTGCATTGATATTGGCAAAACGCCCTATCATGAGTATCGAGACATACCTTGACCGCTTTTACTATTAGTTTCTTGTTGCCTTTTTCAAGATTTAAGAGCGACACCGGAAAATAAATCCCTGGATGTCCCACAACAGCTACGAAGACCTTCCACCCATGCACCTCAGACATAACAACCAGACATACCTCATAACATACCAGACAATAACAATCAGACACGCACCATTCGCAGAGTATCAACTGATGCCACTGCAATGGCTCTGACAGGAAGTCCTTGGGTTCGAGCCCTGGCGGCGGCAGGATTATCGACACTAGGTAGAGAGCAAGGAATTCGACGCTGTCTGGAGGAAAATTATAGCAGCCAGCTGCTCCGATCCGTAGTTTTCCGTGGTTACTCCGATCAACACCAGGCGCGTGCCGGTGCAGTACTGTAATATACGGGCTAAGTACCGCGCGCAATTTTTAGCTGTTGACACGTCCGGAAATGCGTAATAATCAATCAATTTTCTCCTTTTATTGGCGTTGGCATCTATTATAATTCGTAGACGGTTTGGGCGGCGGTGAAGTAAAGGTCCGTTTACGTTCGTGGAGCTGAAGATTTGGGGTTTGGAGCGGGGGTGTATTCGTTATCGTGGCCTGGCTATCTCTTCGGAATACCACTCCTCCCATCTGAATATTTTCTCATGTATTCGTGTATTATCGCCACTCACCTCTGATAATTCCTTCAGACAGCGAAAGGCAAAAGTAAATGTACGAATAATAACCAAATCCCACCCACGTGATTCATGTAAGCCTCTCTTCGTTAATCTAGGAATTTTACCATTAACTTGTCTGTTTATTTACGAATCAGTGGCTGTCAAAAATGACTTACTTAAGGGCGGGAATATATTTTCAGAAAATGACGATGTCTATAACTATAACACTCGACGTAGAAATCATATTCATCGTACATCAACACTCATTACAAAAATTCACAACAATACATGTACATTATTTTACAATTTCCTTAATAAATGCGATAAAAATTAAACCCAAAAATCATTTATGCTACATAACTGTTTCTATACAATTAGAGACAATACTGCGCATCACAAGAAAAGTAACATTAATTTTAACAATTATACAGAATGCATTATTTAACATTTGAAAATGTTAATTATAAATGTGTGTAAACAACCTGTAACAAGTATTGTATTGCAGCCCCCGGGTCAATGACCCCCATCTCGATCAGGTTTTTCGTCCAATTTCCCTGATCCATTGAGCAAATGCTGAGATAGCCCCTTGTTTTGCTTCTGGACAAAAATGTAACTTCATTTTCTGTGCACGTCTTCTAGAATTCAGTGGGAAATACAATTATTCAAATTATCGTTTCCATGTTGTCGCGGCAGGAAGTATTATACCGAAGGACAATATGGATAAGAGCCAAAATTTAATGCCTTTATAACCTTGGAAATAGATTTTATAACATGGAAGCTTTTTTTCCCAAAATTTAAGTAGTATATGACTTGTGTAGGGATGACATAATTTTGAAAATGTGTACACAATTCACTTTTCTCCGTACCACGTCATACGCATTTTTAACTGTTTTTTGACGTAACATAAAATTTAAAAAATTAAAAAAAATAAAATAAATAAAAAATCTATGATATCGTTCCAGGGAAGGTGAGACTATAAGAGGATGACCCTTGTCTACACACAAACATGGGTATCGTGATTATTTGAATGGTTTGAATCGTGAAATGATTAATTGATTTTATCCTGTTTCCGGGCACGTCAACTGCTTTGGTAATTAGTCTCTTAGGTGTAGTGCATGTTTTTTTCTCGGAAGATGGTGGTGATCTCTCGCTGGGTGGCGAGATTTGGCGCCGACCTACCGTCGGCTAGTGGGGTTTCCCCCTAACCAGGACTCTCCCACCAGCGGGGCACCGCCCCAGCTGGGACAAGCTCTAGGCTCCCGACCGGTCTCCCGGAATATGTGGTAGTGTAGTGCATGTTAGTGTAAGTGTGTGTGTAAGGGGAGAGGATAGGACAAGGAAGAGGAAGCATAGATAGCGCGCGGTCCGTGGCCCGTATGTTAGGGTACTGCTCCGGCATTCGCCTGGTGTTGGTCGAAGAAACCACGGAAAACTACCGATCAGAGCAGCCGGCTGCTAGAATTCTCCTCCAGACAGCGACTGAATTCGACCTAGCTGAAGAGCTAGTGTCGAAAACCCGGCCGCCGTCAGGTCTCGAACCTAGGACCTCCCGGTCAGAGGCGCTGGAGTGACATCAGTTGATGCACTGTGCTACCGCTCCCGGTTTGAATCGTGGAAAGACATCACATTTTCGACAAAGAAATCAACTCGCTGACGACTATATTCATCAAGCGAGATACAAACAATTGGCCTAGCACACACGGTCCACCCGGGGTTCGGGTATTTGGAGGCATTGGGGTTCAATTCAAGTCGATTCATGGGAATCGATTGTAGACAAATCGGGTACGGGGCAGTCTCTCTAGTTTCACTGACCTTGAATTCCACCTTTGCAATCATTCATATTGTAACGAATATTAACGAGTTCTGGAAAGTGAAGACGGCTCGCAGAAGAGAACGCAGATATTGTTACCAAGAGTAAGGGTTCCTGAAATATTGAGGGAGTAACATGATGGAACGGTTTAACGAAAACATTAGAGAAAGTGCGCGAACGATTTTACTGGGTTAATTGCAAGCAAAGGTGCACAAAATGTCAAGTTTGTGCTACCAGTAATGGTTCACATAAAAAGAGAAGGGCGAAGATGAGGCAATACAAAGTTGGGAGTCCTTTCGAACGAATTGCCATTGACTTGGCTGGCCCATTTCCAATGTCAAATGATGAAAATAAATACATACTCGTGGCCATGGATTATTTTAGCAAGTGGGTTGAAGCATATTCCCTACCTAACCAAGAGGCCACTGCTATCTCCGAAGTACTGGTTAAGGAATGGGTGAGCCAATTTGGTGTGCCACTGGAATTCCATTCAGATCAAGGACGGAACTTCAAATATGCAGTTTTTCAAGGGGTGTGTGAACTTCTTGGAATAAGAAAAACAAGAACAACAACCATACGTCCGAATTCAGACGGAATGGTGGAACGCATGAACAGAGCATTTGGAAAATATTTAGCGAAGGTCGTGTCAGATCACCAACGCGACTGGGACCAATACATACATCTTTTTCTTCTAGCCTACCGCTCATCTGTTCATGAGACAACTGGGCAAACACCCGCTAATAGCCTCTTCGGCAGGGAACTACGTCTACCATGTGATCTACAGTTTGGTTATAAAAGTAATGAAGAGACAGCCGGTGAAGATTTTGTAAATGACCTAAGACGGGAAATGGACGTACTACATAACCAGGTGCGTGAAACTATCCAAATTGCAAATGACAGGATGAAAGACCGGTATGACATCAAAGCTGAAGCAGGAGGTTATCAACCTAGAGATCATGTCTGGTTATTTAACCCCCAACGACGCCGCGGTTTGTGTCCAAAATTACAACAACAGTGGGAAGGACCGTACAAGGTAGTGAAGAGGATAAATGATGTCTACCGAATTAAAAAATTGCCGAATGGAAAACCACGAGTCGTTAATTTGAATCGGCTGGCCCCGTACGCTGGATGTAATGAAAATGATGATGTAGAAAAGGCCGCACGAGTTTGTGAGCTGGACATGCAAGAGTTCACATTTCAAGAGTTTATGTCTCATTATGGTGAAAAGCATAAAGCGCGTTATGGTGTAACGATGGAGGTGCAACGGGATCTTTTTGCGCTACCCCTGGAATATGTAGTGGCGCATTGGGTCGCCCAGGATTTAGATATGACAGGAGGTGTTGCTGTTGTATTCAAGAGAAAATACGGAAGGATAGCAGAATTAAAGAACCAACAACCAGATATTGGGAAGGTTCTGCATCTGCACGACGTCAGTCAATATGTTTATTACCTTGTCACAAAAAGTAAGTCATATCACAAGGCATCTTATGAAAATCTTCGGGAAACTCTGATTGAATTACGCCAACAAGTACTGGTGGACAACGTCCAGAAATTGCCATGTCAAAACTGGCATATGGTTTTGATAGACTGAACTGGCGAATAGTGAGAAGCATGTTGGAAATTCTATTCCGGTACACTGGGGTTAGCATCTTAGTCTGCAGCTACCACCATGGAATGTCGCCATATCCAAAGAAGACAATTGACTGCCGCTTCTTAACCTCCAACTGCACTAGAGGCTCCAGCTGCAATTATCTGCATGATTTCACTAAACGCGCTCCGAGACGGATCGCAACTAAGAAGGGGGTAGTGTAACAAATATTGCGTCACCGGCCGGCACCACCACGAACTACCAGTACAGGCGGATTGCGTCATCTACCGGCGCCACCACGAGCTGCCTGTGAACGCGGGTTGCGTCATCTGCCCGCGGTTCCTGCAGTAGATTATTCCAGAACGTTCGCGGGGTCCGGAAAGTTCTCGACGGCACTCGCCGAGTTTAAATACACGGCGGCCGGCGATCGCGAGTCAGTCTTAAGTCCGCAGTGGAAGCTGAACTAGAAGTGTGTGCATCGCGGTGGATAGCAGTGCAGTGATTGTGCTCAATGACGTGAATCGTGGTCAGTGCATCGTACTGTGATCAGTGCAGTGAACTGTGGCCAGTGCTTAGGACTGTGCGAATGTGTAAGAGTATAAATAGTATAAATAAATAATCAAGAGAAGTGTAGTGTAAATAAATAATCAAGTGTTTTCAGTGATTGTGTTCAAAAACAAAATAGACGTTTTTGTTAAAATAAAACCAGACTTTTAATTTACCACCTAGAAACGTAACAATGGGCAGAGGTATAGAATAGACAGAGGGGTAGAATGGGCAGAGGGGTAGAATGGACAGAGGGATAGAATGGACAGAGGGGTAGAATGAGCAGAGGGATAGAATGGGCAGAGGGGTAGAATGGGCGTAGTGTGGTAGAGAGGAGTAAGGTGGGCGGGTAAGGGTGGGATGGGGTGGTGTGTGATGGACGGAGCGGGTGGGTGGGTGTAGTGAGTTGGGTGGGGATGGCTGGGGTTGGGCTGGAAATGGGTTGGGATTGGGGTGGGACCGTCTCTAGGGGCGTGTTTGCAGGTGTGCGGGGATCAACGTTACTGCTCGTTGAATCCAGGCATATCAACTGTTATGCTCATTATTCCCGTTTCTTGTTCCGAATATTTTTTTGCCTAGAGGCGATGGTGTTCCTCCATAATTGAATTATGAGATCTGGGGCCGACCTCCACGTCCGCTCGTGGGATCATTCCCTTTCCAGGTATCTCCTGCAGCGAGATAACGCCACCACCGGGACACGCCCCAAGCTCTCGACTGGTCTCCCGACGTGTGAGGTCCCAACATGCTCAGTACATGGAAGGATGAGTGAGTGTATGTCTGTAATCGAGGGAAGAGGTTTGGACAAGGAAGTTGAACGAAAGATCGCGCGTGGCTCATGGACGAGCGTTTGTTGGGTGCAACTCGCCAGGTATTTTTCAGAGAACCCCCGTAAACCCACCTATCAATCGCTAGAATTCTACAGACCGACTGACCGGGAGTGGTAGCTCAGTGCATCAACTGATGCCACTGCCGCGCCTCTGACCGGGAGGTCCTAGGTTCGAGTCCTGACGGCGGCAGGATTTTCGACACTAGCTTTTCAGCTAGGTCGAATTCAGAGAATTCTAGCGGACGGCTGCTCTGATCGGTAGTTTTCCGTGGTTTCTCCGATCAACAGCAGGCGAATGCCGGAGCAGTACCCTACCAAACGGGCCATGGACCGCGCGCGATCTGTCCTTCCCCTTCTTAGTCCTATCCTCTCCCCATACCCACACTCACTTACATTAACATGCACTACACTATCACATATTCCGGGAGACCGGTCGGGAGTTTAGAGCTCGTCCCGGCTGGGGCGGTGCCCGCTGGTGGGAGAGTTCTGGTTAGGGGGTAACCCCACTAGCCGACGGTAGGTCGGTGCCGGATCTCGCCATCCAACAAGGGGGAAATGACCGCCATCTCCCGAGAAAAAACATGCACTACACTAACGGGACTAATGATCGAAGCAGTTGACGCGCCCGGAAACACGATAAAATCAATCCATCAATTAAATCCAGACCGACTGCGGCTGACACGGAGACAGTCTTAGCTAGTGTCGAAAGGACTGGAGCCCAAGGCCCACCCTCCCGGAATGGCTGCGGAACCCGGCGGCGCTCGCTCTGGGCCGGCCTGCGGCGGCGTTCGCGCGCGTGCCCGGCGGCGCGCCGGCCAGGCGCGCGCTCCGCGGCGTTGCGGGCGCCGCCGCGCGTGGTGGGTGCCACGGACGCCGGGTGCGCTCCCGCTGCCGCCTGCGCCAGCGCGGCGCGCGCCGGTCGCGGCCCCGCCACGTGGCGCCCGCCGCCCCGCCCCGCACGCGCCTCGTGCCGTGCGCCGCGGCCTCCACCGCTCGCACGCGCCGTCTCGTTGGCAGGTACACTGTTTACGCCCGCGGGGGGCTGAGACCGAAGGTGGGTGGGCGGCGAGTTGGTGGGGGGGAGGGAGTCCGCGGTCTGCGCGCGATGGCGGGGTGGCGGGGTGGCGGGGTGGCGGGGTGGCAGGGTGGCGGGGTGGCTGGGTGGCTGGGTGGCTGGGTGGCTGGGTGGCGGGCCGGGGGGCGGCGGAGTGGCGGGACGGCGGGGCGGCGGTGTGGCGGGGCGGCGAGCGGAGCCCTGGTGCACGCGGGACGGTCTGGAGTGGGACATCGCAGCATTGCGCAACGATGCCGTACTTATAAAGAGGGCGACAGAGAGAGTGACCTCGCCAACGCTTCTCGCCTCCGTCCCCTTTTGCCTCCCCGTCACCACCCTCTCCCTCCTCCTCGCCGACGTACGTCTCGCACGTGCCGCTAAATAGCTCCCGAAATAAATGATGGAAAACATGCAACAAAAAAGATAGCTTTGTGGCAGTGAAAACAACGTACATCTTGCTTCTTCCCACCTGCAATATTTTGTCAGTGGTAAAAATGGCAGAGTACTCTACTTCCTTTGACTCTCGTAATTTTGTGTTTGTTTTAACGAACGTTAAAGTTAGAGCTGGTATTCTTAATAGCCACTATATTTAAATTTTCTTAAATATGTAGGTCTTTACATGGACTTTGTTGATGGTGGTTTTCCAGTACATCTCATAGAAATAATATTCTTTTTTAAACGTGTCGATATTCTTCTTTGGGGCTAAAATGGGATGTCTGAGACTAAAATGGCATGTCTGCGGCTAAAATGGCATGTCTGGGGTTAATATGCCCTTTTCTGAAGAACGAATACAGTTGCAGCGAATATTGCGTTTCAATGAGCAGTGAAGAACAGAGAAAATACACGAGTGCCATTGTAGGCACGATGTGATCAATGTCTATGGCAGAGGAGCAAACAGCTCTTCGTTTGCATAACGCACCCAGAATTTAATTTTACTCGTTCTAATCTGATTAGTAATTGACCAACAGAAATGCTGTAAAACGTTTCTGGTCATGTCTCACTTGAAGCGTTAAAATCAATTGTAGTTATTTACTTTTTCCATTTTAACAACTGATACCGATCAACACATTATTCATGGGCTATACAAATAAAACTGGAATGCGTCTCTGATATCAAAATAGCTTCCTTTTTGTAATATCATATGCTTCTTTACTGATTTATAACCCAATTATTTTTCACATTCTCGCATATAATTTACGAAGGATAGAAAAAGTTATAAAATGCTGTGGCAAAAAGCGGCGTAATTTCGGCAGAACAAAATACTGTTCCATCTTCGCGTTACCGAAAATGTGGATAATTATTGTTCATATATGCAGAGGATTAATTTCCTCTGACACACTGTTTCCTTGAACACGTTGTGTAGTCAGAAACCGTGTCAGGACCCAAAGGTCCTGGATACCAAAAATTTAGTTTACGACAAAATGTCCGTCCGTGGGTGAACAACAGTGTCTGTAGGTAAACAACACTAGCAGGTAAACTATAAGGAGGATTTTCACCGAAATTAACATCCCTCAATCAACCTGGTGTTTTTTGGGTAGTATTTCACACGGAGCACCAAACGCGTTTTGAAACGTTTCTGAATAATGGATCTAAAGTTTACTTAAAATTTTTTTCACAGAGACCAAAGTATGGTTCTTAAAATAGCACAGATAAGATTATCCTTGAATTCTCTAAATTTTCGAAAATTATATAAGGTTAAATTTTGTCGACGCCTTCACACAACTTGAGAAATAAAGATTGAGATACTTTTACGTTCTCGCTCTTGGTACGTAGGGAAGTATTGTAATCATGATCAAAAAACGGCGAATTTTCCTCAGAAAAAATCTTATTTCCGAGCCCTGGTAACCAAAAAGTCCATATATTGTTTCTATATATAGTAAATTACCTCCTCTAACATGTTGTGTTGTCAGAATCTTTGTCCTGCGGGTCCTTGATACAGAGAAACAATTGACGGCAAAACGTCCGTTGACCGTCAGTCCGTCTGTGGTGAATGCAAGCGCCTAAACCGTCCAACCACTTTTCTGGAAACTTTATAGTATCCAGTTCATCTAAAGGTGCTTAAGGCCCTCTGAGTTTAAAAGGCTTATATTGATTTTTGGGGCTACTTCACATGATGCCTCAAAAACATTTTCAACATTTTCTCAAATATGGGGCAATTTTTTAAATAATTTTTATCCTCCGATAGCGTAACTAACGCGTATAAGAATGATACAGATTTCATTTTCGTTGAAATCCCTGAATTATCGAAAAATGTAAATTATCAAAATTTTTTCGTCTTCCAATAGTACAATACTGAAGATAGATATTTTCCGCTAGATTCCCCTAGCTAAATATTTTCTTTACATTTTTTCCTCATATGTATCAAGGGTCGATAAAAAATAAGGCCCTAGTCCCATTTTCGGCTAACTCTCCATATTTTCGAAAATATCGAAAAGTTAGGATTTCAAAACTACAAACATGAAGATAGCGATTTTTGCCTTAAACATAGTCTATTCTAAAAATTTCGACTTCAGTCGGATATTTTTCCGAGCAAACGCTTTCGACTTCATTCTTCACGGCATCTATTGTTTTTGTTTGTAGTAGAATTCTTAGACTTCTGTCTGTCGAACAGGCATTTTAGACCCAAATAGTGAAAGTGGTATTTTTGGAAACATTAATATTGATCATTGATACGCAAAATCGTGAAACGTGTTCACAATAATTCCCATTTATTTGTGTCAAGACGTAAAAAAGGGATTTACATGTAAATCCGGAGACATCTTATAGAAAAGAAATCTATCAAAATCCGCCTCGACTTCCTTGTTGGCATCCACCATGGGGGGTATAGTCGGGGGGGAGGGTGGCACGGCGAGGCGCGCGCCAATTGATCCAGAAATGAAGGGACGCCACCGACCGCGAAGCCAGCGGTCGCGCCAGCCCATTGTTGGCTTTGCACGTTCCCATTACGGCCAGTGGGAAAATGCCGAGCACTTCCATTGTGCTGGAAACGAGGGTATTTCCGTGCCGCCGGCCCGCGCCGAGCATCCCGCGCGAGAAGCATCCACGAGAGCTCAGTCATTGCGCATCACGACATTGATAGTGCGGTGAATTACAGATGTGGTCTCCCTGCGTCAGTTGCTTCCAGGTGTTAGCAAACTGGCTTCCAAATCCATAGTTCGAGGTTGGAATCAGGCTGTTGTTGGTCGATTTTCAAAGGGTGGGGAAGTCCTCAAGTGCCGTGACATATTCGAGGTGTGACATTTCCCAACCTAAGTAGATCACATATTTTCTAAGTCAACGACGCACGAAACGGATGTGGTGGTTAATTACGATGTTTGGGACTGCGAATATGGAAAACAAAAATTAGTTGGTAGTGTTGAGAGCCCATGTGGTGTCTAAATGGAAATTCCAAAAATACAGGCCATGTTGTGAGTGCGTCAACAGACACACAACATGGCATTGCTCGAGCATTACTAGTAACAAACTCTAGAAGTCTTCGTGAGATTTGTAGTGTGAAGATCAGCGAGTTATTTTGCCATCACAAGATTGTTGGGGATTGTTTATATACCATTTCTGGTGAGCAAAATAGTACCCGCCAAACCTTTTCTCGGGATCGTTGCGTTTCCTTATCATTCGAGTGAAATAATGTCCATTATCTTTCATCCATAAATTAATTCACTATTCCAGGTAATGTCAATGAGAGTACGGTCCGGAACTAAAAATAAAATGCAAACTTGAACTCATAGTGACGCATTGTTGGCTTTGCACGTTCCCATTACGGCCAGCGGGAAAATGCCGAGCATTCTGCTGTAAAGTGAGAAATGTTGAGGATCTCTAATTTTAAATTTAATTTTCCCAATTCGGGATCAATAAATCAAAAAGAAAGAAACCTACAATATTCAGAAAATTCACGGATGGCAATTCAAACACGTTATTAAACAGCGGCGTTTATCAGAATGATCACTGGAGGAAACAATTCAAAGGAAAACACAGTCAACTTCAATAAACACAATTTATTATTTATTTATTTATTTTACGTCAAAAACAGTTAAAAACTGCGTATGACTTGCTATGGGGAAAAGTGAATTGTGTGCACATTTTCAAAATTCTGTGATCCCTACACTAAGTCATATATTAAATACTACTACATACACTACATACATATACTACTTAAATTTTGAAAAAAAAGCTCCCATGTAATAAAATCTATTTTCAAGGATAAAAAGGCAATACATTTTGGCTCTTATCCATGTTGTCCTTCGGAATAATACTTCCTGCCGAGACAACATGGAAACGACAATTTGAATAATTGTATTTCCCACTGAATTCTACAAGACGTGCACATAAAATGAAATTACATTTATGTCCAGAAGCAAAACAAGGGACCATCTCAGCATTTGCTCGATGGATCAGTTCGTTCTTAACCATTTTGAACTATTAATTGCTATTTAATACGCCAGGACGTTCAAATAGTTTTCCCTTCAAATGGAGAATAAGTTAACTGATTTTGACTGTTAATATTTCACTTGTTGTTTAGATTACGCATAAGGATCCTGTTTATTGAATATTACTTTTTACATCATATGTTTTTCATTCCGTTCTAGTTAAATATTCCTTACAGAAACAAAGCCGAGATTCAGACACTTGGATTTTATCTATTTTTTAAATTTTTCGATTATTTCTTATTCTATTTTTCGCCCTCACGAGATTTTCCAGAAAATCTACCTTACCTTTCCTGCTTTTGTGACACCTTTGATAATTTATTGCCCACAGCATTTATGCCCTCCATTTCTTGATTACTATTAAATAGTTATAGATCGAGTTTCCGAAATATATAACAATTTGTCTAAACTTTCGTCAGAAGCACCATTTAAACTGTTTTAAAATACAATTGTGTCGCGAAATAATTCTGCTGATTTCGTGTTCTTCTATTTCACCATACTTTAAGCACTGCTATCTTTCAAATAGCAAAGTCCGCATATATTTGTTAATATTCCTAGGTTAGTTTTTTACTGATCTTCCTTCCATATGAAAACCTTGTTGATCGTGTCGTTTGTTATTTATACATGAATATATATTTATAAATTTCTGTGCACACCTCTGTACCAGCCGTGTTAGAATAAAATAAACAATAATTAAATTTGGAAACGAAAATGCACAACAAAATATAGATTTTACCTTAAACGAGAGATTACTATCATCTTAAATGAGTGTTATCGCTCCGATTTTAAATTCACGGGCATTCTAGATATCGATATAGGAGGAACAAACAGGAAGCCATCGTCCGTTGATTCAGTGCCTAGCCCTGTTTGAGCATTCTGGTTTTTGCCGGTTACGATTAGTCTGCTATTGTAAATAAGCTGAGTGAATCATTAAGCAGTCAGTTTCGTTGTAATTAAAATTGTATATATTAAGTATTTAGAAAACATAAGGAATTACTTGCAAGTGTAACATTTACTGTTATTATTATTACTATGGTTGGCACGTTTATGTAGGGGTTTAGCTTTAAATGTGTATCTGGATTTGCCACAAAATTACGAAATATACTCAGAAATATTTTAAGAACGCAGTGTTTTGTTAAAAAATCTGTTCTTAGCATATATTCTCATCTTTTTGAAACGTAGCGAAAGAAGGTAAAATTAGCTAATAATATGTAATAAGTAAATAAATATAATATAAAAATAAAATATACATCAAAATCATTCGAGATATCAAACCCACACATTTAAATAACTTTCATAATCGCGACGTTTCGAAAATAATTATTTATATTTTTATGCTGGAATTAAAATTAAAAAAGCAATAAGTAGCAATATACACTTACAACATCTTGGACAAATTGTCAGACTTAAGGCAAAGGCATAACTGAATGGAACAGAATGGAAGCACCTTGGCTAAAATGTTTTAGAAACTCCCAGTTGGAAAATGTGTTATCAGAACTATCACATGACGGAATGTGTTGTAATTGTATACTGTTACTTATTGTTTTTAATCAAGGTGCGTTCCATTCAGTGACTAGTGTATATGAATGTTATGTAGTTGTCTTAATTCGGTGCACTGCACTTCACTTTATAACACTACCTTGCACATCACTTACATTTCCTATTCTATAATGCACTACACTTTACAATGTACCTATATTGTATGTGGATTTTTGTAGTGGGTTGTGATTCCGTTATCTGATGAATATGATATGTCGAATATTAAAGTTATAGACATCGGTATTTGCTGAAAATATGTTTCCTCCCTTGCGTACGTCACTTTTTATTTTTACTTTAGGTTACAAGATTCACGTTGGTGGGATTTGCTAGTTATTCATACAATTCTTTTTTGTAATCTAAAAGTTTTGGACCTGTAGGATATATTTCTCCATAATATTGTGTTACATCTTAGAGTGGAATGAACATTCGCGAAATATGCACAACGAGAAAAACGAAGACTATGTTTGAAAGAATTCTCAATGCGGAGGTGGAAGAGCAGAGCTAAGGGCCTGTGCGTCTCCCCTATTAAAGACAATAATAATAATAATAATAATAATAATAATAATAATAATAATAATAATAATTTTATTTATGTGGAAAGACTCGGGCCATCAGGCCCGCTCTTCCGTCTAACCACGAAAGTCATGAATTTATAGATAAGAATTGAATTCAGAGATACATTTAGTAACTAAAACAAGTAAATAATAATACTTAGTAATAAGTAAATAATACAACTTACAGATGTCATGCCCCTGGGCTCACAAACGCGACAAGAATAAAACGTCCCAGCATTTACCTTAAGCGACCGGGGAAGACCAGGCAAAACAAAGGAAGTGTGCATGCTCATCAACATTGAGCCACAAAATAATATATTTAAGATAATTTTAAAAACAAACAAACATTAATATGAATTCTGAGAGATATTAATTTAGCAATAGTATCAAATGTTAACAAAAAATCTCAAATACATTAATGAATCATAAAAAACAATATGAAAATGCACACTACCACTCGGGCAGGACGACGGCTTAGGGCCGATTTTATATTTCAAAATCATGTACTTAATTAAGAACTAACTTAAGAAAACAAATAAAAAAAAAAATAATAAAAAAAAATTAAAAAAAACCTTCTAACCCTATAATAGACTTAATTTAACTACATTTTATTAAATTAAGAACAACTTAAGAAAACAAAGAAAAGAACAAAACTGTTAAAAAGCCTATAAAAATTACATTTAACTTACAATTTTGAACTCACTTAAAAAATAACTTAAGAAAATACAAGAAATGGAGAAAAACTGTTAAAAAGCGATATAAAATATTACATTTACCTTACAATTTTAAACAAAATTTAGTACACATATCATACAATATCAGCTCAGAAAAAGAGTATTTAAATGTTTTTTGAATGATCGCAGTGTTTTACATTTCCTAACATTTAGTTGAAGGCTATTCCACTCTCTAGTCGTTGCTACTAAGTATGATTTATTGTAAACGTTAGTGTTGCTTTTAGGAATATTGCATAGCAAAGATTTCTCGAATCTTCTTGTTTTAAGATAAGAAATTTTATGAGAGAGGTAAGTAGGTACAATCGTATTTAATATTTTGTAGAAAAGGCACAAACTATGAAACATGCGTCGGGCTTTCAAGTTTAGTATGTTATTAGCTTTGTAGGATCCCGATATGTGATCATACTTTCTGACATTATATTGAAACCTAACACTCGCATTTTGAACTTTTTGGAGAGCGTCAGCAGTTGATTTCTTTACGTTACCGTACACAATGTCACCGTAATCAAGCTGAGGGAGCAAGAGGGATTTTACTAGTAGTTCTTTGGTTTTGGGTGGAAGGCATTTGTAAGCACATTTGAGTGAGTACATTGAAGCATACACTTTGCGGCAAGTGTCCCGAACATGAGGTTCCCAATTTAGGAATTCGAATCGATGGTCAGACCGAGATTTTTAACTTGTGATCATAGAGGAAGGCCATGAGGAATGATTTTTAGTGCTTTATGGGACCAACAGAAGCCAATTATAATTGATTGAGATTTTAATGGATTTAGCTTAAGGCCGTTTCTCACTGACCATTCATGTAAAGAGGCTAAATCCTGATTTGTTTTACTAATTAAATGAGCCACTTCAGAAGGTTTCCCACTGACGTAGATCTGTAAGTCATCTTCGTACATATAATGATTGCATCTTGATATCACCAACGGTATATCATTTACATGGATAAGGAAGAAAAGTGGACCAAGTACGGAGCCCTGTGGCACTCCACGTGAAACTGGTTTAGGTGACGAGAAAGTATTTTCTACAACAACGACCTGTTGTCTATGACTAAAATAATTTGAAATCCACGATAAGGTATAATCAGAAAAAACGAGATATTTACATTTTGCCAGAAGTACGTCATGGTCTACTGAATCGTAGGCCTTGCAAAAATATAAAAGCGTTAGCATTGTTATATTGCCTTCATCCAGAGATTGACGAATGTCTTCGGTGACTCAAAGCAAAGCCGTTTGCGTACTTCTACCTTCCCTAATTTATTATTATTATTATTATTATTATTATTATTATTATATTTTAATGTTTACCATAATGATCTTAATTTTGTGTTCAATTTTTTATATGGATATTCTATTTGAGATTTGTCTGAATTCAGAAACACAGAAATTTTGCTACCTTAAGATCAGTCCGTGGCAATGGTTCATATTCAATGGAGAGAACAATTATTTATTTAAAATGGAAAATTGCATTGAAACTTTTTTCCTATGTTTACGATAAATTGTTTTATGGAACCAATTTGATACAAATAATATTGTGCTACTTAAAATTTGAATTTTGGTAAATATTTGGAAAATGTCGATTTTGTATCTTGATATTCAGTATCTGAAGATGTCAAATTTTGTTTGACGAAACGTCAGAATAAAAACAACGTTACTGCCAGTTCATGTTGAGTGTTTTAGACAAGATCCACTGAACCTTTTTTCATATTTTACAAAAAAATTGGATTATTTAGCCGCCACATTAACTTATATAACTTATATTATGGAAATCTAGTGAGAAGTTTTGTAATAAATACATAATATGTAAATCAAACCCATAATAAAAGAAATACGTTTTTCTTTATTTTACAATTTGATTATGCAGTTTGAATTGTTTTTAATATTTGATCACGCATGTTGAAAATAAAAAATATCTTGGGCAGAAGTGTGCCTTGAGTCTGCTGAATATTGCAAGACTATTTTATTCAATTATTGTAAAAAAAAACAGTAAAAAAGTATCTGAGACGTTTGTAGAGGGGAGGTACGGTGTTTCAGAGAGGGAACATTGTACAATAATATTTACGAGTGAATAATGGTAATAGCTCACGCTAACACTTTTTCAGTAGCCATACTTGATATTACAAGGAAAATTTAAATTTTCTTCCACTATTTTTTTACAACTAATTTTAAAAGGCACGGATATTATAAATCAAGTTTCGCAATAACCTGTCAAGTGAATTACTTATCGGAGAATGAGTGCGTAAGGAAATAAGATATGAATAACCTCTTCTAATGTGATCTCAGGTGCCAAATCATACGATGATGCATAAGGAAGTATTTCGTCAATGTGTAAACGAATACCATATAAATTCCTTATGAAAAGCGAATGAGATATCAAACATTAAATACAATTTTCTTGTGTGTATTTGTATTGCGTGTAACTGTTGCAAGTACTGTATACTTATGTAAAGCACACCCACTTTATAGCAAATTACCGCTGATATCTAATCTTTACTTCTTTAAGTAAGCACGACATTTACGGCAAGATCTCGCACCACATCTGTCATTAATCAATAAACCAAAACCTTTTTTATATTCCGAATATAAATCCAACAGTTATTCCTTTACTCAATTTCTACACACTTGTCGTTAGAGGAGGCCTTTATATTGGCTTTTAGAATAATTCTTCTGAAATATCGAAGAGAGTTGAAAATTAATTTTCAATTGATTCATATTTATTATGATTTATTTTAATAAGAGGATAAACTAGAATTCAAAAGACGTACAATTTTTCGCCACCCTCACATCTCAGAACAGTTCCCACTCCAAAGGCAGCTCAGCACATTCGACATTCCCCGAGTAGCCAAGTACTTACTCGCCCAATCCCGAGCAGCTGATGTGCACGGCGAATGTTCGCATCCTTTGATGTATCCAAAAGACCGACAAGCGGTGGGTAGGACACCGAATGTTCGGCGCTAGGTAAATAGCAAGCCACCCATTCACACTATTCCGAATTCGTCGAGCAGTCGCTCGCTACTCGGCGAATACTTAATGTATGGATATGCCTTAAGATATAGCCTCTAAATCACACGAGTCTATTCTTTTTGTTTCCATCAACAATCAGCCACACTAGAAAACACTGTTTCTATTAAGTCGTTTCAGGAAGAACGTTTATATGGGAATTGTATATCACATTATGGAAGCAACAGAACAAACGATAATAGAAATTATGGACATTGAGATGAATACCACTTGAGATATCTTCAACAAATAAAGCTATTAATAGCAACAATAAAAATTATAGAGTATTTAAATTAAGGCCAGTTTCAAACCAGTGGCCTTGTTCGAAATACACAAACAATTTTTTATTTTAATTTTCTTCCAGTCGCTATTAAGCGCAATGTAAGTTTCGATCGTAGCTGAGAGAAGAATATAATTGATGGCCATATATTCGTATTTGTTTCAAGGGTTAAGAGCCCGTGTTTTTATTTAACGGGAATAGCATATGGATTGTTGCGTTTTGCCAATTTTCATATTTATAATTCATATTCAACTTAGTTTAATAGAAGAGTGAGGGCCGAGATCTGGAGCTCAAGAAAAAAGTGCACTTCAACACCATACATCAGACAGTTTTATCTGTATTTCTTTCGCTAAAAATGTTTAAAGATTTATTTAACATCAAAAACGGTTAAAAATGTGTTTGACGTGCTATGGGGATAAGAGTAGTCTGCTTAAGTAAATTATGTGGATAAGTGAAAAATATTAGAAAATATAAGCAAAGATTCGATTCGAATTCCGACGATTGCTGGATTCCGACGCCGGCTGAGTCGAAGCCGACCTGAACAGTGTCAGGCGGATGCCAGAGTAGTAACCATTGTTGTTAAGATATGGGTGAACTATTGCGCATCGTATCCCACTTCAGCTAATGAGCTGCAAGCGCCAGCTTGCGTCAAAATATTATCGAGAATTTTAAATATAGTCAGATACCAAAATTATCACCATGGTACAAGTCACTGAAACATATACGAAGAATTATTTTTAAAAATATTTCATCTTTTAGGTGTGGTGTAATATTGCACCTTTAATATGTGGTATGAAATGATACTACACATGTCAAAAAGCATGTGAGTTTACCAAAATGAAGTTACAGAGACAGAAATTAAAAGTCGTCATGCACGTAGAAAATAAAGTACAGAGATTGACCACATTCGCCAATTGATTGGTTGATTGGTGATTCTAGACGCATCAGCTGCTAAGGTATATAGTCCCGTATGTGTAAAGTCTGTTTTCTCCTCGGGATGTGGCCGTGATCTTCCCCAATTAGGTATCTCACCAGCGGGGCACCGCCCCAGCCAGGACAAGATCTAAGTTCTGGACCTGCCTGCTGGCATGTGGGGTAGTGTAGTGCATGTAAGTGCAAGTGTGTGTAGCCAAGGGGTGAAGACAGGATATGGAAGAAGTAGGGAATATTGCACAAGGCCCGAGGCCCGTTTTTGGGAATAAGGATATGGAAGAAGTAGGGAATATTGCACAAGGCCCGAGGCCCGTTTGTTGGAATACTACTCCGGCATTCGCCTCGCATTGAACAGAGAAACCACAGAAGTCTACCAATCAAAGCAGACGTCCCGAATATAAAAGAGCCCACGATAATCACACTTATCAAACTTTAAATTAAAAAATCAAGTAGGCAAACGTTTAATTAAAGAATGATACGTGTAAATATTATTTATTAAAATATAAATTTTGTAGTGCACTTTTTTTAACTCTACCAACATACCCGTGTATTATTTTCGTGGGAACATTCTTCGTTTGACGGAACAACAAAATAATAGGAGTTCCACATCTTCAGCACAAGTTAGGCAACGTTCGTGAAACGAATTCCAATCATTCCTACATATTACTCACCGACCATGCCACCCACCCGAATATGATTTGGCCGAAATGAGGGCCAAAATAATGGGCTCATGAGACTGAACAGATTAGTAGTACAGTAGAGAGCGGTAATCCGGGCCTCAGTAATCCGAGATTCCGTGCAATTCCAGATGGCCTGATGTACCACAAGTACCAAACAAGCCAAGAAGCGCCGGCCCGGTGGCCGAGACCGCTAAGGCAGTAGTGTCGTAGTGATCTTGCCCCGAAAGGTCACGGATTCGAGTCCCGGCTCGGGAAGTTGTATTTGTGTTTATCCTTTCATCCCTTATCATCTCCATTTCGTTTCATCTTCATAGTTACCATGACGTTAACCTCAAAAGTGGTCGGAAATGACCTAGATGTTGATGGGACCTTAAATAAAAATAAGCGAAGAAGCGGCTATAATCGAGAGCTGACTCTTGACGGGTTGGCAACACTGCGTTGAAGATCCAGTTGAATTGCCAGTTTCAGTGTCTGCAACATTGTTGTGAACGATTCCCGGTCCTGCATGTATCTGTAACTTCAATAGAATCTGCCCATTGAAGTTTACTTCGTTTAACATTGTATATAAAAATTCCATTATTTGTTTTCCTTTTTTTTCGTGTAATCCGAGTTGTTTGTAATCGGAGGTGCCATCAGCTCCAATTACCTGGGATTATCGCGACTCCTAGCTGTGGGTCAGGCGATTCCGCTCCAGTGCACGGCGCCGGAAGTCCCGCCGTCCCGCCACTCGCTCTTTGTTTGCCCCCGGCGGCGGCGGCGGCGGGCAGGGGCCACCGCGCGGGGGGCGGGGCGAGGGGGCGGAGGGAGCGGTTTCACGGCACAAATCGGCGCCTCTCGGCGGCAACGGCTCAGCGGCCAACGCGGTCGCCCCCGCGGAGAGAGGCACGCGTCCGCCGCGACCGGCCGCAAGTGAAATGATGTTGGTGCTGCCACCACCGCTGGCCGGTTTGGCGGAAGCGGTGCGTGGCTAGGATCCACGTGGCTCAAAGACAGCTGGTAGTCATTTGCTACCCATCACCTGTATTATTTTTCAATTGTTGGTGATGGATGTTCTATTATTTGTATCACCAGCCAAATACTACTCAGACATTGAGCAAGTCGGAAAATTACTTCCAGTTTACTAACAATCATTTATTAATATGAGGGACAGCAAACGAGACAAATGGGAAAGCCATGTCAAAGTTGGGGAAAGGTGGGACAGATGGGAAAGGCATTGGCCATCTGGCCAATTCTTTCATAGAAACATGTTTGCAGTTGCCTACGTCATAGTGATTGTACCCAGGTGTGCATATCTTCGTCCGAAGCAAATGGACGACCATTAATAACGTAACGGCTCCAAACATTTGAAAATCACTTGGGGATAGATCAGGATTGTACGGAGGATGTGTGAGCTTCCCAGCGCAACTTCAACTGTGTAGTCGAAACAACCTTGTCCGCATGTGGGTGGGCGTAGTCGTGCAACAGAATGATGCCCTCTGTCAACATTCTTTACTTTGGATTTGACGGCGCGCTTCTATTTTTCCAAAGTTTCCACTGCCATCATCACACATTCTGACATTCATTTCACCTCCTGACTTTCCTTGAGTTGTCAAAAAACGCCTACACCTCGCTGTTCCTCTTTCCTGGCCTCCATCGTGATGGCGGACGCCGCGCACAGACTGGCTGACCTCACTTCAAGCACGTCTCACAGATACACGGCCAAGCAGTGAACGTTCGCGCTATTCCTACCTGATTTCCAAAAGAGGGCACTTCTATACACACACCCATCAGCTTTACCAACTTCTAGCTATGCTCGTTATGCAGCTAGGTATACATCTCGTTATACGTTTCGTTTTCATTTGACTGATCATGACAGAAAATGTTATAATATCAAATTTAACAAATCTCAATTATTTAAAACATAATATAATGAAAAAGGAATTCGTGAAGTTCTCTGTTATTCTCATATTTCTGAATGTTTTGGTCATTGTTGTTTGTGGCCTTTTCAATTTTATATAAACAACCAATAACATGTTCTAATTAATTATTTTATAATTATTAGGCCACAACAATACAATAACATTTTAACAATTTTCTACCCATTAATACATTGTTTCTGTAGCATATATTCGCTTTGCGGCTCTCTCAACCAGCCAATCACATCCAATCAACGAGGAGTTCAAGGAAAAGACAACAACACAGCGACGTGAAAAATTGTACCTGCATTTTATAAGCATTTGTATTAGTTGAAAAACCGCTTTACCTTAGCCAGTCTGAAATGCAGTCCTGCAACACAAGACCTCCATAAATCTTTTTGACATCCACCATGCATAACTCGAGAACGGTGCGTGCTGCGTCTTAAAACCTAGTATCTGAATCGAAGACCCGAGTTTTCTTCCTAACACCGAAATAGTAGGATATGGATCACGGGATCGGTCAATTAATGAAACACATTAGTTTGCCAACGTTTCAGAATATTTAATTCCTTCATCAGGGCTACAAAAACACAATCACATGGAATAAAGACAACTTGTCTGAACAACATTAGAAATCACACAAAATATGTCATAGTCTGAACAACAGGCAACAGACAAGTTGTCTTTTTTCCATGTGGTTGTGTTTTTGTAGCCTTGATGAAGGATTTAAATATCCCGAAACGCTGGCAAACTAATGTTTTTCATTAATTGTCCGATCCCGTGATCCATATCCTACTACTTATTAACGGTCGTGATTTCTACAATGGTTAACGCCGAAATGTACAAAAAGGGATGCTTTGGGAATTAATACAGCAGGTCAAACCGCACGCGCAAGAGCTTCTTCCTCGCCTGGGAAGTCTGGCGCTTCTGCGAGCACGGGCAACGTCCCCTGACTTTGCTCTCCATTTTCCCTCCAAATTCAGAAGGGGATGTACAATAAGCTGTAGCCGCGCGAGGCGGGTAATAGCGGCTGCAGACGAAAATATGATTGCCAGATTAGTTCTACAAAACAACCGAGATTATAAACATGGTTATTATTTAACCACATTACTTATTAATGTTAGTTTTTTTTTAATGTGTGCCCTGTGCCCCACTTGGCCGAAGAGGCAGGTTTCTATGGCGAACACTTTTCTAGTTTTCGTTTTGTGTTGTTTAATCAAATCATTCAGTTATTTGTTGTATGTAGCAATAAAATGAAATAAATTAACAGATTTCAATAGGTTAACAATTCACACTTACGGAGGAACAGCGCTTCCAATAGACAAGAATCTTTCTTTGCTATTACTCCTAACCTGAACGTAGGAAGTTAGTGCAATTATTGAACTAAACACGATTACAAAATAAAGGTATTTCAAAATACTTAATTTTACTCTCAATTAACAATTTGAAATCTGACTGACACATTTTAATGGATCATATTTTTGTTTTGATAGTAGAAATGTGAACTAATATAGCAAAAATGAGGGGAATATGTCAACTGACTTGTCAAAAAGACAAGGGTCAGGTATCTAGTGAGGTCGGCAACTCCGGAGCAACTTGTATTACTCTTAATTTTATATCTCACCCCAATTGCTCTGGATTCAGTCTCGTAAGGTACCTTGAACTCTGGCAAGCCTTGGAACTCTGGCATCTTGCCCCCGACTTGGACATGTCTGTTCTAATACATTTTTGGGTTAACAGCTCAGTTAACCCCACTTCGTGATAAGAACTCGGGGACCGGTTTCTCAAATTCATAGACGTGCAGGATCATGTATTCTATTAAATCACGTTTCGCTAATATGTTCCCTTCGTACGGATGTGTGTGGGGGAAGGGGGATGGTTCCCTTTGCGATAATTCTCGCATAGATACGCTAATTTAAGGACTGCAAGATCGACCCCAGATGAAATGATCAGACTGCTTACCTCTACCTCTACGTACCGCCTTTCAACTCCCGGGCAAACTACGTAGGATTTCTGGTGCACAAAGTGGTTTCGCAGCAATCGTTTTAGGATTGATTATTTCGTGCTTCCGAGCGAGTAAACTACTATGGTCATTTATCAGGGCAGATGGCGGTTTTCTTATCGCATCTGGTTGTGAGATCCGGCCTAAATGTCGGCTTGCTGGAGTTTCCCCTTCAGGAAATGTCTCTCAGCAGGGCATAGGTCCAGCCAGGAGACGTTCTAGGTTCCCGATTGGTCTCTGGACATGTGTGACCGACTTAGGTAGCTCAGAGCATCAATTGATGTCACTTCAGTGCGTCTGACCGGAAGTCCTAGCATTCGAGTCCCGACGGTTGTAGGATTTTCGACACTAGCTAGACAGCTAGGTCGAATTCAGCCTGTGTCTGGAGAAGATTTCTGACGTCAGACTGCTCTGATTGATAGTTTTCGTAGTTTCTCCAATGAACACCAGGCGAATGTCGAAGCAGTACCCTAGCAAACGAGCCACGGACCGCGCACAATCTTTCCTTCTTGCTTCTTCTATCCTCACTCGTTACTTACACACACTTACGCATACATACTATCACACATACGGAGTGCCTAGTCGGGAACATAGAGCATATCCCTGATGGGGCGGTGCCCCGCTGGTGTGAGATACTTTATTGAAGAAGCCCAGCAGCAAGCTGATGAGTAGGACGGGATCAGATCTCATTATCCAGTGGAGGAAGATCACCGCTACTTCCCACGATAAAACATGCTTGCGGGACTAATGACCTTAGCAGTTACTGCGCCCGGAATCACCAATCAATCAATCAATCGATATTTGTGGTGGGGTGGTGCATGTAAGCGAAAGTGCATGTAAGTGGTGAGGATAGGACAAGGGAGAAGAAGGAAAGATTGCGCGCGACCCTGGCCAGTTTATTACGGTTCTGTTCGGACATTCGCCTGCTATTGATCATTCAACCCACAGAACACTACCGACTAGACCTGCAGACCAGTAGAATTTTCCATACTGCGGCGATGCCTGGTCTGACGTCACGAATCGATGTTGCTGATAATTGGTAGACATTTGGAACACTTTTAGGCATACTGCTGAGATGTACTACTGCATTGCGTGGTGTAGTGATCAGATGGCTTACTTTTCATCTCTGGGTACCGGGGTTCAAATCCTGGTTTATCCACGTGATGGTTCACGACAGTTTTTGTCAGGGTTTTCCGGTTTCCCCTGCATATCATTCATTATATCATTACCCATCCTAAGTCTATCAAAATCAAGTAATGTACTGAGGATAATAAAATTCCAGCATTTGCCCATTTATTCGTCACAGGGCCACCCAGGCCCCTAGGACCGGTAAAATGGTATTCTAAACCTTAGGATACACTCAATTCATAAGATTCTCGATCAAACAGTCAAAGTGTGTCATAAGTAAGTTCAAACATATTTTTTTAAAGCTAGAAAGCATAATGCTCTGATTGAAATGCGAGCGAAATTATTGTTACATTTTCGCAGCTGGTCAATTCGGCAGAAGATATGCGTTGCCACACGCAAATTCCTGTGTAGTTGACCCCGACCAAGACATCCTCTGCCTTCGGGTTTCATGGAATACACGAGATCTTGGTTGATAAAGTGATTTGTAAGATAGAGCAGTTTGCCTCACCAATCAAGAAAATAAATTATTTAATTTTTTCACACCTTGGACTTTGAAGTTTGGCTCGTGTGCCCTGATCATACTTGACCCACATGCATTTCATTAAGAAAACTGACAATTATTGTAGTTTGAAATAAGTAGATATAATTGTTCTGCAATATAATCCATAACTAGTAGGAGACACTTCGTAAGTATAGAGTTACAATATTTTACATCAACTTGAAAGTTGGGAGGGAAAGTAAGATACTATATAATGTATTGCATCTTCAAAATAAAATATTCATCCATGTAAATCAACTGTGACTAGTTATTTCCATGATTTATTTTTAGTACTGCGTGAGCAAATTGATTTCATAAATGATAACAAAACAGTGCGTCTTCATAAGAAATTGCAATGGGCAAATAAAATGTCAATTAAAAACATGATTATTCATTTATCAGCATGACACAGCCACCTGACGCCTGTGTACTGCTTTAGATATGCTATACAAACATCTCTCTCAAATAAAAGTTTCCGCGAAGGAGAAACTAAAGAAAAAACTTCCTTGAAGGTTTTTGTGTGATATTTTTATTGAACAGTTTTAATGCAGTATAATTTTCTGAAGAAAAACATTAGTCATGTATCACATTAAGTTACTGTTGAATCATTATTTGATAAAATGATGTTAGAGGATACATGCAGTAGGTACGCTAGTGAAATTCCTGGTTGGCAAGTAAAAGGGTGACACCGAAATGTAACAGTAATTCTGAAGAAATAGGGAAAACTTGAACAAAATCTGACAAATAGATACTATTACATCATTATTTCACAATTTTTGAAATCGAATGTATACATCGTTAATAGAGAACGTAAGATGCAAAAATTACATGAATAGAAGACTTCATAAGAATCTTTTTCACCATGTTGCATTATTATTTGACGATAATTTAAACTACTCTTTTCTTTATATTACTGGCTGTAGTAATAAGTGGCCTAATAAAAAAATTAAAATTTGAAAATTACGAAACGAATGAAAATTATTCTTCACAGAAGAAATAATAAAATATTAGGAACTATTATAATAACTTAAAGGTTATTCCGGAAAGTTAATTCCGTAAACCGGGAAGCTAATTCCGGAAGTTCGTACGATTTTACAACCATTCATGCCCTTTTAGGGGTACTTCAGATAATTATATATTTTATTTACGAAGAAAATAAAGATGATTCAAAAGATTGCCGGCAGATGGAGAAAGAGTCTTCGGCAAGAAATAAACGCTTCCGCTAAGGATAAATGCAAACTTTAGTTGTATTCATGAGGTCAGCGTTTGCATATGGAAGTTACAAAAAACTCCGCATTTGGAATTACTCTTCTCTTACGGTTATTAAGTTATTGAGTATTCAACATGAATAATTTGGAATATCAACAAGAAAGAGCCAATGCCCCAGAAATTAAGAAGTGGGATGTAATATTTCGTTCAAATAACTGTTTCTAACAACAACAAAAAATTGTTTGGAAGGTATCTATATTCCGTCAGAAAATATTAATAATATACTTTCAATAAATAATAAGATTTTAGTAAGAGGACACATTGAAAATGACAGCATTAAATCAAATTTGTCAGGAGAATCTATTAATATTTATTCGGTAACATGACGTTAACATGAATTAAGTACGTTTTATAAATTCAAGAGGAAATCTCAAAAAAGTTTGTAAATTAATATTTCTTTAATATTAAGGGCATTCCATAAATATTTGGGACGAATGTTTGAAACTACATGTGTTATAGCACTCGCATACTTTCTTGCATAATTTCTTAATGTTGCAATTTTCGAAATATCAGATATTTCAAACAAAACTAGGCCAGCACCTTTTTAAACGACCTTTTTTCTATCCTAGGAGAGAAAACTTTGGTATGCGATCATGCTAGCTGCTCTTGTCTGCTCTTGTTAATATTATGATACAAAATGTAATTAGTAGTTTTGAAGATTTCTTTAGTGTATATTTATTCTAAATGTGAACTTTTTATAACAAATGTCTCGTTTGAAAGCTTAGAAAGTCTATTATTTTAGAGAGCGGCTGAAATGACTCATCCACAAACATTATCGAGAAATTCCAACAGTGATTAAGTATCTCAAGACTGTTATTTTCCTAGTGCACATAATCCATGTATAACTCATATAACATTTATAATAAAGTAATTAAAGCCTACATGCTAGTACAAGAATATTTATCGACACTGGATTCAAAATCAGCAAAACATTTCTGAATATAAACATTGGAGTACGACAGGGTTGAAACTTATCATCAACTCTGTTTGATCTTTATAAAAATGAAATGATGAGTGAATGGGACTGCTATGCCTCTTGTGGTATTGAGATCGCAGAAAACTGTTTTATAAATATAATCTTATATGCGTCTGCATATAAGATCACGTTTTGATCACGATCACGTTTTGATTGCTGAAACAGAAGAAGAACTTCAGCTCAGTATCTACAAGCTCAGAAAAATAACAAGATATTATAACTGTGAAATATCCCCATCAAAAACCCAAATTATGGCATTTTGCGGGAAGGAACCAGTGAGATCTAAGGTAGTGATAGAAATCCAGGTTCTGAATCAAGTAACCAATTTTAATTATCTAGGAAACGATATGTCGTACAACTTCGACAGAGACATAGAGAAGAAACTCTCGCGATTCCAGGTAACTTGTGGAACCATAAAGAACTCTTGGTAAGAACACCCGAAAAGACACACAGCTAAAATTCTATAAGACGATGGCAATACCAACCCTGTTATATGGTAGCGAATGTTGGGTTTTGAAACAAAGAGAAATGAGCAGAATACAGGCTTCAGAGATGAAGTTTTTGAGCGCTGTAAAAGGTTGTACAAAAACTGATCACGAAAGAAATATCCGAAAAGAGCTAAAAGGTGTGTCAGTCCTCGATCAAATCCAAAAGTATAAAAGAATCTGGACCCAACATCTAAATAGAATGGAAGTGCAACGACTTCCTCAAAAGGCATGGAAATATCAACCCCTTGGAAAACGAGATCCCGTAAGGCCAAGAAAACGGCGGACCATTGAACAGGCAGTTAGGCCTAGATCTTGAAGATGATGATGATGATGATGATGATGATGATGATGAACATTTAAAATTTTAGTCTTTGATTTTATTTCTGAGTTGAAATTCTGTGCAATTTGCATTCTGTGCAAATGTTCTTTGGTGCATTTGCGCTGAAGGACATACATCTAGGCTGTGTATTCGAATCCCGCTTACAGTATGTATTTTGTGTTTTGGCATGGTGTGCACTCCCAACACACCATGTTTCACTCGTAAACCTCCCATCCTATCCTGACTTCCCTTTCGTGGGGAAGTTGTGTGGGCGGGGGTGAGACCAGGTGCGCGACGGCAGGGCTCACAGACCGTAGTGTCAGCGTCTTTCCGATGAACCCTGGCTCCCTTCCTCCTATTTAGGGCTACGTGCGATGGACTCACGAGCAACGCATGTCCAGTACCGTATGTTCAATGATCATGGGCTTACAAAGCACATCGACGCAAGGATAGGAAGACTAATAGGTATCGGGGAGACTGCCCCTGGAGTAGTAAGTCTCAACGAGATCTTCGCGGGGACGTCTGTAGATACCGAAAGGTGCATAGACGTAAAGCATACATGTATACTTGGTAAGAAAACGGGAAGGGGTAAGGGATCTACTTTCTGTACGTATTTGTTGAACAACGTCTTCTAGATCCTTGCGGGCTTCCGTTATCTTTTCCCCACAGCCCCACGCCACCATCTAAGTCGCTCCGACTGCCAACCGCTTTTATTCGCGTACTCCGTTTCCCAACCATCTTACGTATGACGAGCGTGGAGTTGTATGATGAGTACCTTCCCAATGGCGCCCACTCGATATGGCGTGGAACCTTGGCAGTGATCGTGGCGGGGACACGCGCGAAGACGGCGGTGATGCGGGGGGCAGGGGACGGGACGTCGGACGGACGGAGTGTGGAAGAGTCGGTCGGAGGAAGGGTAAAGGGAGTTGGAGGTGAGGGTGTTTCATGCAGTGGCCTGCGGAGGGGAGCAAAGAGCGGGGACGGAGAGCGGGGACGGGGAGCGGGGACGGGAGCGGGGACGGGGAGCGGGGACGGGGAGCGGGACGGGGAGCAGGGACGGGAGCGGGACGGGGAGCGGGGACGGGGGCAAGGGGCGGGGAACAGGCTGCGAAGGGTGCAATGCGATAGGCAAGGCGAGACGGGAGGCGTGGGCGAGCGGGGAACCGAGGTCTATGTCGCGGGAGGGGGCGTGGCCGTTAGGGAACAGGCGACGTGGACGATGCGGGGGGTGGGGGTTGGCGTGTGCCGTGTCAGGGCCACGCGCCACTCCGGACGATGCGCCATCGCCCGCGCCGCCGCACCGCCCGCCCGTGGCGTCGCGCTTCCGCTGCCGCGCGCGCAATATTCCGCGACGCCTTTGGCAACGACGCGGCGCGCCGCGGCTCGCGGGGTAGTCTTCCACGGTGCGGCTGCCAACTGTCGCGAAGTGTTGTCGACGATTGTGAATGTGTTTGCCGTCGTTGCACTTGCCATGGAGCCAAGGCCAGATAAAGTCCCCCGCTCCCCCACGATGTCGATAGGTTTTCTCCACCCAGATTCCAACCGACTCAGGCTAAGGTTGTTCCTAATTTTCGGTCTGGACGTCAAATGAAATCACTCTAAACATCACTCATAGTTCATACTTTTTAATTACAAATAAATAAAACAGTGTTCTCTCATTAAAAATGGAACGTGGATTGCTGATATTCAAACCAATCGTAAGGCTTGCTTTATGTACGAAGAATGTGGGAAAACGAGGCCGCGAGTAATCTTTAACAAATACAAATTATTCAAAATACGATTTTAACATAATCATAGTAGCACCATTGAATTTTTAAATAAACAAATCAACGTACATCTCTTGGACTCCTTAATACAAATCGATTTTTTCCTCTATTACAGGTCTAGCTTGCTTATCAAAACGTATCACTGGTAAAACTTTGGGGCATTCACAAATTTGTTCTCGATTCTCGAAAGATATTTGAGCAAATCCAACACATAATTCTACTCAGTATGTGACATTACCTAAAGCCCTACTCCAGTCGTTTTCGTAGTTAATAAAATATTTTACAAAATTAGAGTAAAAAAAGTCGTGTTCTCTTTGGAGTCCAGAAACATTCAAACGAACTACTAAAGTACCCTTAGCCCCGCAAAGAACTTTTGAAAAGGAGATTACAGAGATCATCTTTTATTGACTTGTATTATCGTAATGTAACGCGTCGGCTCATATAGACGAACAAAGTAATGTAATAATTAGGTTGAGCAATTTTTCAAATTATATAATCAGTTTTACTGGAGTCATCACAACACCCGCTGCACTATGGCTAATTCAAGCTTAAATCGTCCTCTCGTAAGTTCAGGACAGTAAAGTAATCCAGTTTTTTAAAATTTGAATGTTACTATTTCGTACCTTTTAGTTCTCTAGTCACAGAATATGAGACCGTAAATCTAAACATTTATATTCATTGATTTATTAAGGGATTGATTCGCTTGTTTCTGGGCGCGTCTTTTGTTCTGGTTATTAGTCTCGTACGTAAGTAAAAATCATGTTATATCCTGAATGTTGAAGGTGTTCCTTCACCGCTAAAACGTAATACAGTCAACTCCGGTTGTGGACTGTTCACTATAGTGAACTCGGATATAATGAACCCTCGGTTATAGTGAACTTAAGCCACTGGTTCCGTTTCGCTTCCATTACAAGGAAGCATAAGAAGATTCGGTTATAGTGAACCTGAACCTCGGCTACAGTAAACATAGGAAATACAATGTCCTGCAACGTAATTCCCTCCTGGAAAAGAATACATCGCCACAGTGCCACAAATTCCAACACTTGGAAGCTCCGAAAAAAGTAACGTCGTCCAATGGTCATAATGGAGGAAGTCTCCCCTGACGTGAAGCTAGCGGACCCGGAATGCGCACCTTACTGACAACCTTTGCCATTCAGTTTCAACTGTGGAAACAAAGGTCGTGTCCTGCTGGGCAACAACTGGCGGTGAGGACGCGCGATTGCTTGCTTCAATTTCAATCTTAGAGGATATATTAGGGAGTAATAAATATATTGAAATTTCAGTTCGTGCTGTTAATGTATTTTGCTGTATCTGTATGTTAATAAAATCAATCACTGTGAAGAAATTCTATTTCATTTTGACATCATCGGATATAGTGAACCACGGATATGGTGAACCCAAAAGTTTAGTCTCCAGAAGTTCACTATAACCGGAGTCAACTATATACGGCGCCGATCTACCTGTGGGGATTTCCCTCCTCAGATATCTCCGCAAGCAGTGCACCATGGGCACTGGGAGATGTTCTACGAAGTTCCCGACTGTCCCCGATCTATTTCGTAGAGTAGTGCAGGTGTATATGTGTAAGGGGAGAGAAGAGGTCGAGAATGATGGAACGTCCGTAGCCCGCAGGTTGGAGTAGTTTCTGTATTCGCCAGGTATTGATTGGAGAAACCGGGAAAATTTACAATCCGAGGTGCCGGCCGCAAGAATTCTTTTCCAGGCAGTGGCTGAATTCGAGCTAGTTGTATATAGCTAGTGTCAAAAATCCACCACGGTCGGAACTAGAACCTTTGTACCCCTAAAGCCATTGCAGTGGCAAAAGTTGTTGCCCTTTTTCATCTCAGCTGGTAATATATATATATATATATATATATATATATATATATATATATATATATATATATATATATATATATTACACATTACACTTGCGGAGTGACCTAAATTTTTTTCTTTAATTTTCTATGATTTACTGTTGAAATATTCACGTTGACAATATACTATTAGTGAATTATATTTTTGATACTTGTTAAAAGAAAGACATTAGAAAGAAATATTTTAGTTCTTAAGCAAGTATTTAAAATAACGATTTTAGTACAAAATTGGTTCTAAACAAATACATTTGTAGCGCAGAACTCAATTCTCTTAGGAACTTGTTCTGCATATATTTTTTCACGTTATATGGTAGTGCTACTTATGAAATGTAGACAATTTCATATGCTTATGAGTGCTCAAACCCCCTGCAATTTTATCTAGAATTTTTATTGATGGAAATATTAAAAAAAATATGACATATGAATCATTTTTATTTTGAATGAAAAACGTATAATAAAGTATAATAAAGATTCGAAGTATAATAAAGATTTCGAACAATACTAAGACATTTTCTATTATTTTTAATCAATTTTGACAATATTAGATATTTTATAAACATTAAAACATATTACATTATTTATGACAAGGAAATTGTAAAAAAGTATGGTTACGAAATCGGCCCGCCAGGTCGTAAATCAATCCTACTCATTTGCTGGCTTGAGCTCTCAAAAGCATATGAAAGTTTCTATATTTTATAAGTTGCACTACCTGAAACTCCTTCTGGAAGTTTATGAACTAGGTGAATTTAATTTAAATAAAAGTGGTTAAAATTTTTGTAAAATAAAAATTATTTTAATCAATTTATTACTCTATTTATGAAATAAAAGGCATCTAGAAATACATTTTTTAACCAATTATTACTGCAAAGTTCATATCAGAAGCAAAGAAATGAAATAAATGCCATAAAATGATTATTTTGTTCCCACCATCTTGCTCGTAATCGAGTCTCCTTCTGCGAACCCTCAGTCATCCCCTGACGCATTTGCATTCTAATTCCTTCTTTCTCACGGTGAACTAGATTTTGAAGACCAATTGTACAACTTGAGCTGTCGCTTCCGAGTGTGGTATTGTTCCGGACGGCTGACCTACAGGATGGCAAGGAGATTCACATTACATCTGTGATTCAATGAATCGTTTATAGGCTACGTTATTAACGTTTTAATTATGTTCAACATACTGGTTTTGAACTTCAGAACCAAGTTGCATGATAATTAAGAGTCGTTCAGAAACGTTCCCTACCTATTAATGGTGAGAGTAATATGCCAGTGATATTTCGAACCTGTTGCACTCCCTGCACCCGAGCGGCCCTGACTGCAGCCTCAGCTTTCGCCACTGCCTCCTACTCCACCTCCTTCTCTACCCTCTACCATCTCCTCCGTCTCCCCCACCTCCTCCTTCTCCTCGTCCGCATCTTCCTTCGCCTCCGCCACCGTCTATCGTTCCTATTCTCAGTCTCACTCACCTTCTCCGTCCCCCATTGACTACCACCCCCCTTCACCGCTAGGCCTCCTCCGCTTCTCCCCCCCCCCCCCTTCACCTCCTCCGCCACCGTCCACTGTTCCACACCTCCGCCTGAGTCACTTTCTCCGTCTCCATATTCACTTCCATCATCATCCCTTCTCAACCCCTCCACCTCCCAACGTCACTCCCTCCTCCTAGACCACCCTTCACTGCCTCCGCCTTCACCGCGTTCACCGCTACGGCCTACTCCACCTCCTCCTCCTCCGCCTCCGCCCCGCCTCCTCCTGACCTAGGCCACCTCTTCACCGCCTTCATCGTGTTCATCGCTACGGACTACTCCATCTCCACCTCCTCCCCCTCCTCCTCCTGAACCTAGGCCACCTCTTCACCGCCTCCGCTTTCACCGCGTTCACCGCTACCACCTACTCCATTTCATCCTCCTCCGCCTCCTCTTCACCGCCTCCGCCACCGCTACCACCGCCTCGCCACCTTCACCTTCCCCGTGGCCCGCGCGCGTGCCCGGCGGCGTCGACAGCGCTGCACTGCTGGCAGTGAAACGGAATGGGCACGCCGGGTCGGCCGGTCGGCCGGCAGGCGCCGCTCGGAGAAAGTCAAGTGCACGCGCTGGGTCGAACGCGCGACCGCCACGCCGCTGCTCCCCGCCCCGCCCCGCCCCGCCCCGCCCCGCCCCCCAGCGAACCCCGCACAATCGTCGCGCGTAACACTTTTGCGCCGCCAGCGCCAACACATCCATCCGACGCTGCAGCCAGCGATGCAGGCGAGTTGAGGGGCGCTCTGACACATTGATCGCCGCGTGTGCATCACCATTGATTCATTCTTGTAATATATCACTGAGCTATGTGAATAAAAGGCGCTTAACACCCAATATTATCTTTCAGGCACCGCCACTCAGCGACGGGGCGAGCTACAACGGGGTGTTTATGCAGCAATTCACTCTACGACCTTTTGAACAGATCGGAATAACTGGCCTACGTGAATATACGATACAGTCCCTTGAAAAGTGGTTAAGAAGAATACGTTTTCAAACACCGTCACTCAGAATGTTCAGAACGAGTCGGCCAATAAATCTTGAATAAGACGTTCTTAATCAAAATTGAATTATTGAATAACTGTTGAAAATACTAAAAAAACGGTTTCTTAGATCAATGTATAACTAGTCGCTAATAACCATATGTAGTTGATGAGACTATAAATAAATCAAATCAATCAATCAATGTATAACTAACGTGCGCGCGAACACCAAACACCTACGCACAAATAATCAAATTCAAAACAAGTATCGTTACTAACATTTTCTCAATCACGTAGCTGTTAATCACGTTTTCGCCACACGACCCCAAATAAAGTTATTAATTTATCAGGCCGCATGGTGAAACGTTGATTCACGTTAAAAAATGTTGTTTTTTTGTTATTTAAGGTCGCATCAACAGCTAGGCTATTAGCGACCACTATTGGCATTAACGTTATGGTAACTATGAGGTGAAACGAAATGGTGGTGATAAGGGGTGAAAGGACGGTGGTGATAAGGGGTGAAACACACATACAACCATGTCCGAGGCGGGGCTCGAACCCGCGACCCTTCGGTCCGAGATCACTACGACACTACTGCCTTAGCGATCTTGGCCACCGGGCCGACAGATATAAGTTTATTAAAGTTAATTTTTGTTATATTCTTTGAATTTATATTTTGCCCCTTGGTAATCCATTAGAAATAAAATTACATACGGCCTGATGGAAAAATAAATTTGGTATTGTTATGGACGCCAACGTGCTAACCGCTGTGTTAAACACGGTTTACACGCTTCCTTTTGACGAACGATTACGGAGTTTTAGAGAACGCGCGCACTTCCATTATGGATTCTGGGGAATGTTGCAGGCCTTCGCCAAAAGGCCGCCCGTAAATTACGCATGCGCGGTGTTGCTCCTGTTCTGGGTTTCGGGATCTCCCGCTAAAACTCCAATCAACACAAAAATTTGTCAGAAGAAGGCGTGTCAATCGCGTTTTTTTATCGGCGTTCAGAACGTACCATTGCCAAAACTACACATTTTAAGAGAGGTTTTTTTCATCTTAAAATTTGTACTAAAAATCAGATTTATTTATTTATTTTTATTTAGTTAGTTAGTTAGTTATGATTTAATAATAAAAAAAAAAAAAATAATAGACACACTTATTAAAATTCATTAGTTAAGTGAGGACGTATGTTTCTTTTCACTGTTAATATTTTATGAGAATAGTTCACAAGACAGCCAGTATAAAGAGTAACTCACTGATTACTAAATATACAAACCGTCCTCGGTAACATTTTTTAAGATGGGTAAATTTGTTTCTGCGCTGAGGATATTTCCTTCAATAAATCTGGTAGCTTATTAATTTTACGTGTATTAAGAAACAGGAGGTTTTGCCAAGTGAGTCCATGTTGTTGATAGTTTAATTTTATAATTCAAATAAAAAGTTTTAATGATTTTTTAAAATTTAGTAATAACTCAAGAACTTTCAACTAAATTAAATACATAATTTTAAATACAAATGCATCGCCGAAACGTATGTAAACGCATAACTTTCAAATGACTGCACCAAATTGGATAATTCTTTTCTTTGTGTGTTCGTTATTGTGAGGTCAAGGTTTCTATAAAAGAAAATTTTAAGAAATCGAATAGATTTTTTAAAAAAATCTCATAATATGAAAACTGACTGAATGAAGCAGAAGGCTGTAATCTTCAATATATTAACAAATTATTAAAAGAGGAAAAGGGAGAGAAGAAAAGGAGATGAGACAAGATAGATGAAAGAAGAAAAGAGAGAGAATGGAAAGAAGAGAAGGAAAGGAGGAATGGAAAAGGAAGTAAAAAGTAAAGGCGTTAAAATGAGAGGAGAGAAAAGAGAGGGAAATGTTAGGGGAAAAGTGAGGAGAGTGTGGGGGAATGTGAAAAAACAAAAGAGACAGAATGAATGAATGAATGAGAAAGAATGAAAGAAAGAGGTAATAGAGAGAGAAGGAAAAAGAGAGAAAAAAGTCAGAGTGAAGAGAGAAAGGGAAAGACAAAGAGGAAAAAGAGAGAGAAGGCAGGACAATGATTGCCGGTTCTGCTAGTGTGCATATAAAAATCGATTAACTTATATTGAGTCTCTTCATTTTGCCTTCATGTTTCTTTCCCTAATTCATTGCAAAATATTTTTCTTGTTAATAAGGCATATTTATCATACAACTTCTGTTGTCAGTGGTTGCTAAATGCAATGTGTAAGTATACAGACATCAACTACTCCTAGTCACTACTTTTGTTACAGATTTTTTACGTCGTAATAAATTGTCTGTTCAATTCTACATTCACAAATCGTAATCTTTTGTATCAAGGAGTGAAATATTGTAGAAACAAAAACAGTGTGAGTGTATGCGTACGACGTTTATGAGGAGAAATTACTAATTTTGTTTCAGGCATTTATTCATAAAGAATATATGAGGTATTGGGATTAGTTCGGTACAAAAATGAGAATTAATGCCGCTAATATGAAATCAATGCCAGTATTTTCGTTTTCTGAACTTAGCAGTCTGCACTTATATAAAACAAATATATACGACAGAAAAGCATGATTGAACATTTGAATTCCTTTCTTCTTGTGACCAGGAAGTAATGAAAATGCCTTTGCAAATCTCTAAATCAGGAAAATTATATGGTGCTGTTCTGTGTAAACGAGGAAGTCGACGGGGTGCCTGACGCCCGTCGCGGCCTCTGCGTTTCAGTAGTTCAGCGAGGGTCAATAACATCTCCAGGAAGGAGAGACCTGTTCCGGATTGACGTATTATTCGAATTGATCGCTGCTGAGATTCGTGTTTCAAAGGTCTTCCCGGAATGTGAGAATGAATAAAGTGACAGCTAACATCCAGACGCCCCTGAATGCTCGCATGAGGCTTCGTGGGCTAAGAATAGAATTCAATGGAAGCCTGACAGCGTTGTTAAAATAGTGCACTCGAGGCGAACAGACACAAAATCAACTGACTCAAACAAGTGCTTCACATGCATATTACGTAGGCCGTGAGAAACTTCCTTTATACTCACCCACTTCTTATAGTGAGATGTTTTTTATTTTTACGTACCTATGTACGGATATTGAAACACACTCTTACAGCACTGAAATCCTAACACATATTTTGCTTTTGCTCATGACTACCATTTCCAGTTGATCCTTGATTTACTGACAGAGGAAAAACTTAGTACGTTAAAATAATTCTTAGTGACATTGACCTGTAACATTTATTTAATCGGCTCTTATTTGAATCTTATCATGTTCAACCACTTTTCTCTATTCTTTTCTGGTTCCCCGCGACCGAAAATGAATACGAAGAAAAGACGAAAGGAAGAAAAGTTGAATAATGTATTGTTATTCCGTGTTTCTGGCTCTTCAACAGGTAAGGTTAATAGTGTAGTGGATGGTTTCATCCGGGCAGGTGGTGGAGATTTCCCCCAGCTAGATGGCAAGCGCCGGCACGGACCTACACGACGGCTAGTTATGTTTCCGCAACAAGGTATTCCCCAAAAGCTGGATACCGCCCCAGCCCGGACAAGTCGTAAGCTCTCAACTGGTCCCCCGTTATGTGTAGTAGTGTAGTACATGGAAGTGTGTGTGTGTGTAAGTAAGGGGGTGAGGATAGAACAAGGAAGAGGAAGGACAGATCAGGAGCAATGCATGACCCGTTTGTTAGGATACTGCTCCGGCATTTGCCTGGTGTTTCTCAAGGAGAATTCTCCTCCACGTAACGGCTGGAATAGATCTAGCTATGTAACTAGTGTCGAAAATCTTGTCACCATCAGAACTTGACCCTAGGACCTCCTGGTCGGAGGTCGTGCAGTGACATAAGTTCACGCCCCGAGCCATCTTATCCAGTACGAGTACATTAATGTCCAACGTTTCCTATGCCCCAAGAAATACAATAGATAAAGTCATATATTACTATTTACATCTTCAACCTTTGAGTTATGTTTCGTTTCTACAATTTTCTGATGAGAATTCAAAAACATATGCTACACTTTACTATTGCTCACAATATCTTTATGCAAATTGGTTACATTCGATGTAGAAGGATCTCACATACTTTTATTAATCATTCTGTATTATATTTATTTAGTAACAAACTGAGAAAATGTGTAGTAAATTGGAGCGTCCTCTTGAAAGGGATACAAGCAACTTATTGTAATTGCTTTTAGAAGAGACTGAATTTTACTGTTTTGTGTTGAATGAAAACGATAATGAGACTGTTCTATATCTCAGTATTTAATTTTAATATGAAAATATTCTTCAGATCAAGAAAATAAAATGTTATATGAGCGCATTTCAATAACACTCAACAGGGCCCAATCAGATAAAATGGTCACATGATCATTTTCGGAACTACGTGGAACACGAGTAGTTAAGAATGAGGCATTTTTCGAAAAAAAATGATACTATTCCTGGCTATACGGTGTCATAAGAATTCACATTGCACAAGGCCTCGAAGACTTCGGTAGTGTTAAGATTCCCTTCCATAGGGTAGGATATAGTAGGTCACTACCTGGTTCTGCGTCTCACCTGGAATTCCCTGTTGAGTATCCACTCAGAGTTAAACAAGAGAAACGACTTCAGCTTAACTTGACTCATCTTACGACAAACGACGCTTTCACCTCGCTGACGCGGACAATAACTTAACCTGCAATAAAATCCACCACAACAAAACATTCGCTGAAAGTCCGTAACAACTATCACGTGGAAGATCCGTCCGTAATGAGGTATCTAGAGCTCTTGACGAATAAAGAGGGGGTTCCTTATTTTCTTACAGAGGAAGGTGATGCCACGAAAAGCGGCCTCCCACGCCACCGCACCTCCATTCCCTCCCCTCCCGTTCTTTCCCTCCCTCTCCCCGTCAAACTTCTCCTCCGGAGGCCGACACCTGGCCTTTTTGTTAACGAAAGCGCCCGTGGAAAAGCTACGAGCCGCCTCGCTGCCGGCGGGGATGGCGCTGACATACTTCTGCGCGGAACAAGGTTAGGAAAAAGTGTTTGTCATGGCCACGCCGCGTCGGCGCAAGAGCCTCGCGTCCGCCGCCCGTTAGGCGAGCGCTGCGTTACGCCTGTTATACCGGCGTGTTACCGGCGCTGCCGTAAGCAGCCACCCGGCCGGCCCGGCGGCGGTGGTGGCGGAGGTGCCACGCCCATACCCCCGAATCTCTTCCTCCCCCCTCCCCCTCCCGCGAGGAGGAACCCACGCCACGCGGCTACGCTCGTGAATCGGCCGGTTCGCCGGATCGGCGCCCGCCCGCCTGCCGGGGCCGGAACTGCCTGCGGGCTAATGGGGTTCCTAACCTCACTTCCTTGACAAAGACAGAATGATGTTAACCTCAATGTGACACATAGGCGAACCTTGACATTGAATTGGAGGTGAGAGGGAATGGGAGGGGTTATGGTCAGGTTGAAGTTGAAAATAATAATATTCCTCAACTTTCCAATGTGAAAGTTATTTCGTTAACGGATTAATTTGAAGTATTCGTTAAAAATGTTTATTTAATTTATGATCATGTTTCCTTATTTCGGAGCGAAATTATTCTATTTTTATCTATTAATTCAAACGGGTTAATGTTCGTCCACATGCATATTAAAAGGTGGCATATCCTGAGGAATTACTCTTGGCATGATGACTAATTCTTATTTACGAAAGTCTTTTCTTCTTTTTGTTGCAAGATAACATTTGTTGAATGATTGTTTTTTTAACGAGTATTTAGAATCATCATGATGCCCATCAACTCTCACATCTGCCACTACTTGATGTGTGCAATCTTGCAGTGTTTATTGGTAATATTACTCAAAATAATAAAAGAATGCTTTTGATATGTATAAGTTAGATACGGGTTTTAAAGGAGATCATATTAATAACATTTTGCATTGTGCCTATACAAGATATGAACAGCATTACAGCTGTATCAAGTCAATTTTGATATTAATTCAAATAAGTTTGTTTTACTAATTTTATTAAATTCAATATTTCTCAATATAATCACTAGATATAATTTGTATTTGTCCCACTCATTTACGCGGCAATCATAATGTTTCATAAACTCCAGTTCCTTATGAGACGGCATTGACATAGAAAGTCGATATTTTCCGTGAGCAGTTCAGGGTCACCATCAACCCCTTACTAATGTAAGTTAATCATTACTCTTGATATACACATTGGACATGAATTGCCGACAATACATTTCTTATTGAATTTCTATAGTATTATATTAAACATGCAGAGAAAGGTTGAAAATTCAGTTTAATGACTCTCACTAAAAATCAGGGGTCCATAACAGAGAGATAAGAGTTAAAAAATTGAGTCATAAGGAAAGAGCTACAAGGAATTGAAACTACTATGATTGCGTTCCTTGCCCTACTTACAGACTTTACATCTCTCTTTATCCATTCACTTCCTCTTTCGTACTTAAAAACACTGTTCTCTTAAACTACTTATTCATACAAACATGAATTGTTAAAATACAATCTCTGGTAATAAACAAGGAAACGATTCCTATAATACCTTGAGCAAACATCTATGCACAGGAAGAGAATATAGAACACAGTTCCTTGACGACTCAACAATGCCACGCACAATCACCTTTCATTGAATCGGTTTCCGTCGCTTTCCTCGTTAACACAATTAAATTACAGTTGCGTGAGATGTGGGAGCAGAAACGGAAACCGGATGCGCTTGACTGCCCCAGAAGTGAAGTTTCGCTTAGTACCGCGAGAATGCGTGCGCGTCGCCCCAAAAACCGCTACTCCTTCAAACACTTTCGTTCCGGAAGACTTTTTTGTTACCCGTCTTTTCGCTGTAATGCTTCAGTTATTTTGCGGCATCTTTATTCTAAACAAAGCACAAAAGTGAAAAAGTTGAAGAACAGTTCACATATAAGCGTCAGTAAAATGTGCAATAAAGGTTTATAACGATGCAGAGAATGAGTTTCGAAAACAAACTAAATACGTTGCTTTACAACTAAATACGTTTCAATAAACAGGCATACAAATGCAAAATATTGGTAGTTAAACAGCTTATCATTTCCATTATATTTTATTACTAACAGAACTTTTACAGTAGCGAGAGAATTTTGCTGACTTTTAAATGTCTCTTCGCAGCAGACGATAAATCGCGAAGTCTCGAGACCCCTTCTCCTTCCCCTCTGAGTTGTAATACAATGCCCTAAAGGGGATACATATTTTTTACTGTATACGTCATTGCCATCGATAAGAAGATCGAGATATATCGCGTAACTTCAGTCGATGGAAAGGATCGTGGTTACGAAGGAAGTTTGAAAACAATTGACGGAAGCGAATATTGTCTTGTAGAAGGAATCATTGGAGGAAAATAAGATAAGAACATGTTTTAAAAATAAATTAATAAATTATGTAACAAGGTCTCGTATGTACCACGGGCATTAACATCTTTTAATGATACATGATTAGAACCTTTATCACCTCTTGCTATATAAATAATAATTAATAAAATGAGACAGATAATTATGATGACTGCCACATTAAGGTAGAAATAATATAAGTAATACACACACATTTAAATATTCTGCAATTTTCCTAATAATCATTTGACAAAAGGCTTTAAATTTCCATAAAACGTCAGTCAGTATGGGCAATATGTAATGATTCGACTAGAATAATGCACGGAAGAAATACTTTCCTTTACATTTGTATTTTTTTCACTTTAATTCTTTACAGACGCAGTGCGCAGACATAGTGCGTCAATTCTCTGTAGACGTAAGAAATTTACGAGTATCGATATCGATCGAGAATTTCGATAATCTTTATCTTCGAAAGCCCTTGCTCGCGACACATGCTAATGCAGTCTAATAAATTTATAGTAGTTATTTCTTGTTCATTTGATAATATGTAATTGTTAATATATCTAATGGCACTATGCATTACGCATATACACATTAACGAATACGAGATTGAAGAATGTCATCCCATCACCACATGACAGTATACATGTTTATGGTTACAGAGATTGGTTAATAGCAAAAAATTCAAAATTTATTGCTTATTTATCCTTGAAAATAGATTTTACTACATGGGAGCTTTTTTTTTCTCCCTTTCAAAATTCAAAATTTAAGTAGTATATGACTTAGTGTAGGATCACAGAATTTTGAAAATGTGCACACAATTCACTTTTCCCATAGACGTCATACGCATTTTTAACTGTTTTTGACGTAATAAATAAATAAATAAAATAAATAAATAAATAAATAAATAAATAAATAAATAAATAAATAAATAAATAAATAAATAAATAAATAAATAAATAAATAAATAAATAAATAAATAAATAAATAAATAAATAAATAAATAAATAAATAAATAAATAAATAAATAAATAAATAAATAAATAAATAAATAAATAAATAAATAAATAAATAAATAAATAAATAAATAAATAAATAAATAAATAAATAAATAAATAAATAAATAAATAAATAAATAAATAAATAAATAAATAAATAAATAAATAAATAAATAAATAAATAAATAAATAAATAAATAAATAAAAAATAAATAAATAAATAAATAAATAAATAAATAAATAAATAAATAAATAAATAAATAAATAAATAAATAAATAAATAAATAAATAAATAAATAGTATAATATAGGTGTGCAGGGAAACTCATATTCTCTTAAAAAAGCAGTGCAGTAAATGCTAGTTGGCAGGAAATGTGAAACAATAAGCATAAAAGTTTTTTCATATTGTTTAAAATTGGGTTTACTATTGTGTGAGACAAAATATACTAATATTATTATATCCGTACAATTATTATTATCCGTACAATGTTACAGGCAAGATAGTTGTCATAAAGAAACCGACGCTGGCGGTATACAGAAATGAAGTCACTTTCAGCAGAGTAAATGTGTGTGAAATGCAACAAATGTACCCGGAAGGGAAAGAATGCATCGGTATTGTATTTTAAAATACTAATATATCTTCGCGTCTAATTTCTGCAAGAATGGAAGGACATTTGTCTTGAAAGAATTGAAGGTTACAGTCTCCCACTTCAGTTACAAGCTTTAGGTATATCACAAGCATTAATGAACATTTAATCTTCCAGATCTAAGAAAACTATGAAACTGTATTCTTTACAAACACATCAATAAAAAATAAATTATATACAATAAATAGGAATTTGAAATTAGAAATGGATGGGATTGTCCGGCACAAAACAGTATATGATATCATCGACTACGACTTTAAATATAGTTCAGTAAATCCAACAACTGTAGTAGAATTATCCACTATTTAAAATATCAAAACAGTTGAGCAGTCTGTTAACATTGACAATTTACCAACTACTTTCATGGGTCAGTCACGTCGCCCATGATACTCGTCTTCATTTGTTTCTTGTTCTTCCTCTTAATTCTGTTTCATGTACAAAGATTCATTCAAACCATCGCTAATTGGTTGAGAAAAATGCATTTAGTCACGATTGCTACTATCTCACACTTCTTTCAAGTTATCTGTGCCGCGAAATTCTTATTCGTAGCAATTACAAACATATTTTTGCAAAAGTTCATTTCTCAACTAAGTGTTATTGAGATAATGTAACTACGTGACTGGCTTCATTATTTTGAAATCTCATCATCAAATAGAATGTCATGTAATCTTCCACGCAAAACGAGAAGGAAAACGGATTTTTTTTGCAAGTAAGCACTCACATTTTTCCTCTCGAATTCACTATCATCAGAGACAGTTCCGGAAATAGGAAACTAGATAAGATGTAGAGACAAGATAAGAAGCCTTTGCTCTCAAATCCCACTGACGAGGAAGGACGAAAGGTTAATATTTCGCAATTCTTAAATATGAAGGGATTGAAACAGTAACTAGATATGACACACTAACCACTACAAACTTCCCGCCATTCCTAAATGTTAATATATCGATTTTGGTGAAAGAGTAGTTTATTGTGTTACCATGAATACCTAGTTCGTGTTCAGGAATGGCTTGGGATAGTAAAAGCTGTAATTAGCAGCAAGTAGAAATAAATGAATTCGGCAAATATATCTACCAAACGGCAGATCTAATTGTTAATTTGGAACATAATGTAGACAACTTCTGTGTTTTCGACTGTTAAGAAAACCAAGAAGAGGAGAGGAAGAAATACAAATTATATAGAATGTGTACAAGTGTAAATATGTACTAGTTTTTTTGCCTAGTATATTTTTTTGATCCGATGGTGCTTTTGTGAGGTGTTCAAGTTCTTGGAACATATCATTCTAACAAATCTTGAAATCTCCTAACGTTGGGAGAAGTGGTCTTCCATTTGTCTGATGAGATAGCAAGGGAAAATGTTCCCTTAATTATGTAAAAGTATTTGAATAATCTACATAAAGCAATATATTATAAACAACAAATTGTAACAATTAAATCAGCGTAATAGATCTTGTTAATTTTAAAGCACGTCTTTGTTTAATATTTTTTGTCAATAATGTAACGTAACGGTTTTCTAATTGTCTCTTGTGACCGTACGAATTGAAAAAATACAAAACTATCACTTATGTGTACGAGACGATTTAATAATAAAGTAAATAATATTTACTTATTTATACTGAATAGTATTTTTATATTTTAGGCGTGAAAGTGTGTAAGTAATCTATACATGCAAACAAATTGTAAATATATAATATTATAGAAGATGAACTTCCAATGCAACAGAAGGTTGCTAATTGATTTCCACGAGTCAAAAATGGAAAACCAAAAGTAAATAAACGTTTAATCGCAGTCGTCGTATGACCGTCGTCGAGTGAGGACGTGCCGGAGCGCAGGTAGCAAAACGAGGCTTATAGCAGGTGTCTGGTGAGCGGCGAGTTCTGAAGCTACAGTGAATTCCAGCAGCTTATTTTTAGGCAAGTAAACTTTCTTATACTCTCTTCTCCCAGTTTTACTATCTCTGATATCACAATATCTTACTTCTGTATCTCCGGAATTGTGTTATTCTCAAATTTTTGTTAAATCTATTTCTCTTGTCTATTGATTTTATCCCGTCTCACTTCTTGTCCGTTTCTGATAATATATCTTTCTCTCTTTTATTTAGTTAATTTTTTTTCTACTCTACCCTTGTTTCCTTCTCGGTCTATCTTCTTGCCTAGAACCTAGTGTTTTTGCTCGTTTCAACTCGTACAAACTATAATTTGTTTTAAGTGTGCTTTTATTTATTTTCATTTTTATAATACTCTTGTTGTCCGTGTTTTCTCGTCATGGGTCAAGCTGCAAAAAACCTCCTCGAAAACAAGAATTTCATCGCTCAAGTGAGCGAATCTGTTGCTGCCCGCATAACGGAGAGCGTCCAAGAGATTAATCAGGGTCTCATCGAGGCGCTTCGGGACGAGCTCTCGAAACTTCGGGAGACCATCGAGCAGCAGAACCGCGTCATTGACGAGCAACGCCAGGAGATCGCAGCGCTAAGGACGGCCCACATGGACAAAATGGACGAGCTGGAACAATATCAGCGGAGAAATTCTCTCCGCTTTTTGGTATCAGTGAGTCAAACAACGAAAATACCGATACTAAAGTTATAGAGTTGGCTAAGGATATTGGTGTCAGTGTTACTCTTGACGACATTGATAGGAGCCATAGAATAGGACCTAAGACTGAGGCAAGTCCCCCTATTATAGTGAAATTAGTATCGTATAGGAAAAAAAAGTTATACGAGAGGATTTAACCTCACGTAGGTTAGAAATATTGAGAAAATGTATTTCAAAATTTCAGCTTAAAAACGTGTGGTCCTTTGATGGGGCAATATATGTAAATACCACACAAGGGAAAAGACGCATCACCAGAATGTGTGAAGTTGACTCGCTACCTGTAAATGGCGCGTAACCTTAGAATCTGTTTTCAGAAGTCTCTCTTATACTTAGATTATTGTTTATTATTTAATTTTACTTGTAATATATTAATTTTAATTTCTTTCTGCCTGTAAAGTACACACTTTCAAATACTATGTCAGAAATTTGGCAACCTGTAGATGACGAAGTCTTGCCGGAAACCGCGCCCCTGGACATACCTACCTGGGACATTGGCCCCTGTCCGGCGTTAAGCTTGCTACCTACCCCTCGAAGCCCTGCTACACTCTCTGATCTCAACGCGTCCATTTCGCACTTTCCTCGTGACTTGTCTGTCTTTCACATTAACGCGCAATCTCTAAAGAAACATCACGCAGAAATTTGTCATGTTCTCTCTGAAGCTAGCTCCCCGTATTATTAATTAGTGAAACTTGGTTGAAATCTACTGCGCCGTCTGATCTTGTGTCGATCCCTAAATATAAACTCATACGAAATGATAGAAATATAATAAAATTAATTTAAAAGAGAAATCCGGTGGGGTGTTGCTATGTTTGTGCGTGATGATATAAATTGTAAAATAATAAAAACATCTACTAGTAACTCGCCGAACTTGGAATACATGTTTGTTGATATGGTAATTGGGGGAAAACATCTACTTGTCGGGTTGTATATTGGCCTCCAAATACGGGACGGCTGTCAGAATTAGAGGATTCACTTTCAGAATTTACAGATAAGTATCAAGATATTATTGTAATGGGGGATTTTAATTGCGACTTAAAAAATCCCATCACAAAATCTGCCACTAACTTTATTCATACTTTCAATTCGTATAATTTGCAAATATTAAAATTGAATCCTACTCATAGCTCATCTAAAGCAGAATCGTGGATTGATCACTTGATTGTCTCAGATATTTCCAAAGTATTACTCATGGAACCGGGTATTTCAAACCATGATTTACTCTTTGTTGTATATTCGGCTAAATGTACTAAATACAAAAACAAAACAATCAATTACCGTGATTACAAAAACTTAGATTTTACAGCATTTCAAGTAGACAGTGAACATGCACCTTGGCACCAAGTTTATCAACAATACTCATTAGACTCGAAAGTAAATATGTTCAATGAAATCATAACGAATCTTTTTAACAAGCACGCTCCATGGAAAACTTCACGTGTCACGCGGCCTGCTGCTCCATGGCTTACAAATGAGATAAAAGTTCATATGAAAGTTAGAAACTCCGCATATAACCGTTTTAAAATTACTAAAACCGATGAAAATGAAAAGGAGTATAAAAAACTTAGAAATTTCGTAAAACAACAAATCAGAAACGCTAAGATTCGTTATTATCATAATCTTTTCCAAACAAATTCCAGTACGAAGGAGTATGGAACACTTTGAAAAACTTAGGAATTTGCAAACGTAAATCAAATGACAGTTCATTAGAAATTCCCCTAGATGACCTAAATGACTATTTTGCTTCCGCTGCACATAAAATAGACCCTATTATTAAAGAAAAGACACTTTACTCTCTGGAATCACATGCACCTCGCACCCCTGTGACGATAGTTCTATTTCAACAATGTTGACTGCCAAGAAGTCGAAAAAATTGTGAAGGCACTCAAATCAAATTCAAAAGGCTCGGATGATATAACGGCAAAGCAATTAAAATTGGTTTTAAAAGATGCTCTTCCAGCGCTTACTCACATAATAAACTTTTCTTTAACAACCGGATATTTTCCCCAATTGTGGAAACAAGCTTACATTCGTCCCCTCCCGAAATGTTTAAATTCGTTAAATCTTTGTGATCATCGACCTATCAGCATATTACCAACATTATCCAAAGTCCTCGAAAAAGTTGTACGTCAACAAATAAACAAGTATCTCACCATAAATGATGCTCTCAATAATTTTCAATCTGGTTTTATGGAGGGTAGAAGTACGCAAACGGCTTTGCTACGAGTCATCGAAGACATTCGTCAATCTCTGGATGAGGCAATATACAACGCTAACGCTTTAGATTTTAGCAAGGCCTTCGATTCAGTAGACCATGACGTGCTTCTGGCAAAATGTAAATGTCTCGGTTTTTCTGATTCTACCTTATCGTGGATTTCAAGTTATTTTAGTAATAGACAACAGGTCGTAGTTGTAGAAAACACTTTCTCGTCACCTAAACCAGTTTCACGTGGAGTGCCACAGGGCTCCGTACTTGGTCCACTTTTCTTCCTTATCTATGTAAATGATATACCGTCAGTGCTATCAAGATGCAATCATCATATGTACGCAGATGACCTACAGATCTACGTCAGTGGGAAACCTTCCGAAGTGGCTCAGTTAATAAGTAAAACAAATCAGGATTTAGCCTCTTTACATGAATGGTCACTGAGAAACGGCCTTAAGCTAAATCCATTAAAATCTCAATCAATTATAATTGGCTCTTGTTGGTCCCATAAAGCACTTAAAAATCTAAATATTCCTCATATCGTACTGGATAACACTACTGTTCCCCTATGCTCACAAGTTAAAAATCTCGGTCTGACCATCGACAAATTCCTAAATTGGGAACCTCATGTTCGGGAAACTTGCCGCAAAGTGTATGCTTCAATGTACTCACTCAAATGTGCTTACAAATGCCTTCCACCCAAAACCAAAGAACTACTAGTAAAATCCCTCTTACTCCCTCTGCTTGATTACGGTGACATTGTGTACGGTAATGTAAAGAAATCAACTGCTGACGCTCTCCAAAGAGTTCAAAATGCGTGTGTTAGGTTTCAATATAATATCAGAAAGTATGATCACATATCGGGATACTACAAAGCTAATAACATACTAAACTTGAAAGCCCGACGCATGTTTCATAGTTTGTGCCTTTTCTACAAAATATTAAATACGGGTGTACCTACTTACCTCTCTCATAAAATTTCTTATCTTAAAACAAGAAGATTCGAGAAATCTTTGCTATGCAATATTCAAAAGCAACACTAACTTTACAATAAATCTTACTTAGTAGCGACGACTAGAGAGTGGAATAGCCTTCAGTAAATGTTAGGAAATGTAAACTCTGCGATCATTCGAAAAACATTTAAATACTATTTTTCTGAGCTGATATTGTATGATGTGAAGTGTGTACAAATGTGTTTAGAATTGTAAGGTAAATGTAATTTTTTATATCGCTTTTAACAGTTTTTCTCCATTTCTTGTATTTTTAAGTTAGTTCTTAAGTGAGTTCAAAATTGTAAGTTAAATGTAAATTTTATAGGGCTTTTTAACAGTTTTGTTCTTTTCTTTGTTTTCTTAAGTTAGTTCTTAATTTAATTAACAATAGTATAATTAGTCTAAATTAAGTATATTATAGGGTTAAAAGGTTTTTTTGTATTATCTACCAGTATTTTCTAATTCATTATTATCTAACTTTGTCATGGCTCTGACTGAATGCGTCTTTTCCCTTGGTACATGATGTTGAAATCTAAAATCGGCCCTAAGCCGTCGTCCTGGCCGGGTGGTTGTGTGCATTTCTCATATTGCTTTTATGATTCATAATGTATTTTTTTGTCAACATTTGATACGTATTGCTAAATTAATATCTCTTAGAATTTATATTTTCGGGCAAACCTTTAGAGTTTTCCTGAGTCAGTAATGTTTGTTTTGTTTTTAAAATTATCTTAATTATATTTTTTTTTGTTGCTCAATGTTGAAGAGCATGCACACTTCCTTTGTTTTCCCTGGTTTCCCCCGGTCGCTTAAGGCAAATGCTGGGACGTTGTATTCTTGTCACGTTTGTGAGCCCAGGGGCATGACATCTGTAAGTTGTATTATTTACTTATTACTAAGTATTATTATTTACTTGTTTTTATTTACTAAATGTATCTATTAATTCAATTCTTATCTATAAATTTATGTATTACGTGGTTAGGCGGAAGAGCGGGCCTGATGGCCCGAGTCTCGCCACATAAATAAAGTCATTATTATTATTATTATTATTATTATTATTATTATTATTATTATTATTATTATTATTATTATTATAAATATTTTGAGGGCGACGATGAGGTGGAATGTTTTACATCCCAATTTGTTTTTAAGTTAAAACCATTGTGCGTATTATTTTTGCATCTTATCTCTATGTTCTTTTAGTTTCATAATTTACACGAGAAAAAAGTGCAGGCAATTATCATGCTAAAATTATTTATTAGTAATTAGTCCTAATTATCTTTATGGTATTTAATTCTGCGTACTATTTTTTTCTCTTCATTGGAAAAATAGTTTGCTTCAATTTTGATACGTATTGCAATATTGCAAGTGTGTTGCATCTTGAATTCATAACAAAATTCATCAAGCTTATCAGCGATACTTTGTCACTTTATCTAAAAAAAAATTCAAAAGATATTAAAAGCAACTTGGTACGTAATGTGTTCAATTGTGTGTATTAAATATTCTTGAATTAAAAACGTAATTCAAAAATAGAAAAATCACTGGATTTTGAAAATAATGAGTGTGTTGTGAAAACACTGCCCGGTCTTTAACGTAATTTTATTCACACCATATTTGTTCAAACGACCGCATGAGTACCAGGCCGTGGCTATTACAAACAATTCCTAGTCAGGCTCAAAGAAGCGAATCACTACTTTTCATTCGCCGCATCCTCGTGCGAGCAGCAAATTAAGAAGCTAATTCATCGCCCACGGCACGCCGCCAAGACAACGGGGCCTTCCTGTCGACATGTCACGCGCACCGCGCCCAGCCGCGTTGGATAACGCACACACAACGCGTTATTAAATACACTTTTACGCTCTTCACCGGCGCCTATCGTAACTTTCTACCGGCTCGATGCCCATGTAGCACACAACCCACTAGCGAAATCGCTCCAAATCCACCTCCACCTCTTTGTCCTCTTCCTCTTCGCTCAGAAAGCAAATACGAGCACCCTCCGCCGCAATCGCCCCCTCCGAGGGGGGAGGGGCACGGAAGCGGTGAAGGAGGGGAAGGGGAGGGGCAGGCTTGGGACTTCTGACCCCGATTCGCAGCTCCGCTCGGTCGCGGTGGCAGGCGGGGCAGGGCAAAGCGAGGGGAAGATCTGCCCGGTGACGCCAGGTGAGGCGAAGCGAGGCGGCGCGCGGAACGGGTCTGGGAACGAATCCACGAACGAACCCCGCCATCGCCCATCGCCGCCGTCGCCGTTTGCCGATTTCGCGCCCCGCAAGCGGTACAGTTAGGTGTGAGCTGGCGGGTAATAACATATTTAAAACATTAGCCCGAGCTCTCGCCGGCGCCTGCAACGCCGCACCGGAAGCTGCTGACGTGCGCCTTTGCGTCACCTGTCCTCGAACCTGAAATGAAATTCGAAGGACAGGTTCAATAAACCCGGATGCTTGATGGAGGGTTTGAATAAATGGATGCGAGGCGGAGTTTCGAAGAGAGTGTGCTAGATGCGCGATTGTTTTCTTCCACATTTCGTCCGCGTTTCTTCCGCGTAATACTCGTGAACTCTCGCAGGTGAATCATCCAATATTCATCTCGCCTCCAATTATTTCTCTTTGGCGTTCACAGGAAAACTGGACACGTTATGTCCAGTTATGAATGCAATTAAATTTCGTGAAATAGCGTTAGAGAAATTGGGTTGATTGATTGATTGATTGATTGATGTCTACGTGCACGTCAACTGCTAGAGTCATTAGTACCGTTAGTGTTGTAAATGTCTTTTATCGTGGAAGGTGACAGTTTATTTCCCAGCTGAATACTGAGATACGGCGCCGACCTACACTCCGGCTTGAGTATTTCCCCCTTCAGGCAGATATATACCAGCGGGGCAATGCCCAAGCTGGAACAAGCTCTAGGCTCCCGACTGGTCTCCTGACATGTATAGTAGCGTAGTGTATGTAAGTGGTGTAAGTAAGGGGACAGAATAGGGAAAGGAAGAGGAAGGCGCATACTGTTCATGGCCCCATTCGTTAGCGTACTGCTCTGGCATTCACCTCGTGTTGCTCGGAGAAACCAGACAATTCTCTTCCAGACAGCGGCTGAATTCGATCTAGCTACGTATGTGGCTGATAAACATCCGCCAACGTCGGGACTCGAAACTAGGACCTCTCCGACAGAGTCGCTACAGAGATAGCGATATTGCTGGTTCTGATTTGAGAATTCGGCTGGTGGGGAAATTGGACTCAGAGGCGAACGGAATCATAGCAACTGTCAAGACAAATGTTACGGGCTCTATTCCCAAGATAGGAAGTTTTCTTCAAATGGTTTTGTTATCTTTGGCATCTCATATCATTGCGATTCCCCGCTCAACCATGTGCCCATTCATAAACATTCACCTATCATTATCATCATTCACACTTCATGATTCCCTTGCCGTCCTTCATCCAGAGGAAGGCCAGACTCACTTGCTTAGGAAAAAGAAGGGTTACAACCACATAAAGCTCCTCCCCTCCTACACTCAGAGAGAAGTATGGCGCTCTCATTACAACAGAGAAATGAAAAAGAGAAGATAATGAATAACAGATGAAATAAACATTAAATGTTTATTCAAGAAATTGTATTCTAGTAATACTTATATTCGAAATTTAGGCTTAAACTAGGAACATATTTAAAAATCTATTCGAGTTAGCTATACATTTAAAATATTCCACCAAACGAATTAATTGGATTGAGTGAATTTCAATTAAAAATTTGATTGACAACATTTTCAAAAACTAAACATTAAATTTTAAATTTTTTAATTCCTTTTAATGACTAAAATCTTTCAAATAAATTATTTAATTTAAAGTCATATATGATATTAAATTATGATTTTTATTAAGGAACCTGGTATCGGTACAACGTTTCAGGAGGCGGTGTCGCCTAATCTTCAGGTACATCTGTAAAGATGTATTACATAATTATATATAATTATATATGAACATTAGACTCTTTCCTACATCTCCCATTTACATAACAGATGCATTATAAAATGAACTGCCTTTATGAATGTAACTGCTTCAAATGATGTCTGTCGAGTTTATCGATTAGATTACATTAGATTTTTTCGTGTTTCTGGGCACGCCAACTACTTTGGTCATTAGTTCCATTAGTGTAGTGCATGTTTTTTTCCCGGGAGACGGCGGTGATTTCCCCTCGCTGGATGGCGAGATCCGGCGCCGACCTACGGTCGGCTAGTGGGGTTTCCCCCTAACCAGGACTCTCCCACCAGCGGGGCACCGCCCCAGCCAGGAGATCTAATCTCCCAACCGGTCTCCCGGAGTATGTGGTAGTGTAGTGAATGTTAGTGTAAGTGTGTATGCGTAAGGGGAGAGGTTAGGACAAGGAAGAGGAAGGACAGATCGCTTGCAGTCCGTGGCCTATTTGGTAGGGTACTAGCCCGCCATTCGCCTGGTGTTGATCGGAGAAACCACGGAAAACTACCGATCAGAGCAGCCGGCCACTAGAATTCTCCTCCAGACAGCGACTGAATTCGACCTAGCTGAGAAGCTAGGGTCGAAAATCATCCCGCCGTCAGGACTCGAACCTAGGACCTACCGGTCAGAGGCGCTGCAGTGACATCAGTTGATGCACTGGGCTACCGCTCCCGGTACGGGTTTATCGAAATCTCGTAAGCTTTCTTGAGTAAATATTTTTGATTTCTTCTTTGCAGATAGTAAACATTTAACGTCCTCCGCTAGAGTGAAAGTGCGTCGTCGAATGCGCGTCTCAGAATATACATTCTTCTGTTCATATTGGTAAAGATAAAGCACAATATTGAACCCAATTGCCAGAAGGACGATTTTAATTCAAATTCTCAAAAAAAAAATTCAAAAATCAAAGATAGTACTTTTTTGCGAATCTCCAGCGTTTGGTGAAAAGGACTTATGAAAAGATAGCAGTGTTCCTAGGATACAAGGTGTAATATTATGATTCGTAGTCGGTTACCAGATGACATGAAATGATTAAAATCGATAGTAACCGTTGTCAGATGACGTGAAACGATTAAAATCTATACACAAGTTTAGGAAACAAAGTAAAATCTTTTCTGCTCCATAACTATTTGTGCACAATTAGAGGCTATATTGACCATGAAAAAGAAAATTGTATTTCTTATAACAATGATATATAACACATTAGTTCACATTTTTATTATATAGTTTAAAAAAAATAATTATTGTACCTCTAGCAATGTCCCTAAGTGTTCAATACTTCCATCGCCATCAGGATTTTCGTCCAGTTTCTCTGAACGCATGAGTTCTGAGTTTGTTTCAGTTTCTCTGAGCGGATGTTGAGATGGCCTCTTGTTTTGCTTCTGACCATAAATGTAGCTTCACTGCGGGCATGTTTCATTAACCTCGCCTTTTGGTATTTGAATTGGGAGAAAAGCCGGGTGAGTGAGTTACTATCTTGTTAACAACACTATAAATTCAAATATTTAGTTTGTTTAAGATGCACATACGTGTTTCTGTAACTCGAGAGCAATTTTTTTTCAAATGTTGCTAACGTGGTTTTTTTATGTATAACCCGACCAAGCGGAGTGTAGGACTGGCGAAGAGGGTGGCTCAGAGCTTTGTTTTGCTTCGGTGAGAAGGAGACAGAGTTATTGGTATACTCAGTGCAACTGAAAACTGAAGTACTGACCGGGAGCGGTAGCTCAGTGCATCAACTGATATCACTGCAGCTCCCCTGACCGGGAGGTCCTAGGTTCGAGTCCTAACGGCGGCAGGATTTCCGACACTAGCTTTCCAGCTAGGTCGAATTCAGTCGCTGTCTGGAGGAGAATTCTAACGATCGGCTGCGCTGATCGGTAGTTTTCCGTGGTTTCTCCGATCAACACCAGCCGAATGCCGGAGCAGTACCCTAACAAACGGGCCACGGACCGCGCGCGATGTGTCCTTCCACTTCCTTGTCCTCTCCTCTCCCTTTACACACACACTTACACTAACATGCACTACACTACCGTATATTCCGGGAGACCGGTCGGGAGCTTAGAGCTTGTCGCTGCTGGGGCGGTGCCCCGCTGGCGGGTGAGTCCTGGTTAGGGTAAACCCCAGTAGCTGACGTTAGGTCGGCGCCGGATCTCGCCTTCCAGCGGGGGAAGATCACCGCAATCTCCCGAGAAAAACATGCACTACACTAACGGGACTAATGATCAGTTGACGCGCCCGGAAACACGAAAAAATCAATCAATCAGAAGCACTGATCTAGACCAAGGTCCGAAAACGTATAAATGGCCCTCTTGTAATGTTATCTTAGGTTCAACAATACCCGTGACAGTACATTAAAAACGACGGGGAAATGTCGACGCTTTCGATAATTATATAATTAACTCTGATAACGGTATAATGGAAGGAAGTACTGTTTTGAGTCCCTAAAAGTAACCACAAATTCCAGTCATGGTACACAACAAATTCTACAACATGAGTACATTACATTATTCGATATAATGAAAAACATCCAGCATTTTGTCTTTAACTTACAGATTTCTATAAAATACAATGTAATGGAAATATGTTTGAATCCGTTAATTTCTTTGAATTTTTCTTAATGAATTCGTTATTTCTTACGAGAGCAGACAATACTTCCCCATACCTCATACACAGTTTCTTCTGTTTTTCTACGAAAAATAAATTAATGCAAATCAAACTGCTATAATTAACAGAAAAAGTATGAGCTGTTGTACTTGTGCTTTTCTTAAGAGGCACGTCATTCGTTCATTCTTTTTTATTTCTTCATTAATTTAAAATTATATTTCCACAAGTTCTTCACGGTTCATTTCTTAGAACCATCAAGGAAGCATATTCCATATTTCTTAACGTATGTACGAACGAGTATTGTGAATTTTTATACAATTGTATGATTACTTAATGTAAAAAAGTTTTGTAAATATATTGCAACGATTACAATCGTACAACATAGTTTTAACAATCTATTTCCTATGGACACAACATGATAAGAAACCAGGGAACGCAATATGGAAACTTTTTATCTGCTCTTCATCTATTACCCATCTGACTGACTCATGGTCTGTTTTAGTGCAATATCTGCAATGACATACTTCCATTTTCGAGAAATTTCTTTGCTCAATCTAAAACAATGAGAACATACGTAACACCCTCAAAGCACACAAAACTACGGGGTCAGTAGGAAGATCAAGAAACTATGCCGTCCTCGTGGATCAACAATAGACTGGGCGAGTGGGAGAAATAACGATAAGAGTGTTTCCTTGCCACAACTAGGAAAGCGAATTCGACGTAATACATCTTTATATTGCTTTACGTGGAATGTAAAAGATCTTACAACATGGAGATATGCTATTCACAGAAATTTTGTGAAATCTTTAAAGAATCCAGATTTATCATAAGACCGAAATTATCAATTTATCCCCCTTCCGTGTTGATGACAAGGAGACTACAACAGTTCCTTTTTCTCTAGTTCTCAGCGGTTAGGGTTGACTGCAATTCATTCAATCATGCTCAGAAATAAACACAACAATAACATTCGAAAGCTCCGAGCAAAGATTTGACTGAGATAAATACTTCATTTCCAACCTGAAAACTCATTGATCCTCTAGAACTAAATTTTCAATCTGAAGGAAATGAAATTCGAAATAAACTTGAATTGTTTATATAATTAATGATATTTATATGCAAGACTCAATAATTTACATTTATACGAATAAACAATATTATTGTTTAAAATAAACAATATTATTGCTTAATTTCTCTCAATTAATATATACCAAGTAACATAAGCAATAAATAACATTAAGACTTTATAAAATGTCTCTAAATATTTTTTAATGCATTTGCCCATGTATTCTTGCTCAATAAAAACATTTCCACCAGTTCAAAATAATAATCGGCTTCTTTCTCAAATATGTGCGATGAAGTAGTACTTGAGAATTCATTAAGGAAGTCGATTAACCAAGATAACTCGTCAACATTGTCGTTTTCCTCTTCATGAATTCTTAAATTTCTTCATCAAATGCAGATTGTTTGAAAGGGAATTAAATGAGGTAATATAATCCTATATAATGAAACAGAAAAATAATTTTGTACTGTTTTAATTTTTGTAGTCACAGAAGAAAGTGTTACAATGTGCTCAAGTCAATTTTTTTCTATGCTTGAAAATTATTCTATTATTATTATTATTATTATTATTATTATTATTATTATTATTATTATTATTACTATTATTATTATTATTGGTAATTACTAGTCCATAAAAAGATCGATGGTGACGTATTTGATTCTCTTAATATTGATGCCACCGCCTCGGTTCTGACTGCTAAATAACTGCTTAGAAATTTTAATTCTCTTAGAAACAGATTGTTCAAAATATGGTTCTGTTGATGAGGACTCCCAACCTCCAGGTTCTTTCAACGAGAGCAGACCGCCCTGTTTTCAACTAGCATTACTTTCCCATTCTGTAAAATGAATTAAGATATTACTTACTAAATAAAGTTTCTTAACTAAAACAAAAAAATTAAGAAATGTGGAATACTAACCATTATTTGACATTTTCGTTAATTAGTAAACATAGTCTCAACATTGAGAATTCTGATCACAACGAGAGGGGAGAATACGTCTCAGATCTTTCATTGGCAAACGCCAACATAACTGTTTCATATACTTATTTATTTTTACGTCAAAACAGTAAAAAAATGTGTGACGTGTATGGGGTGTAGTAAATTCTGTGCACGCTTTCATAATTCTGTGATCCCTACCCTAAGCCATATACTACTTGAATTTTTAATACAGAAAGAAATAAGCATTTTTTTGCAAGGATTGTTAACAAAAATCTTCGCTCTTATGTAATAAAATAGATTTTGAAGGGTAAATCAGCTATAAAATTGTCCTTCGTGGAGAAATAATATTTCCTGCCCCGACAACATAAAGAACGATAACTTGAATAACTATATTTCCCACTGAATTGTAGAAGATGTCCACAGATAATGAATTTACATTTACGTCCTGCCATGCGAGAGAAATCTATATTTTCGTTAGATCCTAGGAACTCAAGAAAATACGAAAACAATGAAACAGTTGCAAATTTGATTCAAAAATGTAACAGTTTAATGGTATTATTTCGCGAATTCTCATACAGTGCGTATCGACTAACTTTCCATACTCAGTGCGTCATTTTTTACGACCCTGCTGACGTTATGCGGCAGCAAGTGTTGAAGGAGGAATGTCGCCTTCTATTAAACATTTGCTTTTCTAGTGTTGCGTAAAGGATCAGCGACATTTTTATTGTTATTGTTTTTTCAGTGTTATATGAGAATATTTTATTTGTTGTCTTTAGGTAGTGTACGTTCTACTTTTTGGGAAACTATTCGTGTGGTTTTGTGTAACAGCATTTTTCCTGCAGCAGACCACTAGTAACAATTATAATAATTGTAGTATAAATGTTTCCTATTTTTCTTATTCTTTTTATTCCTTTTTATTTTAAATTTTATTTTTTCAATCCATTTTCGAGTAACTAGCCAAAAAAAAAAAAACAATTCCAACGGAGTCCAATTGCAATTCGAACTGACAGTTTAGCGACTGTTAAAGAATACCCGAAGATCGGAATACACCCGGAACCCATTGAATAGCAGCAGTTTGACGTATCAGTCCATCAAATTCAGTTTGTTACGGTAATAATTTATGGCTGCTATTAAGAGCGGATCGTGAATTAACCCAGTGACCGTTCACCTCACGCTCGATCTCCCGATAAGCGTCCAGCACTCTCCTTTTGAACTTGGCTGGACGCGAAGCGACCGAGTTCCATTCTTTGGAATAACTAGGCTCACACAAAAGGAAGCAGAAGAGCGTTTGAAAAAACAGTGAACACTAAGATAAGCCTAAAAATGTTATCTGAATGTGTCTAGGAAGGAGATTTATGATTTTCGCTGTTGACTTTGTGAATTTCATTCCACAATCATAATTTGTGAACTAATAAACATATTTTGATGAACGCTGTACTAAATAATTGACTTCCAGTGTGGTTTGTTTAAGTACTCTTAAAAACCAATAACGTATTGGCACAAAGCCACTACAATAATGGGCAGTTTTTACGTTATGATCGATACCAAGCTTAATTATTCTAACTCCTATTCTCTTGCCTAAAGAAGGGTTAGAAATAACCCAACAAAGGCCAAACTCTAAAAATGAATGTATAAAAAGCATTCGCATGAATCAAACCTATAAAAAGGTAGTTAAACGTTCTTTCTTAACAGTCTCCTTTGTAAGATATTATCAATAGAACCGTAAGTTTAACGATAAAATATAATGTTGGTTTGCATCTGTCAGGGCGAAAATGTAGCGTAAGCGCATGTGACATTTTGATCATCATTCCGTGGTTATTTCCAAGACAAATTCGGAACAATATCAATTGAACTGTTTTCGAATATGTCATTAAAATAAGGGAAATAGGTCAACAAGTCTTCAACGCTCTCAGCTTTTATCGGTCGGCCGAGTGCAAGCACAAATCTCTGTTTCCGTAGACCTACAACATCAAAATTTTATATTGGGCTTGTCTATGCATGTAGTATAAATGTTTTAACGAATTCTTGTTTTTACTATTTTCACCATTCAGAAACTACAAATGTTTCCTGTTCCGGCAGATATTTTTCTTCGGACAGCTACCATGGTACTTTACTAGCGACGTAAGGGCTTACGGACCGCAACTTGGGACCCATCGAGGATTAGCCTGGCACCCTTTCACGAGTAAAGGCGACTAAACGAGATGGTATCATGAGCTACGCTTGTTTAACTGAAGTACAACTACCGATGCCCGAGCCACTAGCGAAAGATCTTTCTCGAAATGGTTCTTAATAATTCCAATGAATCGGTTGACACTGATGCTTTGGACCTTTTGCCATTACGATACACACGTGGTCTGATGCACGCTCACGCAACTTAATGGGCAAGAGGTAGGAACTAATTGATTGAAAACTGCTTCTGGGCACGCCAACTGCTTTGATCACTAGTTCCGTTAGTGTACTGCATGCTTTTATACTTAGAGGTGGTGGTCTTCTTCCCCCGCTGGATGTTGGGTCCCGGCGTTTACCACGTCAGTTTGCGGTGGATATCCTCCTCCAGGTATCTTTCTCAGCAAGGAATCGCCCCGGCTGGGACAAGCCCTAAGATTCTGTCTAATCTCTCGACATAATGTGGTACTGTCGTGATCCATGACGGTTTGTAAGGGTACTGTTCCGGCATTTACTTGATACAGATCGGAGAATCCTTCGGAAAACTGTCGTTTAGGACAGCCGACCTCTAGAATTCTCCCCAACACAGCGACTTTACACTTGGAGGTGGTGGTTTTCTTCTCCCACTCGATGTTGGGTCCCGGCGTTTACCACGTCAGTTTGCGGTGGATATCCTCCTCCAGGTATCTTTCTCAGCAAGGAATCGCCCCGGCTGGGACAAGCCCTAAGATTCTGACTAATCTCTCGACATAATGTAGTACTGTCGTGATCCATGACGGTTTGTAAGGGTACTGCTCCGGCATTTACCTCGTACAGATCGGAGAATCCTCGGAAAACTGTCGTTTAGGACAGCCGACCTCTAGAATTCTCCCCAAAACAGCCACTGGATTCGACCTAGCTATATAGCTTGTGTTGAAAATCCGCAACCATCGGGACTCGAAACCTATGTCCTCCCGGTCAGATACGCTACAGAGACATCGGCAATGCTGGTTCTGGGGTAAACACAACCGGTAGGAAAGGATTTAAAATTCAAGAGTGATACATATTGAGGAAGGAATGCACACCACGTCGAAATGCACAAAATCCATTACGAGAAATTCAATTCACAGTGGGAAAGCTTGAGTACAATTGCCCCTAGTCCCTGCGACACCCAGGCCCGCCGGGAAGAGGACTGAAATATGATACAAAGGGGTAGGGAGAGCCCCACCATGCCACAAAACGCAAGCAAAAATACACGAGACGGGATTCTATATCCCGACCCATCAAACTGATGATGCTAAGACCTTATTGATCTCGAATATCCAGGTCTATTGCCTTTGAATATGTATAATTTTCTTACTACACGATGTCTTTCATCAAATAATGTCGAATGAATAGCATATAAAGCGCCCTTTCTCTTATTGCAGTAAGTTGAATCATTCATTTTAGTAAAAGTTTCCAAAGGAAAAATAAATTGTTTCCCAACGAGAATATAACTCAAAATTCTTTAAAATATAATTGAATTTTGCCATAATTTAAATACGTCTATGTACTTGATGGCAGTTTCAGATAACGATAACTTTTGAAGTTCTTATGCAATAATTCAATTTCTCCCCTCATGGAATACCATAATATATTGCTTACAAATTGCGAATAATTATGGTTGAGATCGTTGTGTCAGTCCCTGATGGGGTGAATATGGGAGTAAAAAAATGTAGTTGGAAACAATGGTAGCCAATGCGGTAGCCAATAGTCTATTCGAGATAACAGCAACATTTACTACACCAACAATAAATCAACCGTTTCATTTCTGTCCCAGCCATTAAGCTTTTGTCTCTCTTGTGGTTAAAATTAAAAAACGTTGACAACACAAACCATACATCATTCAAACTGCCAAGTTCAAGACAATATTAATGGTATCTTCATATTAACGGCAGAATATTATTGAAATGTAGATCATAAACGTATTTTAATCAGTCAATTGAGCTGTTTTTATTGAGTTCCATTTTTATTCCTTATGATTTTATTGAGCGTTTTTCAATTACCTTGTGTTTTCAAATCTTACTGAATAACAAAGAATCAATTACTACACGTGACTTTATTATACCGGACAAGAAAACATCACTTATTTTCCATCAGTTTCATGTATGCCCATATCTGCAGCGCAAATGAACAAATTGCCCCAGACTTCCAATCTGATGAACAAAATTGCTTTCCTTTCTTTCGAACATCATTCAGGGAGCACGCAACCGCTCTTTAACATAAAATCTACATCTTAATACATCCGAGATGTGATCGCGATCTCCACCGAGACGGAAACCACTCCCTTCCCGGAGAGAGTGGCAGCACGAAGGCAGGGGCTGCGAATGGCGAGACGGCACAGTGGGTCACAACAAGATGGCTCCCTGATTTTTGGTGACTGAGTAGTTCCCTGGCGAATAATTCGCATGGAGTTCAGTGTACTTTTAAACTCATAGATATTAACAATACATTTCTTTCGTTCTCCACGTCGTGTATATCCCAAGAACTGAGTGGGTAATTGGTGTTCAGGAGCGCGTCAATTATTTTTATCATTCATCCTTCGAGTCTAGTGCATGCTTAAGTCGGGAGGTGCCTGTGTTCTTCCCGTGCTTGAACTCACGTTCAAGCCTACGGGCGCCGACCTACACGTCAGCTTGCGGGGATTTTGCCTCCGCGTATCTCCCGACAGGATTTCGACACATGTCGTTTGATTGATTGATTTTTTCGTGTTTCGGGGCGCGTCAACTGGTCATTAGTCCCGTTAGTGTAGTGCATGTTTTTCTCGGGAGATGGCGGTGATCTTCTCCCGCTGTATGGCGAGATCCGGCGCCGACCTAACGTCAGCTACTGGGGTTTCCCCTAACCAGGACTCATCCACCAGCGGGGCACCGCCCCAGCCGGGACAAGCTCTAAGCTCCCGACCGGTCTCCCGGAATATGTAGTAGTGTAGTGCATGTTAGTGTAAGTGTGTGTGTAAGGGAGAGGATAGGACAAGGAAGAGGAAGGACAGATCGCGCGCGGTCCGTGGCCCGTTTGGTAGGGTACTGCTCTGGCATTCGCCAGGTGTTGATCGGAGAAACCACGGAAAACAACCGATCAGAGCAGCCGGCCGCTAGAATTCTCCTCCAGGCAGCGACTGAAATCGACCTAGCTGAAAAGCTAGTGTCGAAATTCCTGCTGCCGTCAGGACTCGAACCTACGACCTCCCGGTCAAAGGCGCTGCAGTGACATCAGTTGATGCACTGAGCTACCGCTCCCAGTATTTCGACACGTGTCGTAGTGTAGTACATGTAAGAACAAGTGGGTTTGTGCGCGCGCGTGTGTGTGTGTAAGGGGAGAGGAGGGGAACAAGTGTGAGAAAATGCCATCTATATAAGATGCAGCTATTTAGATGTGTGGAAGCCTACTTCTTCAACATGAGATTTCTAGAGGTCGACTGCGTTAATCGGCGCTTTCAATGATCATATCAAGGCGAATGCCAATACTCTATTCCACGTGCCACGGACCGAGCGCGATCCTTTCTTCCCCACCTAGCCTTCATGCCTATCCCATGCGGAAGTTGAATTTCGGTCCCAATTAATAAGGATCTTAATTAAATCCTAACCAGGATTCGGTTTCAGAATGTGAAGGGCAACTATACATTTTTTCAATTCCGGCGAAAAAGGATGATGGGACCCTTTTCACTTCTAAACCTCGTTTCTTTCACATCTTTATAAGAAATGCTACATATTCCATTTTAACTTTCTTCGCTTCTTCGGTTTCGTCACAGTTCTAAATGCACTGTTGAACGACAATGTCGTATGCTTCTTTTGATACGTGCTACGCCAATATACTTCCAATAATTGTTATGACGTATCCGCCTCTTGATTCAGAATGAAGTAGTTTTGAAATATCTTTGATAGATTTTTCTTTAGTGAATAGTTGAATCGTCTATCATCCGACGCTTCTTGGTCATGTTCTCCAGAAAGTTTATTTATAGAGTTTACCGTTACAAATAAGTTTTCTATAACTCTGAAACGCAAATATCTAGTTTTTGAAATGTTAATCTTTCGCATTTTTAAATTTATTATTATTCTTATTCTTATTCTTCTTCTTCTTCTTCTTCTTATTATTATTATTATTATTATTATTATTATTATTACAATTATTCTTAATACTATTACTTTTTTCATCTTTCAACAAATAATAGTTAAATTGTTGGGAAGGGATTCTGAAACTCACTTAAGCGTGCGCAGATGTTTTTTCTCCCCCAAACCTTACATTCAGTTTTTTACTGTTTTTGTCTAAATAAATAAGAGTTGTCACGTGTCATTTTAATGAAGCATTTGCAGGTCTATGATAAACAGGTCCATTGCTGAATCTCATCTTTAAGCATTTTATGAAATCGATTGATTGATTGATTGATTTTTGGTGTTTCCGGGCGCGTCAACTGCTTCGGTCATTAGTCCCGTTAGTGTAGTGCATGTTTTTTCTTGGGAGATGGCGGTGATTTATCCCTTGCTGGATGGCGAGAACATAAAAGATGTCATAAAAGATGTTTGTTTTGGTGAGTGCACAATGAGAGGTGGGGGTAAGATGGGAAGGGCAAGATCCACCGGGAGCGGTAGCTCAGTGCATCAACTGATGTCACTGCAGCGCCTCTGACCGGGAGGTCCTAGGTTCGAGTCCTAACGGCGGCAGGATTTTCGACACTAGCTTTTCAGCTAGGTCGAATTCAATCGCTGTCTGGAGGAAAATTCTAGCAGCCGGCTGCTCTGATCGGTAGTTTTCCGTGGTTTCTCCGATCAACACCAGGCAAATGCCGGAGCAGTACCGTACCAAACGGGCCACGGACCGCGCGCGATCTGTCCTTCCTCTTCCTTGTCCCACCCTCTCCCCTTACACACACACACTTACACTAACATGTACTACACAACCACATATTACGGGAGACCAGTTGGGAGCTTAGAGCATGTCCCGCCTAGGGGGTGGCCCGCTGGTGGGAGAGTCCTGGTTATGGGGAAACCCTACTAGCCGACAGTAGGTCGGCGCCGGATCTCGCCATCCAGCGCGGAAAGATCACCGTCATCTCCCGAGAAAAAAACACGCACTACACTAACGGGACTAATGACAAAAGCAGTTGACGTGCACGGAAACACGAAAAAATTATTCAATCAATCATAATACATGAGACATGAATGCATAAGACAGGATCCAACTGGACGATCTCCTCCGGAGAGGAGGAACTCAAAACGTCTGTCAGAATAACGAAAATAGGGTTTCGACTGAACTGGTATACACGGGCCAACCTTGGAACTGATCCCAACTCATACCAATTCATATCTAATCGCCGATAGGCGTTGGAGATCTGGAATGCAGCGTCCAGCTGTGATTCACCCCAGATACAATATCGTTAATGCACAAGAGAAACGACACATTGTGACCATCCGTTTGCCGAGGTCTCGGAAAACGGAGCACATCAATATTCAAGAATAAGATGAGCTGTTTGAACGCGCGCCAACGCGCATGAATACAATCCGAAAATGAAAACTACGAACTATATCCGTAAGGGAGCGTCTCGGTAGAGTATGCGACACCGAGAGTCGGGAGAAAGAAAGCTTTCTTTTCTGAAGTAACAGCTGGAGAGTGAGGACCTACCGATCACGAGAAGGCGGCACCTCGTACTGCTACGGACTTCAGGACTGCATCTACGATAAAAACTCTTCAAGACATTCGAGGAGGTAATTATCATATTACAAGGCATTAAAACAATTCATCAGGAAAAGGATGAAAGTATAAGTGACGCATTTAAAATCTTTGTAAGAGAGGAGTGTGAATAGCATGAAACTAACGAGGCCATTCATTTCTTTTCTTTGCAGTTTTTTTTTTATTTTTATATTTATTCTTCTTATACGATAGACTCAGTTGTCGTATTGTAGATTCTTTTAAATATGGAATTAAAGCTAGTTACATTCTATAAAAGAATACGAAAAGAGTATCAACGGAAAACGAGACGGAGGCCACATCGTGAGTTGAACAACGGTACTGGAAAGGGGCGACCGTGCGGTTCTGCAGAGGGGCGGCTTTGCTCCCGACCGAGCTGCAAGGACAAGGACACCGAGCGACTGGAAGAGTCGACGCCGTAGATTTTTCTACGCCGTGAAAAGACACAGTAAGGTCGTGCCAACTTGAACAATTTGTAGATATTAGAAGGAATAATTTGTTTCGGAAAGAAAGTATTAGTACAGGTTCTTTATACCGATATTCTGTAAAAAATAGAATCAATCTTTTCTTTCAAGAAAAACTTAGCTAATTGTAAAGTTGCAACTAGGGAATTTACGACTGGAATGATTAGGCAAAGTTTTAAGTATTCTTTGAAATTGATTTAAATGAGAGAAAGGAAACAGTGTAGTTAATTATTGAGAGTGTAAGTTTTTTTTTTCAGCAAGACAAAATTCTTGTATATGTAAAGTGTTTTATGTTCATTGACTGTAACAGCAATTTAATTAGAATATACTTAAGTAAGTGGAAAGTGATTCGACTTGAGTTTCTGTGTAAATGCATTCAATCCACAACGGCCCACATGACCCTGATCCCCGCTATTCTAATTGTATTTTTTTATTTTGCGCCCACCTTGAAAACCCATTCTGAGCTAGCCGGCGGAGGGGTGGGTCGCAACATCTTGAAAATAATTATTTTTTTGGTTAACAGAAATATATGATTAAAGAATAATCGGTATTTATGAATAATGATTTCACAAAGCAGCAGTTACATTTAGTAAAATAGTTTGTCTTTAGCCGCGAAATAACGGCTCTCTCAGATTAAAACTTGCGCAAATGACATTTTTTAGATTTAGCACTTTTGTTTGCCGATGATTTGTGACCTCTTTGAAAGATACGTAAAGCAGTACCAATAAAACAATTAAATACTTTGGTGTTATATAGTTCTGTGGTACATTTGGGCAAAAATTGGCATATATCTATACGTTTTTCGGCTCTTAATTTTATTTATCTTCGTCTCCAAACTGTAAAAACTGCATGGGGGATGTACTATCTGTTGTGTTTCAGTTTAAATTGGCATGGGAATTTTTACTCCCATGCCATTCAACTCATTTATTGGAATTTTATTTTGCTTATAACACAGCTGCAGCCACGTCATCCCCCGCTGCGCAAATCCGCCCCAGAGGAAGGTGCATTCGCCCACCGTTGAGCGGCCTGAGCGGCAGCTGCGACGGCATCGCCGGAGTTTCTCCCGTCCTGAGGCGGAGAGAAGGCGTGTGACGGAGGCCACGGTCACGTGCTCTCTCCTTTCCGCACCTCTCGCCAGCGCCAGCTTCATTGAACCACGGCGACAGTGACGCCGCCACCTGCAACCTCCCTCGCCCTCATTCGTTTGTTTGTTTACCCAACGCGGAAAACAGCAAAACTATGCAGATTTCTTGGCTTAGGAGAAACCCTTAATGTCTCCCTAAAAGCAAATCCAAGGTTGGTTGATCTCCAATCAAGATTGTCTGCCTGGTTACAGCATCTGCTATAGTCATTAGTACACTTATATCTCGGGAGGTGGCGGTGTTCCTCCTTTGCTAGAACGCGAGACCTGCGCCAACGTATATGTCAGCTGGCGGGGCGTTTCCTCCTCTAGGTATCCCCTCCATCGCTCCAGAGCAGCCGACGATTAGAGCAGCCTGGCAGATAGAATTCTACTCGAGAAAGCGGCTGTATTCGTTCTAGCTATTTATTAAGGGTCGAAAATCAGCTAACGAACGTCGAAACCTAGGACGTCCCGGTCAGACACTGTAGTGAAAATAGTTGTTGTTCTGAGCCATCTGCGGTGGTTGCACAGCAAAAACGCATCTCAGAATAGGTCTTTATATGAAGAGAAACTGGGCTAAAATCAGAGTTGCGAACAAAAAACAAGTTCAATAATTATGTTATAAATGTTTTTGTAATGTCAATTTGCATTTTAAAACAGATGTACTTTCAAATTTCAATCGCTTCTAACATGGATATGTGCCGCTGTATTGCACATAACGTCATGATGTGCCGCGAACCAAAAATAAACACAGATCCGCTGCTATAGCAGATACGCAATAGACGCAGCCTTTACGTAATAATTTAGCTTGTGTATTGCAATACGTGTTTGAGCATTCATACATTGATACCTCAATATTCATTTACTGTTGATTGACTGGAAAATTTCTCTTTGCGGTATGCGTACAGAAAAGTAAATAAAGCCCTGGGACGAAGTGCGTCAGCCTGCATTGTTTCATATATTGTGAATGATCTCAAGAGTATATACTTGTAAGTATCCATGAATTAGTACTCAGAACAAGGCACGTTACAAGAAGGATGTGTCTTTGCCATAATCTGTTCAAACTAACGAAGTCAGCTCCTATCATCGTTTCGTCCAGACACATTTCGCTCGTACGCCAAACTCATTTTCTGTACTACGATTCACGAAAACAACCTTTTTATATCATATGCTAGAGGGTAAAATGTTTTGGGAAATATGTTTTTATTTTAATGTGCTGTTAATACTGGCACCTGTTGGATGTCGTTCATACAATTTTAGATTCTCTAGGTCGACTTTCCTGCTGCGCCAGCTGCACGCAAAATTCTGAGTTTGCACCCTCTTATCATTCTTTTACCATCGTATCCGTGGTAGTTTTCTTCTTATTTTGTCCATCTTCAATTTCATTTAGCCGTTGTTTTGCAATAAAACTTCACTTAATTCTTTTCTCATGGAACACATTCTCCTCGGAAGATTGCAATGCACCTCTGAATACGAAGCAAAGAAGGTTATTTTTGGACCACTGTAATTTATGCGCTATGAAAACGTTTCAGACGCCGTGAAATAAAACCAATCAATTTGTAAGTTTCAGAAGCTCCAAGTTCGCGTGCTGCTCTCAGACCGATAAACCAACAGCTTTCATTTTGGTTTTGCCCACAGACTCAGTGAAAGAATTACGAAAAGTGGCAAACTGACTGACATTATTGTGATTAATAGTCGACGAATATTAATTATCCACATCCCAGCACCGTGCAAATCGTTCATCGCGAACAGTTAGCCTCACATGAAGCCTTTCTCCTGTCCGATTTCTGGACGCTTCCCTAGCTGGCTAAAACCATCCTTCAGGTGTGCTCATCATGGCGCCTACAAATTTCCTGTCTCCATAATCCGATGTTGCCTGCAGGCCTTTATCGGTGCGATCTTGCTATACTTAACACACATAGCCTGCTATCGCTTTTCGTCGCATTCGGTTTTATATCCCTTATCACCGCAGTTCCGGCCTCTTTATACGTCAAAAAAAGTTTTAATAAATAGGATTTTCAAAGAATTAGTCACACCGAGAATCAAATCCCGGTCAAATATCGAAATCAAATTCCAAAATAAAAACTCAAGGTATTCTTTAATCACGACCACTGAGCAACCGAGTCGACCAAACCTTTGAGCATTCGGTCATTGATTGATTGATTGATTGATTGATTTTTTCGTGTTTCCGGGCGCGTAAACTGCTTCGCTCATTGGTCCCGTTAATGTAGTGCATGTATATTTTCGGGAGGGGGCGATGATCTGTCCCCGCTGGATGACGAGATCCGGCGCCGACCTACCGTCGGCTAGTGGGGTTTCCCCCAAAGCAGGGCTCTCCCACCAGCGGGTCACCGTCCCAGTCGGGACAAGCTCTAAGCTCCCGACCGGTCTCCCGAGTTATGTGGTAGTGTAGTGCATGTTAGCGTAAGTGTGTGTGTAAAAGGAGAGGATAGGACAAGGAAGAGGAAGGACAGATCCTGTGGCCTGTTTGGTAGGGCACTGCTCCGGCATTGGCCTGGTGTTGATCGGAGAAACCACGTAAAACTACCGATCAGAGCAGCCGGCCGCTAGCATTCATTCGGTCATCCTGATTGGGGTTTTCGTAGTGTTCCTCGGTCATCCAGGCGAACGCTGGGATGTTCTACCGAAAGGGCACGACCACAAACACCCGGCATCCCTAGCCAACTTATTTAAATACCTCAAGTCACGAAGGTTAAGCGAATTCGAGACATCGAGTGTTCCGGGATTGGTGACCGACTAGGAACCACAAAATCTAACGGCACCGAGGCCAATTGCCCTTTACGGGTCATATAATGACTAAATACAAAGACACCATGCGTAGATTAAGTGACAATACAATTTTTAATTTTTGTTTTTGACGAGGGGCTCTGCTCCTGTCAGCCACCCCTCCCGCCGGTCCTGTCGCAGCACCAACAGTTGGCGTCCTTTCGCGGGGGCTTTCTTCACGGCGGCCACGCTCTTCTTGCCCTCTTTACGTTAACGCGTTGCCTTCGTTTTGGAGAGACCGCGTAACGGCGGCGCGACGAATTCTTTTAAAATATCTGCCGATCGCTCCGCTCCACCACAGGTGAGAGAAACCGTGAAGTGAACGGCATTTCTCGGTCGTACGTCTAACCGACAACGAAGTGGGGAGAAAAGCTAAGTTTCACTCACCCGGAGTATGCGTTCTTGTGGGTTTCCAGGGGAATTGCAAATAAGTAAGTGGACCAGAGGATCGGAAGAAACTTAGAGATGCAACAACAGTACATACTGTCTCGCATTACTTCTAACTCTTCCAATTTTCCAAAATGTCAGTGAGTTCAACGAAAATTAGACCTGCTCTCTTAAGCTCCTGTGTTCTCTTTAGGGAAAATATGGAAAAATTGGAGCAATTTTTGAGAAAATGTCCTTTTTTATACTTCGCATTAATTTAAGAAAAAATTGCATCCAAACTGTTTAAAAAACACACACAAGGCATTTCCTAAGCACAAGACATTTCCTAAGGATCTTTGAAAAATTTGAAATTTTTAAACTTTCGAAAAATTAGAGATTTTAACAACAATGAGAATCGAGAATGAAAACGCACCATTCTCTTGAGCACTGTTGTAAATGTTCTGGAGGCTTCATGTAAAGTACCTCCAAAATCAAAATATCTGTTTCAAACTCAGAAAGCCTCAAGTTCATTTCATTTTATGGAAGAATTTTGTAGAAACTCAACAGAACGGTTTGTCAATCAAGGACAGAACATGGATTCTGACTACACAACTTGTTAGAGGAAGTAATTTACAACACGAACAAGTTTTATCCAATTTTGCGATATCAGGGCCCAGCGATAAGATGTTCTCTGTCAAATATTTGCCTATTTCCGGCGCACTATTACAATACTTTCTCTTTTTACGAAATAAGGGCGAGTAAGTAATATAAATAGCTGTGTTTCAAAGTATATTAAGCAATGAAGAAAGCATCAAAATAATATTTCAGGTTTATTATATTGAGTAATTTACTATCTTATTTTTGCGAAAACTTGTAATACATTTTGTTCAGTAATATTTATTTTAAAAATGCATGTTTACTTCTTTAATTTCAGAACCATATAAGTCTAACCTGTTAGTATCATAACAGACGAAGTTGAACTCATCACAATTAAAATTGGGTATGACCAATTCTTTACTCACAAAACCATGTAAGTCCACCCTCATGTTATCAAAACCGACTTAAACGGGAAGAGGTTCATTAACAGATGGCACAGCAGTGATCTGACTCGGAGGTTCTAGGTTCGAGTCCAAACGCACGGTGGCTGGATTTTGATAAAATATTTGTTTATATATTGCCTATATTTTACAGAAAACCTACTCATATTTTTTGAAATACATAGTACGTGCGGCACGTACGTACCCCGAACACAAAAAGTACAATTTCAAAATTTCTTTTTTCGATTCGAAAAAATTCGAAGGTGGTGGCGCATTTCTGGCTTCAGATTCGGATTTAACGCGTCCACAGATATAGAGGAACATGAGTCAAGTCTTTGGGTCTGACAACAACCCTAGAAAACAAAAAAAAAATACAATGTCTCAATGCTTTTTGCGATTTAAAAACTGGAGGGCGATGACGCAATTCAGGCTTCAGATTCGGATTCAGCACGTCGAAATACAGAAAGAATCATCAGTCGAGTCTTTGGTTTAGACTTTTTTTTTGCGTGTGGCTGTTATTCCTTAATCTATAGCAATTTTATGACGAGTTATAAAAACCTTTGAAATAAAGTTTATTTATGGCGAATGCCGGTTAATACTCCTCTATTGCAACGAAACATTTCAGTGTACAAAGAAAATTATTAGTCATATATTGTGATATAAATAACAGACAATACACTTTCCTCTCATTACGAAAGTCCCGTTATTTCTATTCCTATGCTTCTCATGGCATTCAAAAGACGAATAATCGTGAAAGCGAGAATGTCCTCTACCATTTATATACCAAACAATGGGCAACGCCTCCATGACGAGTCGTAAGCTCAAGGTTATAAAACACACTAGCGCGAAATACAGTCCGAGTAATATGACGTGACGTGATCACCTCTTCCTCGCGCTGTATAACACACTTTTCTCCAATTTCTCCTCGCGGCCGCGTTGCGTGTCCGAATCCTGCTGATATTAAGTGAAACATCACCACGTAACGCGGGAACCGGGGCGGGAGAGAGACCTAGTCGTCAGCCGGGAAGTCGCGCAGAGGTGATGACGAGACCCGCCGTAATCGCATGTCGTGGGCTCATCTTTCTATGTCACTAACCTCCAAAACAGTCATTTGATGTATTTTAATTTTTTAAAAGTGAGTATTTAGTGAGTCCGGGGGCGATAACTAATACTACTACAACTACTCACGCGACTCATTAGTCCCATTAGTGGAGTGCATGTAATTGCGGGGAGGTGACGGTGTTACTCCTCTGCCGGATGTGAGATCAAACGCCGACCTACACGCCGGGTTTTCCACCTCCCTCCGCTGGGCAACGCCTCAACCGGGACAACTCTAAGCTCCCAGCTGGTCGTCCAAGTGTGTTCCCGAGAACAATCTGGAAAAAATATTGAACAGAAAATGCCGTAGATGGAACCAGCCGTAAAAAGAACAAGTCTTTGTTGGCTAGAAACATTAATATTTTCACGTGCATTATCCGAAAAAGTAATATAAAAAATGCAGAAGTATTCTTTGCGTGACAGACGATCTGAAGAGCTTAAATTTATCGCGAGACATTGGGGGGACGATAGTGGCACCCACGTTCGAGCTTAGAACTGAGTTAGCTTAGAACTAGCATTGACACTGACTTTCACCGTAGGGTTCAAGACCAGACTGAGACAGGTTTTCAACACTAGCTATGGAGCTTGGCCTAATGCAGCCCCTAGCTGAAGGAGAATTACTGCTCAAGCTCTAAAACATATTTTTTGAGATCCACCATTGTTGCTCTGATCACTCTGAGCCGTCTGCGGGAAGTTCGTTAGCTCATGACGGTCACGTGACATGAAGCTAGCTTACGGAAGGTATGCGGTCGTAGGAATCAGCAGTGCCAACCAGCCCCTTGTTTCAACCAGACCCGATCTTCTCCACTATTTAATAAAATAGTTTGAAATAAATTAAAAAAATATGTGAAAATGCAGTGTCATGCTCTTTTATACTATATATTGCCTTTTCTCGCCCAGAGAGTCTATTTTAGGTGCCAAAAATGAAAGGGGATTCCAGTCAATAATTCAGATGATTTCTCATTTCCCTATCTACATGGTCTTTAAATCACAACCAACGAATGTGGAATAGAATGCCATCTGCGTAACTAGCCACTGATAAACAGCAGCGAGATGTCAATCTTGAGAGTGTATGTGTGTATTTATCTTCGTATCTATCTTATTAACGAGCGGCCGCGGAGAGATGACTGCCGCAGTAAACTCTATTAATTAATATGCGTAGAACTGAAGATCTTTTCAAGAACTACTTTACTCGCAGTTGCATAGAATGTTGTACAAGATAGCCTTATCTCTGGATTCAACCCCAGATGTTATGCTGTATTTCTACTTCAAGCGTCTTTCATCCTACTTGCAATAAACAACAACGCCTATTAAATCATATCAATTTAATTTTTTATTGCTGTAGATTGCGCTGCGTATGTACTTCTTTTGTTAAGAATACGTGAGATGTCATCCGCAAACTGAAAATTTGATAAAGGGAGTCGGTACACGAGAAAATACATTAACTATTGTACTGAATATGCAATATATATATATATATATATATATATATATATATATATATATATATATATATTGATTGACTGCTATATCAATACATATCATTCATTTCTTGACATTCTATACAGTAAATTTGTTCTATGGTTAATTGCTTCATCGGGCTATATTGTTTTTTATATAACCTTTTACAAGGAATTATTTATCTAGTGTGCGTTTACACAACATGCGCAGACAATGACGGGTGAAGAAGTTACTAATAATATGAGAAGGCAAAAGGACAGAACTAGGACACTTTTTGTAGCGTTGACATTTCCGCAGGGAAGAGAAACGGGTTTTAATGTGACGCCAGTGGCGGACAATCACAGGTGTTTCCCCAAGATGGCTCCGGAAGAGAGCGTGACGAGAGTATGTAATGCATCGACCCATCTACCGGAAAACAGCCAGGGGATACCCGTTTGTCGAGGGGATCAAGAGAGCGGCTGGGGGAGGTAGTATTTTTAACCTCGGGATTCCCGGGTATTTTCGACACACCAAAAAAGACAAGAGAGTACGGAATTACGGCAGCCTTCCTTATGTAAATTATCTTTCCAAGAGCAGGGTCATCAAAAGGCTATCTCAACCATACCACATTTCTGCACGTTCACGCAACTCATCGTTGGAAATTTGCGGCCGTTCATGAACTGTGAGCGAGCGAAATTACATCACGTTGGGAGCATTGTATTCACTTTTTGCAAACGTAAAAATAGTTTTCATTTTCATGTTCCGTTTTTCAAATTTCTCTTCTATCATCACAGCCCATTGACTCGATTAGTTGTGCACGCACTCGCATTACTAGACGAGATTCACGTGACCACGAGAATCCATTTTTTTCTTTCTTTTCTTTCCCTGATCGTGGAATCGTGGTTGTATTTGTTCTCATTTTCATCTTTATCGCCGATGATAAATCATACTTTTGTACACACTATTAATATTGATTAATACATTACAGAAAAACTTGTTTCTCATTTTTGGTCTGAGTTTTATACAAACTATTAAATTATAGTATAAAGCATAATAGATGGTCTGGAAAAAATAATGATTCTGATTATAATTTTTCCAGAAATAAATATCTTTAATCGAAAAATTAGAAATTTTAACAAAATATTGATGGAAAATCTAAATACTATGTATTAAACTCGTTTAAAGCGGATTATATTAAGTGTAATTCTATTCGTATGATATTAAAGTACAGTAAAAGAACAAAATGATGCGATAGTTATAGAATTATTTAAGACGTTTTGTCTTGCAAATTTCTCAGGTAATATAGAGAAAGTATTATAATCCTGCAGCAACAACTGAGAATTTTCGACAGAAAAACTATTGTGGATCCCTGATGAGGAAAAAGAAAAATTCTTATTCCTATAAGTAGTACAAGGAAGTCCTACGAATTTGAAAAGGATATTTTTCTTTTTGAAGGTATTTTACATGAAATCTTAGGAAAATTTTACTTTTTCAAAAATATATTTTTCCCCGTCGAAAACACAAAATATCGCAGTTTCTATGTGCTCTGAATTTTTTCTATCTAAAAGTTTCTATCTTCTAAAAGTTCAATTTTTTCGGGGATTTCCTGCAACTAGAAGATAAAGATGCTTCCTAATAAAATATTATTAAGACAAGTCATTAAATAATATTGTTCGAAAAATATGTGAATTTCGGCGTAATTTTTTCGTTAAATATTGGGAATTGAAAATATTTTCTCATAGAACCGCTCCAAATTTGTTCTGCATAGTATTTACGATTATACAAATTATGAAAGTCCCCTTTCCGCCGAACTTCTCTATATTCCAAAATTGCAAAAAATCAAAATTGCAAAACTAGAATATTAATGAAGTATCCCCTCAATAAAGATTGTTCTAAAACATAGATCTTTAAATAACGTCAAGTACCATTTACGAAAGAAAAAAAACAAGAACAATATTTTCGCGTAATTCATACTTGAAGTAAAGTCAATTTCAAAAATCTGCTTTCTCAAAACGTCTCTAATATATCTTTAATTTGTTTCTCGAGCAAAGAACTCTTAAAAACGGTACAGAAAACAATTTCCCTTAACAGTGTATTTTCAAAAAAAAAAAAATTAAGAAATTGACAATGCAAAACTACAATACTGATGATTAATTTTGACTTCATGAAATCTGTTCTTGAAAACTTGTTCTTTAATATGAGTAATTTGCGTAATTTTTACAAGTTTTCGAAATTACATATTTGTATAGTAAATAATTTGTATGGGGCTTCTTCGTTTGGTGAAAAAGATAAGTTAAATGAGAATCGCAACGCAAATCGGTTTTTGAAAATATCAAATGTATTTGGCAAATATGGAGATCGGACGTTTCTGTGCAAGCAAGAGATAATTTCATGTATGTTTGCCAGGTAGAATAATCTAAAGTTGGAAATTCTCACCACCTATAAATGAATTCTATATCTCGGGGAAAATCATTCTCGTTTTATTACAAATATGTTTTGTATATCTTTATGTACATTTACCCATGTGCTTATGATTAGTAACCTGTTATTTCCTGAACATGTCCATCCCCGTGCAAATAAAATTCGTTCTGTAAAGAATACTAATCATTTGCAGAATTTGCGTTAAGTGAACTTATTCAGGGGAAATAACGAAGTGTATAATCGCACGGAATGCATATTTTCACCACACGTCCCTACTTAGAATTTCATTAAACACTTAGCGTGAGAAAATATCACAGCGTACCAGTAGCCGTCATCTTCGTGCTTCAAGCTCCAATGTATGAATTACATTTACAGGGCAAAAACTTGAAGCGAAAAGAACAACCAGAGCACGTATGGGTCCTTTCTTCCAAAATTCTACTTAAAATTTCCGCAACCTGATCCAGTATTTTTAAAAACAATTATAATCAATAGAAAAAACACGCATTTGTAATAGGCTCCATATGTTACAACACATATTGTCTGTATTTATCTGATTCCGGTTCCTTGATTCGAACGGTCTGACACTCCACTGTGCATTTTGCCATATATTACGTAATAAGTGTAACTTCACAACCTGAGCACGTTTTCGAGATTCTCAGTGGGAAATACAGTTATACAAATTATCCTTCTCCGTTTCCTCGCGACAGTACCTAGTTTTTCATGAAAGGCATGATGAGAATTAAAAGCCAAAATTTGCACCTGATTTGCTTGGCAAATAGTTTTTATTACATGTAACCTAATATTTTCCCCTCCATTTTTGCCAAAAAAACGCTCATTTCCATTTGGATTCAAAATTTGACTTCGTAGGGTAGGGATAACAGAATTTTACCAAACGTGCGTACCGGGTGAGGTGGCTCATTGCATCAACTGATGTCTCTACAGTGCCTCTGACCGGGAGGTCCTAGGTTCGAGACCCGATAATGGCACGATTTTTGACATCAGCTTGTCAGCTAGGTCAAATTCAGTCGTTGTCTGGACGAGAATTCTAGACGACGGATGCTCTGATCGGTAGTTTTCCATGCGATCAACTCCAGACGAATGCCCCAGCAGAAGAACCGCGCTCGATCTTTCCTCTTCGTTGTCGTATCCTCACCCTTACCGCACACACTTACACTAACATTCACTACGTTATCACACATGCCGGGAGACCGGTCGGGAGCTTACAGTTTGTCCCGGCTGGGGTGGTGCCCCGCTGGTGGGAGATACTTGGTCGGAGAAAACCCCGCTAGCCCACGGTAGGTCGGCGCAGGATCTTTCCATCCAGCTGGGGGAAGATCACCGCCACCTTCCGATGAAAAAACAATGCACTACACTTACAGTACTAGTGACTTTAGCGATTGATGCACCCGGAATCACTCACAATCAGTCAACCAAAACGTGAGTAGAACTCACTTCTCCCCATACCAGATAAAACACAGTTCTAACTGTTTTGACTATAAATATAACAATAAATTTAAAATAATTAAATATATTCCCGGTAGTGTGGAGGGGTAAACATTCTAACACTACTAAGTGTTTATTAACAGAATTAATCACAGATTATCAAAGGTAATTCCACGAGTGGTTTGGAAATTGTCGATAAAATTTGAAATGAAAAAAAAGAGTGAAATTTACTAAGAATATTTCACGAATGAAATTATATAAATATAATGTACCATTAATAATTAACATTGTTTTATTCAAATATTTTTACATCGAACAGAAATATATACATAAAGGTAATTATAAACAACAAAATAAACATAAGACAAACTAAGAGCGACATTACTTGAAAACACAGTCATTGAATCTACAATCTTTAAAGTTTAAATTCGAAGGAAACGTTTTTTGTTCGCTTATTTTTAAGGAATATGTTGAATTTAAAGCGCTATTACGTCTTAATTTATTAATAATTGAAGAATGGTGTTCCTCATTCATTTGGAGATATGTCTTCAGTGACGATGTGTTGGAGTGTCCTGTAATTTTTATTATTTCTTGCTCTTGTATGCCAACTTGGAGCATTTCAGAAACTGCAGTTGAACGACAAGAATGATTAGTTATTTTCTGTTTTTTTTGTGTAAAATCCAACTTAAGCTGCGTACGTTTTCGTATACGTAGACAACTGATTTTCCCAAACAGGGCAGATACCTGACTTTTGGTAGGAAGGGTTGGGTGTGAAAGAAAACCTTACCTGTGTGTTTTTCTGGAAAAGTTTGTATAATCTTACCGGACATCTAGAAGGCGACTCTTCATTTTGTGTCAACCATTTCGTCTCTGTAAGCTTTCCATCGCCTCCTTGACAAGTCTGGGAAAATACGATATTATAGGCTATTCTACCGGATTCTTTACCATCATGACCTAATTCCGTTTGGAAATAATAGACTAAACATTTTGCCGCTTCTCCACCACGACACGCTAATTCTAGTGAGGCGGCAAGAAAGAACTTCATTTGCATTGTCTATAATATATTTGAAGGAGATGAAGAAATAAACAGTAATATACTGGGGATTCCCAGATACCCTTGCACTTCCATTACCACACTTACTACAACAAATCTCCACTTGCATAACCATCGACTAATGTCACTGCAGCGCCTCTGACGCGAAATCTTAGGGATTTCGACGCTAGGTAGTACATAGCTAAGTCGAATTCCGCGGCAGTCTGGAGAAGAATTTTAGCAACCGGCTGCTCTGGTCGGTAGATTTCTGAGGTACCTCCGATGAATGACAGTCGAATGGCGGAGAGGTACCCTATCAAACTGGGCAGGGAGTGCGCGCGTTCTTTGCTTCCTCTTCTTTGTTCTATCCTCTCCTCTTGTACACATACATTTGTATGCACTACACTACCACTATGTCGGAAAATCAGTCAGGAGCTTAGACCTAGTCTTGGCTGGGGCGGTGTCCTACAGGTGGGAGATACCTGGTTAGGGAAACCCCTGCAACACGACGTGTAGGTCTGCGTCATATCCCGCTATTCACGGGGAACATCATCGGCACCTCCCGCGATAAAACATGAACTACACTCATGGGACGGATGTCCTTTAAAGTTGACGCGCCCAGAAACCCTAATCAATTAAGTGCCGACTATGATTTCGAACTTTAAACCTAACATTTACCTCCTCCCCACGCGGTTCCTCCACCCAGGCAGCCCCGACGACTAGTAATGGAAAAGTTTAGCAAGATATCGATACATCACCAAAAGGTTTTGGTGATGAAAACATCGTCAAAAACAGGGATGGTTAAATTATCAATGTTTTAAGTATGATGGCTTAGTTCGAAGTATATTGTTGTTTCAAATGTTATACAACACATCAACATTAGTTTAAAGATATTCTGCCTTAAATTTGACTGTCGTCTTAATTTTCTAATCTATGTTCTATGTTGTCAAGGTTCAAAATGCAGTTTAAATAGATTACCACGTGCAAACTAATCAAAAAAAGTAGCAACACTGGAGAGACGTTGCGAATAGCAATAGATGTTTGCTTCAGATCGATATTTTTAAATTTTTGTAGATTTCTCACAATCAACAGCGAATGACAACTGTCACAGTTGTCGCTCCTCAGGCGGCACGATGTTTCGCATTGATGTTTCTGAAGAAACATATCGATCTGAGGAAATATATCGAAAGCAAAACATCGATGTAATAATATCGATGTTTCTGCTCAAAAATAACGATGTTATAAAAATATCGATGTTCTTTTGCCATCCCCACTGACGGCGGGTGAGTGCGCAAGATCCGCCACATAAGCGTGTGGCGCGGCCGGGTCCTGGTGGCCAGCGCCCTGCGTGCATCCATTGATTGATTGATTGATTGATTGATTGATTGATTTTTTCGTGTTTCCGGGCGCGTCAACTGCTTCGGTTGTTAGTCCCGTTAGTGTAGTGCATGTTTTTCCTCGGGAGATGGCGGTGATCTTCCCCCGCTGGATGGCGAGATCCGGCGCTGACCTACCGTCGGCTAGCGGGGTTTCCCCCTAACCAGGACTCTCCCACCAGCAGGGCACCGCCCCAGCCGGGGCAAGCTCTAAGCTCCCGACCGGTCTCCTGGAATATGTGATAGTGTGGAGCATGTTAGTGTAAGTGTGTGTGTAAGAGGAGAAGATAGGACAAGGAAGAGGAAGGACAGATCGCGGTCCGTGACCCGTTTGGTAGGGTACTGCTCCGGCATTCGCCTGGTGTTGATCGGAGAAATCACGGAAAACTACCGATCAGAGCAGTCGGTGGCTAGAAATCTCCTCTAGACATCTACTGAATTCGATGTAGCTGAAAAGCTAGTGTCGAAAATCCTGCCGCCATCAGGACTCGAACTTAGGACCTCCCGGTGAGAGGCGCTTCAGTGACATCAACTGATGCACTGAGCTACCGCTACCGATATGGCGATAGTAATGGCGGTGTTATCGATGATGGCGGTGGTGACTGTGACGGTTGTTGGTGTCTATGATATGATGGCGGGGGGAGGAGGCAGTGATGGTGGGGGCGGAATTTCCAATGATAGTGGGGGCGGTGGTGTTTGTTTTGATGCAAATGATGGCAACCCGAATCATGAAATAGATTTTGTGAAAACCACAAATAAAAGTAGTACATTTTCGTTCCTCAAATATTGTGATGAACATTTAAAACGAGATTGGAACAATAAAAATATACCAGAAAAATTAAACGTAAATAGCTTTTGCTGTTTTTCCTTATGCTTAATACGAGAAAATATTTTGTTTGGCGAATGGTGATCTATTACAATAATTCTTTCTTATAATTGCATATACATTCAAATCTGCGCAGTTTCATGATCGCAAATATATACAAAATGCTTACGTTTTAATCACTATGTTATATTCAGGACTCTGAAGTTGTATGTGTTCCAATAAATGCGACGGGAGACGGATAATTAAGAACAGGAAAGAAACTATAAATTATTTAAATTTAGCGACATGAAATGCAAGAGGTATATTTATAAAGTAAACCCTTCATGAAATATATGGCAAAAGAGCAAGCCGACAGAAACATGTTTCGATATTAAACGAGGCAACATCAGCAAAAACCGGTTGGGAGACCAATATAAACATTATTTACGTGTATTTTTCATTTCTGTTCTGGTAGCACTCCTGCAAAAAACTATTTTCTTCGGTTTAGCATAACGGCGAATTTCAAATTTGAAGTCAGATGTAGTACCTCCCGGGGTAGTTAGCATCAGAGGAACATGGAGCACCAGGGATTCTCAGGAAGTGGAGAAGTCAGGTTTTTAATTTACTAAAGACAAGCTGCTTAATTATATTTCACACAAGTAAATAGACAAGCAGAATTAAAAATGAAATAAGAAAGAAAACACTATACTTTTTTCAAACATTTTCAATTCTGCATTTATATCTATGATTATACTTCTGTATTAATAATATTACATTTATAATTTTTTCCAGATTGAATTGACACGCGGCAACCGACCTTATAACGACTGCAAATAAACCAATGATATCAGATGAGTTCACAGACGGCAGGCATTATCGTATCTTATTCTGTGTTCAACTCAGTGAAATCAGTAATCCTTTGGCGTTCCGCGTTAGAACTAAGCCCGACCGATCTGCATATTATTTTAGCCTGATGTAGGTACACATAAGCATCAGAAGTGTTATTTCTAATGTATAAATGACAGAAAAGGCTATGTATCTTATGACTATGTATTCTATGAAGCCTTATATGTACTTTATACCTACGGTAGGCACTGGCCCTGATCACAGGAGAAGCAATGAGCAAATGTGAATTGTGTTGAACTCGCTGTTTGTTTTGCCCGGGAGACCCGAGGGATGACAGAAGGAATATAGGAAAAATGAGGGGGGACGAGCGTCAGCCTTTTAAGAACGCAAACATAACCATCAGGAAAGAAATATTATATAATTATTAAAACATTAAAACAAAAACACAATCGAATTAGAGCCGAAAATAATAATAAATTGTGCTCTGAAGCAAAACCAAAATTGAGTAAAATTTTATATATTGCAATTAAACATCAATATTAAACATCAATATTAAACATCAAGATTAAACATCAAGATTAAACCTTAAGATTAAACATCAAGAAATGATATGAATAGGAATACAATATTCTAATGGGAGACGGAATATGGAAGACGAGAAATGGAGGATGGGAGGCGGAGTAATGAGAGAGGCAAAGGAGGCCGAGAGTGTCGTGGAACGGGGATGGGAAAAGGGGGAGATGGATGGGGGATGGGGACAGAGGACGACTCACAGCACCGCATTCCGGAGCTCTTGAAAGCAGCTAATTGTCACGAGGTGAGAGCGCGGTGTCATCAGCACCAACGTAATCAAATTATCCTACATCCTGCACTCTACTTCTATAACGAGAATCAAAATAAGGCGAGAGCCACACTTTCAGAGCCGCAGTGTTTGCTCATTACGTAAACGTCGTTCTGAGCGATATTCTGCGCTGCAGACAACTACAAACTAAAGCTCACAACGGGAAAAACTAGCGTTGTCACAACAACCTGGAATTTCTCATATTATTTGTAACGGTTAGGTAACATAGTAGGTGAACCCGGGTGTAAGTTACTTAATTTGGAGATCGCCTCTTTGCCTCTGAAAAATTACAAGCCTCAAAACTATATCCGCACATCAAAACTATTGGACTGAGCTGAAATTTGAACTCGAATGGCAGGTTTCTGCATTTAATGTACTAATTGCCGCAATCGTTCCATAGTCCAAACACATCCACCAATAAAAAATACATCTATAATTTCTGAAAATTGAAAATGTTTAGTGAAAACCTTACTAGTGTCATATAATTCAGTGTATTTGCTCCACTTTCAAAAGAAAGTTTAAAGAAAAAATGGAGGGTTTAAAAAAAACTTGACTACGTATTGATGGAAAATTGCCATGACTTCACTCAAATTTACGAAAAATTACTCATATTTGAACAGATTATTTAAAAAAGGAACGTAAGTCACTTCAGTATAGTTTTGAGACAAACACATACACAAATAAACAAAAGAAGTTAATTAATTGAAAATATGTTATTTTATTGCATTGGGAACTACTAAAATACTAAAAATACTATTTTAGGAATGGCATTTTGTCCATTTGGTTTTCACAGAAAATTCAATTGAAAAGTGCTGACAGAGGTTCCTTTTAGCAACAAAATGAAACATTGAGAGTTCATCATTATTTATTAGGTATATTTTACACTTTTATGCAGCAGAAACAACGCAAAATTGTAACAAGAGTATTTTATGAACATTCCAACTAATAATATTTGCAAATTCTCTTAAATGTTGTCATTCAGATTCAGACAGCTAAAATATTACATCAAACAAGTTACTGAATTCCAAAGGCACATATTTAATCGTTTTCTTGATGTCTTCCATTTTAGATTTCTTTATTGATTTAGTTCTCTCAAGATAAGCACCGGTTTTTGGCATATACTACACTTATAGCGAGATCGGCGTGGCTTATTCACTCTTGAACAGCGAGAAAGTGTTTTCATCATCACGTCACATCTTTGCTGATTTTGGGAATGAAAGGCAAAGTCACAGCCACACATTATTCTCAGAAGAATATTCATAATAATTAAGAAGAAATTCTGAAGTGTCCTCTCTATTTGTACGGACGTCTGACTGTTTCCATTGAAACGACAGTTTTCTTCAAGACAGTTGGCTACTATTCATCCTAGTCTACAATGTTTTGTTTAAAGCAAATGTATAGTGTTCCTACAGTTATCCTTGGCCCTCAGCAAGATCCGTGCGGCTAACATTTACTGCAGAAAAGAACCTAAGTCTAGGACTAAAGTGCTTGACTAAAAGACTTGTTTCCAATTGAGATCTACCAGATTCATATGGGAAAATCCATTGTGGGGAGAATCCTGTATACGTTGAGACTTTGGGGGCCTTCACAGGCAGAGAGGGAGAGGGAGAGAGAGAGAGAAAGAGAGAGAGAAAGAGAGAGAGAGAGAGAAAGAGAGAGAGAGAGAGAGAAAGAGAGAGAGAGAAAGAGAGAGAGAGAGAGAGACCGAGAGATGCGAGAGACAAACAGACAGGTAGGCAGGAATGCAGGCAGGAATGCAGGCAGGCAGGAAGCAGGCAGGCAGGCAGGGCAGGCAGGCAAGGCAGGCAAGGCAGGCAGGCAAGCAAAGGCAGGCAGGCAGGCAGGAAGGCAGGCAGGCAGGCAGGGTAGGCAGGCAGGCAGGGTAGGCAGGCAGGCAGGGTAGGCAGGCAGGAAGGGTAGGCAGGCAGGAAGGGGAGGCGGCATGAAGGGTAGGCGGGCATGAAGGGTAGGCAGGCAGGAAAGCAGGCAGGCAGGCAGGCAGGCAGGCAGGCAGGCAGGCAAGCAAGCAGGCAAGCAAGCAGGCAGGCAAGCAAGCAGGCAGGCAGGCAGACAGGCAGGCAGGCAGGTACGCTGACGGACGAACGGACAGACAGGCGTATAGCCTTTTTGAAAAACACTTTCTCGTTATCAGAGACCCGTAAAACCAGTATTTCCGTCAAAATCTTGACATTGATGTATTACAGCATTACATAACATTCCTAACTGCGAACTCAGTGAATTTTACATAGTATACAATGTAGTAAAAGATATCGAAACTGCAATACTAACCGGATTTGATGGCGTACGTATTTGACCACAAACGAAATTACTGAGTATCATGTTTTCGGACCCTGCAACTCTTTACCTCTGTTTGGAATGAAAAAAATTGTTTTGAAGAATTGATGCCATCATATGAAAACTTTCTTGTGTCGGTAGCTTTTAAAGTCAAGATTTTTGTATATCGAAAACTATGTCTAAATTTATTGAAAATGAAGTATCGAAAATGAAACAGACATGCCGTTACCGTTGAATGAACTAATTTTGCATATAAACAAATTGCCTCTGTATCGTAATTTCTTATCGTGCTGCTGAACTAGTCAGGTCAATTTTATTTTCTTTGTTCAAATCCGCAGCTTCGTTGACAGGACGGTCCTATTGGAGGCGTATTTTCCACACCAGCTAAATTCCTGGGTGGAAAGCAACCAATGCCTGAATAAGAATTCTAGAGATCGGTGGCACCGATTGGTCGTTTCTATGGTTTCCTTCTAATAATTCCAGACGAATGCCGAATCAGTGTCTTAAACTGAGTGTGCTCAAGTTGAAGAAAGTGGCCCGCCGCAGTGGCCCATGTACTGCAGTCGCACATACCTTTCAATAGACTAGAGCCGATCGCACTAGAGCCGATCGCACTAGAGCCGATCGCACTAGAGCCGATCGCCCCCTCTCCCTTTCCGGCGGACTAATTACGAAACTGGCCACACCGCTGGCCCATAAGTACCGGGCCAGGGCACAAATAGTCCACTTGAGTAGCCCTGCTAAAACAAGCCACGGACCAGGCGAACTGCATCCTTCCCCTTTCGGCCTTAGTGTCCATTGTAAAGGCCGGCTGATGTACTGCCCGCACATGCGACACCCGCAAGAAAACAAGTAGTTTTACAAAATTTGCATTTTCGAATGCAACAAACTGACTAATCTGCACGTTGACGTCGTCTCCAGACATCATTTGCCAAAAGTACATTCGCGCAGTAAGAAAAATGCAGTTTTGTTTACTCCTTTTTATGTAGCCAGAGGCAAGCGTGATATTACGCAAAACGACCCAGATAACATATTTGCGGAAATACATAACAAGGCTTCTTGCGTAAGAGGGCGGCTTATCAGGGCAGCCTGATGAGGGCAAGACGAGCGTCTTTTTCGTAACATGCCCGTGAGGGCACAGCCGCACCGCACAGTGGGGTGGGATGAATGTGAAGTGGAAGCAAAGCTGTCTACAACTGTTAGAGACACTTAATGTATTTTGCTGAATTCATTTCGGTCCATCCTTGATTATTGTGAACGTGAAGTAAAAGATACAATGGAAATACTTTTTTGGAATTCGATGCGATCAATATGTATTAATTTTTTCTTTTCTTTTGTTATTGAAGGTCGCATCAGCATCAAGGTCATTAGCGACTACTATTGGAGTTAACGGTATGGTAACTATGAAGACAAAACGGTATGGTGATGATAAGGGGTGAAAGGACGAACAAAAATACAACTATACCCTAGGCGGGATTCGAACCCGCAACCCGTCAGTACGAGATGGCTACGACACTACTGCCTTTCCGATCCCGGCCACCGGATCGGCATGCGGTAATTGTTTTTAATCAATTCCCCACTTATCAAAAACCACATATTAAATTTACAAAACAAAATTGTATTTGGAAGGGGCGTTGACCCTGGCTCTCGGTGGTGGATCCACGGCACTTGTAACTATAATCTGGGTCTTTGAAATACACTCTTGATCTGGTTTTCAACCAGGTATTCTTGATTCATTGAGTTAATCTGGGATGACCCCATGCTTTGTTTCTTGATATAAACGTAACCTTCTTGCATTATGTAAATAAATGTATGTGTGAATTTGATTTTTTCGTATTTCCGGGCGCGTCAAGTGCTTTCACGTCCCGTCAAGTCATAAGTCCCATTAGTGTAGTACATGTTTTTTCTCGGGAGATGGCGGTGATTTTCCCCCGCTGGATGTTGAGATAAGGCGCCGACCTACCGTCGGTTAGTGGGGTTTCCCGCTAACCAGGACTCTCCCACCAGCGGGGCACCGCCCCAACCGGGACAAGCTCTAAGCTCCCGAACGGTCTCCCGAAGTGTGGTAATGTACCGCATGGTAGTGTGTGTGTGTAAGGGGAGGGACAGGAGAAGGAAGAGAAAGGACAGATCGCGCGCGATCCGTGACCCGTTTGTTACGGTACTGCTCCGGCATTCGCCTGTTGATCGGAGAAACCACGGAAAACTACCGATCAGAACAGCCGGCCGCTAAAATTCTCCTTCAGACAGCGACTGAATTCGACCTAGCTGAAAAGCTAGTATCGAAAATCCTGCCACCGTCAGGACTCGAACCTAGGACCTCCTGGTCAGACGCGCTGCAGTGACTTCATTTGGTGTATTGAGCTACCGATCCCGGTTGTGAATTTGACATTCTAGTGTCGGATTAATCCGACTTTTGCCAGCTAGCGGTATTCTCAGTGCTGCGCCCAGTTTTTATTTAATATCTACGCCTTGAGGGTAAGGGAGACATGTAACAACCATGGTGATCTTTCTATTTTTTCCGTTCTTGTAATTTGAAATTAATCATACATATCAGAGCCAACAGAAAATTATACACGCCCAAAAATCCCGCCAATGAATGAACACGGGCGGTGCAATTTATTTGTTAACCGGCAGAGCCCCGGGGGGTGTCTTCTGGCAACTAGTGCAGAAAACGTACAGTGTGTATAAACACGAGTTTTTGCTTCTAGTTTGCGAACTTCAAGTTTCCGTACGAAATTCGGCACGAAAACCATCCGGTGTAAGAGGGCCATAACAGTTTCGTAGCACAGCAAATCGGCATGAACAACAGTTTTGTGATGGGCTATTACGGCTGTTATGAGGAACAATGAATTTCAATCTTTATCTTTGTGTCGGTTAATTCATCATGAGGCACATATGGTGTCTCGGAGAGCTCGCTGCTTGCCTTCTGCATCCAGGATCTCCGAAGTCGAGGAAGATTTTCCTTCATCAATGGATGAGATGCCAGAGCGCTTCGCAAATAGGCACACTCGCCACGTTTCCTTCACAGTGGGAGCAATGAATATTGTCGTTGATGATAGACAACCTATTTGACGGAATTGGCAATATTTACATTTTGGTGTCAATGTTTCAGAATTGGCCTGTTCTTTAGTTTGGTAAGAAAATTTCCAAAGTTGTGGTCTTAAAATAGAAAATAAAAAACTCCTATGTGACCTTTATACATATTGATGATTGAATAATTCGTATGTGGTAAGTGTTAAATGGGAGGCTTTGGTAAGGTGCTTTCAGAAAAATATTGCAATAAATAAATATTTAATACTATTATCTAGAAAGTGTAGGATGCCTAAACTTCGCCAACTTACATTATTAACATCAAAAAGTGTTTTTCCTTCCTCCTGTAAAATTTTGCGTTTTTCGTGTAGGAGGTTGTCTATCATCAACGACGAAATGCTGAATGTCAAAAATCGGCAATAATGGAAAGATATGCGCCAAAACCGTATGAGAATGTAATAGTCATTTCTGGGTCGGATTAATCTGACTTTGCCAGATAGCGGTGTTCCCACGCCTGGGCCCTGCTTTATTATTTTTACCTTGGCCCTGCTTTATTACCATGCTTTTAATTATTTTTCTACACAATTAGAGACTGTACTGAGCATCACAAGGAAAGTAACATTAATATTAACAGTGCTATTTAAAGCATTATTTACCATTTGGACTGTATAATTGTAAACAACCTTTAACACCGCGTTATTGTCTCGATCAGATTTATCGTGCAGTTTTCCTGATCCATTGAGTAAATGTTGAGATTGCCCCTTGTTTTGCTTCTGGACATAAATGTAACTTCATTATCGGGGCATATCTTCTTGAATTCAGGGGAAATATAGTTATTCAAATTATATTATCGCGGCAAGAAGTATTATTCCTTGACAAAGGATATGATAAGGAATAAGAACCCAAATTTATTGCTGATTTATCCCTGAAAATAGATTTTATTACATCGGAGCGGATTTTTAATACGCTCCTTGCAAAAAACGATAATTTTTGTGCCAGTGTAGGGCTTAGTGTAGGGATCGCAGAAATTTGAAAACGTACACAGAATTCATTTCCCATAGCATGTCACACACACAGTTTTTAACTGTTTTATATAAAATAAAAATAAATAAATAAATAAATAAATAAATAAATAAATAAATAAATAAATAAATAAATAAATAAATAAATAAATAAATAAATAAATAAATAAATAAATAAATAAATAAATAAATAAATAAATAAATAAATAAATAAATAAATAAATAAATAAATAAATAAATAAATAAATAAATAAATAAATAAAAAATAAATAAATAAATAAATAAATAAATAAATAAATAAATAAATAAATAAATAAATAAATAAATAAATAAATAAATAAAATATGTATTATCCCCGCCTAGGTGTTAGGGGATATGTGGCAAACATGTATTTCCACCACCGTACCTAGGTTATTGGCCTGCTTGAGGTTTTTATTTCGTCACACTGCCCTATTTTTGTACAAAATTAGTAGTTTATAAAATATCGCTTTAAATATGACGGTAATGCCTACAAAAAGCAAAGAGAGGATGCGGTTGAAAATTGGAAACCGCCGCAATAGCCAAAATTTATAATCAGTCATTGTTCGTTATTCGTGATATCGGCCGTGAATCGTTGAATACGATTCGCAATACGACCTTCTTAGCAAAAGAAGAATAAAAATGAGAAATATACTTTCCTAGAATATGAGTACTTATACCCCATCCTCAGCTACAATACATTTTCTCGAGTGCTCTTAACGGACGGCGGACTTTTTAAATTCTTGTGTGGAATGGCGGATTTCATTGATTTATTGATTAATAATTTCGGGTGCATCACTTTCTAAGGTCATTATTCCCGTGTGCTTAGTGCTTGTTTCCTCGGGAGGTGGCAATGATCTCTCATTTGATGGCGAGACCCGACGTCGACCTAGCGTCGGCTAGCAGGGTTTATCACAACAAGGTATCTCATTAACGGGGCATCTCCCTAGCTGAGACAAGCTCTAAGCTCTCGACCGGTCTCCCGGCGTGTGTGGTAATGTAGTGCATGTTAGTGTGTATATAAGGGGGGATGATAGGACAAAAGGATGAAAAAATGGCGCGCGGTCCGTGGATCATTTGTTACAGTACTGCTTCGGCATTCGTATGACATTGATCGGCCAAACCACGGAAAATTACCTAGTATAAGAGTAGCGGCCTCTAGAATTCTCCCCCAGACAACGATTGAACTCATCCCAGCTATCTCGCGAGAGTCGAATATCCTGCCAACGTCGGTTCGCGAACCTAGGACCTCCCGGTCAGAGACACTGCAGTGAAATCAGTTGATGCCCTGAGCCACTTCAACCGGTCGGTAAGGCGGCGTGTTCTTACAGGAGGCGAGCCGTTAAAAGTGATTTTTCCTTCCTTTGTTTGGATTCGTTATGTCGACATAATGCATTATTACGAAACATAAGTAACACCGCGTTCTAAGCCTAAATTTAGTATTTTGTTCCGTTAAAAAATGAGCTCCTTAAAGCCCAAGTAGTCCAATTCACATTATGTTTATTCCGAGATACCTGTATTATTTTTCTAGAGTTATGGTTAAATTCAACGATACATTATTTTGTATTTTTTACATACATATGTTTAGAAAGTGTTGTTTTAACTCGTATTGATAATACTGATTAATTTTCCCAGCTATATACTTGTTATAAGGGCCTAAATGGAAGGAAAATATAAATTGCTGTTAATAACACTGTATTTATATTTTTTTGTTATTCATCATTAGTGACATTGTTATTTCCATTCAATTACCTAGTGACTTCAACATTGGGCTGATAGATATTGTCATACTGACAATTTTGTCCATGTATTTTGACTTGATATTAGAGTCTAAATGGACCCTTACACCACTTGTGAAACGAAAAGGTAAAGGACAAAAAATATGAAATGTATTGAACAACACTGTATTTTCATTTTTTGCAAAAATTCTAAGTTAAATGGACAATTTGACAAAAATCCTAAATAAAACTTTGTTTTAGGAACAACCGAAGAACGTATCTAATCTCAAATTGAAAATAAAATCCTGGACTATTTTCAGGATACACATTGTTTACCAGTCATCATGAGCATCATTATTGTCATTTCCAATCACTGAACCCATGTCTTCAGGATTGTCACAAGTAAAAAGTCACGTATGTAATGGTGATGAACATATGGGATGAAGGGCAGAAGACTAGGTATATTTTTTAACCGGGCGTAAGCTTCTGTATAGGTTTCTCTGAGGCATGTCAGAAAAACTGAGAGTAGAGTACCAAGTTATTTAAAAATAATTGTGAGTGGTTCTCCGTTTTGGTACAGATTGAATACTAACAGCTAACAAATGAAAGAAATCTGTCATAGATAAAATGAAGCAACTCCTAACAACAACACTTCATCATCATCATAATAATAATAATAATAATAATAATAATAATAATAATAATAATAATAATAATAATAATAATAATAATGGTGATGATTTTCAAGCATTCACTTTTATACTCTCTGAATTATATAAAATGTATATTGCATAAGGCGCCGTTATACAAGATGTAAGGTTAGAGGTGGTAAAACTGCTGCCGCTTGACTACCTTAACTCTTCAAGCTTCAAGCACCAGAGCGCAATAAACTGTGCACAATTTGCACTTCTAGTATGTCGCACAGTTTTTTAGCGTGTTTGACATATAACCTGCGCAGGTTTTCTTGAGCACCAGAATCTCTCCCCCACACTTTTACTACACATAGTTCAATGACGAATAAAAGCTCCAACAAAGTTACATTTGCAACATTTGAAAACTAGATATTTTTGCTCCTGGGTAAATGAAAATGTATTTACAACTTTAATCGAACTGTAGATTTCATTTTCTAGTATTGTTAACAAAATAGCAACGCACAATCCCCGGCCCTACTGCTACTACAACTAGCAAAATGGGAGCACAACAAAATGAGAGCGTGGTGAAGATGTATTTATGTCCTCCAAATCAAAGGGCGATTTAAACATTTATTGAATGGCCACAGCTTAAATTTTGTTGTTATTGATATTTTTGAGGAATTTGTTAAATTAATAGACTGATATAAGTACTAACATGTGTGTCTTCGTATAAACAAGAAACATTCTTTAATTTCTGTTTGTGGAAATGAAAGAAAACCTGTACTTTCTTGCATCAATATTTGCTTTAATGACAACGCCCTTTAACTTTTTGTCAAAAAGCGCTGATGTATCGTAAGTAACGTATTATAGTATGTTATAATAAGGCGTAAAATACTATAAATCTTTCTTACCTCTATTCTGAATATTCAGTTTCCGATTAATAGGCCAAAAAATGTTTATCCACAAAGAAAGACACAGTAATAAACCCAAATTACAAGAAACACCAGTAATAAATTGCATCATATTTTGAACAAAGAGCACTTTATAAACAAAACCAATAATTTAGACATTTCTACAAAAATAGAGCCTATAACAACCAAACAATTATCGGTGGTCGCCTGTGACCCCTTTGGTAAGGCTAGGGTTAAAATTATACATTGCAAATGTTAACTAATCCATTACATATCACTGTTATATAAATATGTATTTTTCTTTTGATAGGTAGTATAGAGTCTATTTAATGTAACTTGTAATACCTCCTGTACGTAAGATAATCTAGTAGAAGAAACTAGGGGAAAGGGCTGCATGTGTGTCAGGGCTTCTGCTGGCGGGCAGCCAAGAGCGCCCGAGACAGATTTCCACCGACGACTTATAAAATATCCGCTTGTATAAACAATTACTAATTTCGGCCATGACTCTTCCAGTGGCTTACTAAATCTGAATTTGCCGATTCAAATCCGCCACGGAGAGGTGGTTTCTCAAAAAGAGGAAAGTGTGGATTTCACAAGATTGAACGTAATAATTAGTATCTGCATTAAACGCTACGTTTTTTAGATATATAAATCATATACGTATTTGAACAAAAAAACAGGAGAACTTATTGATCAAATTCAATTTTCATACTGACCTTAATTTTTGTCGAGCTCTTTCAATATCTGAATTGACGTTCGTATTTGGAGTTATAAACATGTGGCGAAGGATCAACGACAAGAAGGACAATGACAGCAATCACAAGAGCAGAAACCACTTTTCCAGGCAAACAGCAACGTAGCGACCTCCTGTTTCCACTGCCGTGGAGGTCAATTTCCGTGGAAATCGTGTGGAACTGGTGATGGACACTTCACCGCAACGATGTGCGAATTAGAATATAGTAATTTAAAGTTGTGATTGATATGCTTCGGATATATCAACCAAATAAAAATAAGACACGCATTTTCTATCCGTCAATGTGGAGAATCTTTTCTACAATTTATTCGGAAGTTTCACTTTTATACAGACTTTATTTGTAGTTCCTAAACTCTCTACTGTCTCTGTCCTTACTGAGAATGTTAGAAAGCAGGAAAAAGTAGGAAAAAGTGTCGATGTTTTTAATGAAAAACACTGAGACTCTGATATCAAATTATTTAAGTTAAAGATTCTTACAGATTTCTTTAATAATGTAATATATTCCTCAAAATGAGACCTATAAATCATTTCATGAAGACTTTTATGATTAATTGTTTTCGCGAATTTTTTTTATATCGTCATCACAGTGCGTCTCAATATAACCAATATGAATTTTCATATTTTCTCATCAGTTCTTGCCAAACAAAAACGCTCGTTGCTACTTGTATACATAATTTAACTTGTGTATGGGGTAAGGATTTCCAGAATTTAGGAATACGTGCTCTGAATACACTTCTCCCCATTGTACGTCACACAGTTTTTTTAAGTTTTTGGACCTTACTAAATAAATAACTTTTTCTACCATGTATTGCAAGCCATTGCCCCACTGTGCGCCGGCGGCGGCGGTGGCGGCGGAGCGGAGAAGGTCGCCGGTGCCTCGGTCAAGTTCATTGCCGCGCGCGCAGGAGCTCCGACTGGGGGCCGCTCTCCCTCGCGGCGCCGCGCCGCTCCGTGGTCACCGCGCTCAGAGAGCACTACGGATGACAAAAAAGCATCGATGTTTTAAAAAAAAATAGATATTTTCGCGTAGCAATATCGGTATTATAACACGGATGTTTTGCTTTCGATGTTTTATTCAGATCCATATATTTTTCAGGAAACCGATGATTCCCAAAGCAATTCTCATGATATAAATAAAATTTTCAGTATCTATTTTATATGTGGATTGCTTGCAATCAATAGCTATTGTCAACTGTCACTGTTGGTGATCCTCAAGCAGCACACCGTTTGCTATTCGCATCCATTCTCCAGTTTTGTTACATTTTTTACATCGAAATATTTCGATGCTTTTTGCCGATGTTTCCATCGACATCGAAAATCTCTTGGTGATGTATCAAAATATCGATGTATCCATATTTTGCTAAAATTTGCCATCATTAGGGAGCACCAGCCAGGGGCATCATCAGTTGATGCAGGTTTTTCGCTCCACTGCACCAAGGAAGGAGAGTTTGGTGTTGAACTTTCGACTTCGTGAGTTTCTTCACACTCTCGCCACTTCTGACCTAATCAGCGGAAATTAATATTTGAAGAAATCCATTATCCATGTTTTGCGTATGCGGAGGAAAGGGTGTGTAAAATTGTGTAGAAATTAATATGATGGACAATAACATGGTGAATTATTTGGGGGTTCAATAGACAACTCCATTTATAGCAGTCGTTAAGAGTTGTTGTGGGACAATACTACGATCATCGAGTAGATGGTTTTATTGTTGTTGCTGAAGAAGATTGAGTACATTGAATGTACGTAGACTTAATGAAACTGTGATACGATCTCACATCATCTTTGATTTCTTACTCGAGAAAATATCTCCAACATAAATATTTATCATTAGCTATTTCTCATATATCTCAATAAACATTTCGCAAGGCTGTTCTGGGATGACCGTTAAGCGATCGAAAACGCTTCGACTAAGAAATAAAAGACAGCGTCACAATATCCGAGTCAAATTGCATCTCATTACAGAGTACCGCCGTTGCACGGCCTATTACTAGTGGGCGGATCCAGACTTTCAGGTCGTACCGAGTCGTAAACTTCATCTCAAGGCTCGCGGAGAATTTTACATGACAGCAACAATTCCTAATGTTGAAATACGTTTTTGTATCTCTATTGTTAAACATTTGTCGACCAACGTGATGCAGACACGCAAGGCAATCTCTCTGCGACCAACACAAGGTAGGGAGTTCGAATCGCGCGTAATACATGTCTTTTGTCACCTTGTGAGTGTGACGTGGAAAGCAATGTCGAACCATCCTCTATATATGATACGCTAAGGAAATATGACGGGTTTGGTACATTTATAAAAATGCATTGAATTCGCGTAAGTGCACTATTGTTTCATAGGGAATTAACACCAGTTCTTCTTTTGCTCTAATGACACCTTTTCACTCTTACACAACATTATTGAAGATTTAGCTCTTCTGATTACTCCCGCTTTATAGAATGTGTGGTTAGAAGGTATAAAAATCTCGTAGTCTGTTTAAAATCAAATGCATTATTAAACTGAAAGAGCACGTAGAAAAAAACTTTCTATGATAAAAGTAAAGTAATTATTTGATTTTATGGCCATTTTAATATGAACAATTAACATTACTTGCACCGTATCGTAAATAAAATGATGTAAAACATATTTCAGGGGCTTGTACTTTGAAATTCAGTTCCAGTATGAAGCTATTTTTAATATCTCGCTACCGCTTACGCAACAGAGAGAAAGTTATGTAATGCTGTGCGAAAAAAGCAGCAAATTTTCTGCAGAAAAACACTTCTTAGAGGGGTCTGGTAAAGAAAAAGTGGATAAACCCAGTTGCTAAATTTAGGAAAAAAATCCTCTAACACATGGTGTAGCATCCATGTTATGTGGGTCCTTAATAACGAAAAATCGAATGACAGCAAAATGTCTATCTGTCACTCTGAGAACAATGTTATCGGCTAAAACGGTCTGTAGATATTCTCCAAAAGTAATATTCTTCAATCGATCTGGCTTCTGTCACGGCCCCTTGATTCGAAATCAGTATTTTAATTTTTGGGGGTGGTATTTTACACAGCCCCGGGGAAGTTTCTCCAAGCATGTATCAAGGAAACGAGAGCATTATATTTTAAGAAATGTAACTCTAATGTTGGAAATTTTGCGAATAACAATTCATGTTTCATTGGTTTTCATTCAAATTATTTAAAAGATGTGTAGAAACAGTGGTTTAGGATTTTTTACCCTACGTTTTTAAGGGAATCTGAATGAACTAGTTGAAGGAGTTTCATTTTCTGTAATTGCTTGAAATAGATTAACATGTTGAATATTGCAATTATTTAATAAAACTGTTCCTATTGTAATGTTTATAAATATTTAATGTTTCCCACATGCGTATAGTTTATCAGAGGTTATCATAATAAAGGAGATATTTATTTCCATCTAAGAATAATTTGCCTTGCCTCAATTTACATTAATCAACTTGAAATATGGTTCAAGGTTATTAATTAATTTACTTCACTGAATTCATTAATTTGTTTAAAAAATGCAAAATTTAGTGATGTTTTCATTCTAAGAATCTCTTTTTATAAACTATTTTTCATCGATTTTTTGGTTTTTTAATTTTCTAATAGAAAGTGTTCCAGAATCTGCTTCTCCACAATCTACAATTTCTTTTATATATATTCCAAACGTAATACCAAAAATAATATTATAAAGCGCTTTATGGAAGTGCAATAACTACATGATTGTTACTAACTTCAGTGAGAAATATTCGGTTGCCTAGAAGGCTGAAGACAAGTTCGACGACCCAGTCATTTTCGGCTTCTGGGTGCTATGTAAAGTCGTAATCTTCTTCGTCCGATGTCACGGGGTTAATCGCGGTTGTTCAAGCACTGTGATACCGCGTCATAGACGGATTTGCTAACATTTCCATCCCAGTGCAAAATAAAAGTTTAAGACACCGTAAAAGTCGATTGTTGCATTTAAAACAAAGCAGAAATGAATTGCACGTAGGAAATTAAACAATGATATTAGGAAGATATAAAAAAGGATGACTTAAAAAACAAGTTATGCTACAACTTTTTCTTTTTTTTCGCGTATTTTTTTAATACGAATGTTTCGGAACAAATTAATGCAGGGACAGGTATTTTTTTCTTTCTATAACAATTATCTCACATTATATGAAGTTTCGATTTCTTAATTTCTAAACTTCAAATTCATCGTTGTCCAAAATAACTGCATAAACGTATTGTCTCCACATGTGTGGTGGGACTTTATAAGACAATATTTAACCTCTTAAGTTAATCCGTCATATTTCTGAAAAAAAAAAGGTCATGCGTGTATCAACTTACATACATTGTGAAACTGTGGTGTTGGGGTGTGAACAGATAAAAAATACTACTAATAATTAACAGATACATGCCCACCTTAGATACGCTTGATATAGTATTCAAATAAGATACCCTCTTATTGTTAAAACTAGGTTCTATACAAACACTCAAATGCAATTACATAAAAATCAAGAAGGCCAAAGACACTAGAAGTTGAGGAGAGCGTCACATTAAATGAACTCCCCGATTGCCTATAACTTGTCTACCATTAATTACGTACTCATATATTCAATACTCTGTAAAATATTTAGGGTCGCCCATAAAGTAAATAAATATGTAGAAAGAATTTCCATTATCCTATCGAGGTCATTTTCAAGACTGGCATGTCAAAGGCCTTTTTAGTCCCGAAGAAGGCCACAATACTATAAATAAACTTGTTCCAACTTGTTACTTCGCACGATCGCTCAGTCGCGAGTATTTTTTGGTTGTTTATTTGTTTTTGTTTTTTAGAAAAAGGTGAAGCATATTGCTAAATCAATTACTTGTGGAATGCACGTACTTAATTAAGTATATATATATATATATATATATATATATATATATATATATATATATACACATACACACACACACACACACACACACTTAAGCATCAGTTACGCAAGGAAAGTGAGATCAGATAAGCCGTTTCTGTACTTTGGTGCGAAATATGTGAGAAATGTTTGCTCTTAGTGAGCATGAATAACTCATACTGATCGCGGAGGCCAGAGCTTCGCCGTCGACTTGGAAATGCTCGAGGAAGCAAGTCAAATTAGCTGTATGAAATTAGAGATAATCTTTCTAAATGAACTTAACCAAATACAACCTCTTGAAGGTTTTGAATAATCACCCATTATCAGCACATTCATCGCGTTTTCTATTTATCCGCTTGTTTTAGCTGTTTGGCAAAATATACTCAGGGCCTGAATAGCCGAGACTAACCCACTAAGCAGGAGGATAGATAACGGAAAGAGAAGGGAAAATGTTCATTTTAGGAACACCATTCTAGATACTCTCCAAAGAACTATATATTTTGATTATTTTATTTACAGCATATAGTTAATTTTATTGTGAAAATTTATTTTATAAAGATTTTGCTAGTTAATTGAAGCTGTTGTCATGATAGTGTGCAACTTCATGAACAGATATAAATTCTTTGTAAATATTATTTATTTTAAATTTTAACCCAAACCAATTTTTAATTTGCTTTTAATTTTTTCTAGACTACCGATGACATCAATATTGTCCCGTGTAACACCAGGGGCGGATCCAACCCATCATTTGGGGAGGGGAACATTGATTTTTGTTAAATATAAATATATTTGTTGTATTATTGTATATTATTTTTGTAGTGTATATATGATAGTATACAATATTATTTTGAAATAATTACATAATTCTAACATAAATATTTAAATAAAGTTTCCCAAATAAAGCAAGATAACAAACAAAAACTCTAGGCATTTTTGGGGCGGTCGTGGGAGTCGTGAAGGCCTGGATCCACCACTGGGAAACACCGGCTCTCACTCTGACACCATGAATGGATACGGAACAATAGCTAAAACTTCTGCAACGTTGTTACAACACGGCATCGCACGCATATTTTGCACAATACAAAACTATTTAAACAGTCCATGTTCATCCTTGGTTGTATGTACGGATGTTAAGGTGCTATTGTTCTAGTAAAATTGGCAATGACGATCGAGGCTGAGTCAGGCCGAGTTTTTGCCAAAAGACTTTTGCAAGGCTTCATTTGAAGGGGGAGAAAATCCAGCGGGAGATTTACGGCAGGTAAGGGGACCGTACGGCAACTATACGGTTGTTACTGCCCTCAGCGTAAACTATCCGGTTTCAGTCCGTCTAGATCCCACCTTCTCCCTCGTGGTGGCCAGCAACATTCCGGGTTTCTTGCACCATCCACTTCCGACAAGCACAGCTTCACATTGCCTCGACGGCTTCCATCAGCCATGCGGAGTTTCTTCCCTCTCGATTCGAGGCAACAGTGCCATCGGATCACGCGCATGTTACTCATTTATTTATTTATTCATTTATTTATTTTACGTCAAAAAAGCAGTTAAAAACTGCGTAAGATGTGCTATGGGGAAAAGTGAATTGTGTGCACATTTTCAAAATTCTGTGATCCATACACTAAGTCATATACGACTTAAAATTTTAAAAAAATCCCATGTAATAAAATCTATTTTCAAGGATAAAAAGGCAATAAATTTTGGCTATTATCCATGTTGTCCTTCGGAATAATACTTCTTGCCGCGACAACTTGGAAACGATAATTTGAATAATTGTATTTTCCACGGAATTCTAGAAGACGTGCAAAAAAAAATGAAGTTATATTTATGTCCAGAAGCAAAACGAGGGGCCATCTCAGCATTTGCTCAATGGATCAGGGAAACTGGACGAAAAACCTGATCGAGATGGGGCCTTGATACTCTGCCTTCAATGTTCCTTGTAGTCTCTTTTCCTCAACCTCGCCTGGTAACATTTGTTCAATGTTTTTCAATTTTTAAATATAAATTCATTGTTTTTAAACGCGTTCTTTACAAGTAATTTATTTTCTGTGAAGAACGAGAAAAGAGAACGAAAAATGAATAAAAATGATGCCTCAAAAACTACCGAATTTACAGTGAAATGTCGTTTCAATAACAACAGCACACGTCATTTAAAGCGACTCGGTCTGTTTTTAATAGTTTATTGCTCATGGGGGCCTATCCAGATAATCTTTTTGGTGGCATATCCTTCAACCGAAAGTAAATAATATGCAAAAAATTCTTATTTGGCTCCATTTTCTCAAACTACATTTTTTATCGCGGGGACGTAGGAAATTCCTTTAGGTAGGAAAATGCAAACAATGCTACAAAAAGTCTTCAGCTAACAATAATGAAACAATGACGATATTTGATACAATATTTTGAAGGTATATCAGCAATAGAACGCAGTAGTGATTCCGAGATATTACCGAACATTTAGTACAAATATTTACAATCGTTTGGTACTAAAAACGGGTTGATTCATGCAAGTAATTTTTTTCTCCGTATAAAGAATATTGGAACTCTTGGAATTAATTATTTGTTTCAGTTTTCACATTCATTTTGGGTGAACAATATATATTATCTTACTCTCTACAAGAAAGGCAACACAATACTACAGATAAGTCTCAGGAATCCCTGTCATTATCGACTGTATATAGCGTTCTTAAACCAACATTTTTTACACCTGAACTATCACTCATCCATAATCATTCAACTCTTATCATTGTGACTTAATGGCTACCCCTACCTTCATCCATCTCATAGAAACCCCACACTGTGGTAAGTGCCGATGGAAGGATAGAGGAAGTAAGATTCTAAATGTCCTACTTGGTCCACGCTCGGGGGCGGAATACGTCAATAATTAACATAGAAATATCACTTTTTTCACAAATGGTTAATTCGATGAATACCGCAATGAAGAAATAAATTTCCAAGCAGCCATGTAAGAATGCCAGGCAAATACTCGAGCACTACTCCCACGAACTCTCTTTATCCATATATGGTGACAGGACATGAACCGCCGTTCATAGAACTTGAAAGCTTGCGCAGTGGTCGCTACTCCCACGAGTGACCCGGACGCGAGATATTTTTGGCAAACACTTAAAAAATAATATGAACTAGCGTACCCGTGCATGAACTCTGGCATTGGTTCCAAATTCCACCCTCTTCCCATCTTTCCTTTTCCATATTAAGAAAGGAAGTGGATAACGAAATGTGTGTATTTGTTTAAAAAATTTAAGGTAACTTCCAATGTACTTACACAATTTCAAATAAATAAGAAACATGAACGGTTTATTCAGTATTATAATGTTCTTGGAACAATTCACAACACTTCCCTTAAAATATTTGAAGTAATTATACGATATTCCTTGACCGTTAGCTTTTCGTTTTCCTTGACAGTTACAAAAATATTTCAAAAGCTTTTTACTTTCGAGAAAGCTACTTAAAGTTGTCCAAGCGAAAATACAAAGGGCAAGCATAACCCTACTCTTTGGAATATTATTTAACTTTATTACCGAACTGAGAGGTACATCCGTGCAATTTTATTGCCTAGAATATAAAGTAATTAGTTTCATTTCATATCCAGTTGTAGATTCTACACGTCTCGAAACAAGTGGGTTAGTATCGAGAAGCGCCGGACTACCAAAATGTAACAGAATGTCCAAGAATCTCTTTTACTATAGATTACGATTCGAGGAAAGTTTCTTTGTGACCTTCGGCTTGAAACTTCCATATTTTAAAGCCCTAGAACGCTTCTTCAAGGAGTTACTAAAGTAAATAAATTTTAATAATGCAGACCGAATATTGTGTTTTGCATTTAACATTCATATTTAGATTAATATTATCAACAAATTCGTCATATTTTCAATGTCAAAGTGCACAAGGTTACGTCTCCGTGAAGTTCTCTTGAAGATCGGTTGCGTGTGCGTAAACTCTTTATACTACTGAAATAATATAGGAGGATTTTATATAATATAAACAATAAACATGGATGAAGACGCAGTATCTGGATTATGATATGCTGTACTAAATATATTTCCACATATTTTAATGATAAAAATATCTATCGGTTTGATAATAAATTTAACTTGCTTGCATGTAACATCTAGATCTTTAACTAACGTAAACGAGCATTTACATTTCTAAATGTACTAAAAGAATAGTCCTTCTAGTTTTCTTGCAAATGCTTCAACTTGTTCAAGATATAAATTAATTAGTTGAAATTACTAATCACTCTAGGGAAAGTAATTTCCCAACTTTTTTTAATGCAATATCACAACTGAATCGGGTGACTTGAAAATTTCACTGAATCACTGCTGATAAAGATAATACTGGCACAGAATCCAATCCTAACAAGACACAGTCTACATTCTTTACTGTACACAATCGTGCATTCATTGCCAATATTGTTTCTTTCTTCTTTTTGACGAAGAACATCAAAACATGTAAGAACTCTCTTTGCATCATATTTTGATTAAGTTTCTAAGCTCTCTGAAAATACCCTCTCCAATTTTCTTGAGCCTTCTGCCTTATCTTTTAAATTCACACACAGAACACCGTGGCAATTTCGTGGAGATGGTTCCTTCCGTGAATTTCGGTCATCCCATACAGTACACTGTAGCTCCTTTCGTGACTTTTCATAACAGTATAAGGACTTGCAACGAATTTCCCTTTTATTAAAGTGCATTCACCTTCAAAGAAATGAAATCGAATAAACAAGATCAAACAATTATTTCTCTTAAATGACGCAGATCTTTAAAATCAACTACACTAGAAAAATTAAACAATATTGTGAAAGAAATATAGGCCTTTTCTTTCACGAAAATACATTTTAAAGTCATGTTTTCAAACAAAAAAATTCCCCTTTGAAGTGCTCTGTCCATGCATGTGTATTGAATGAAATTAGCAGAGTTTCAAATTTGAGGGCTAAGCGATACAAACGGACAAAAATTTTGAATAAAAATAAAATGAGTACAGTTTATTAATTTTTAGTGATTAGTAGATATGATGTGCAACCATACCAAGTGCATGAGTACTGTAGGTTATAGCACAAAATTTTCACAAAAAGAAAAGAATGTCAATACTTACATTCGGTAAATGAACGGTGGCACTAGACACATAAAAATCTTTATCAGTATAAAGACACATCTTTATCAGTATAAAGCAACTATTAATACTTCTAATTGCTGCTGAGAGAATATTTAGGTTTATTTGCATAATCTTGAATTAATGGCTATGCAAATAAACCTCATCCACGGCGTAAACCACGGTGTACACGGAAAGCATACATATAAGTTAGAGAAATCTAAGCCTTCTAAACCTGACGTCACAAACAAAAATTGCCTCCAGCGCCAAGTAATATTTGATAATATCTATAAGCGCTCGACCAGCAAAAATATAATAGAATGTTCAAAAGTATCTTATCCTATAGACTACGGTGAGTGAAACGTTTCTTTGAGGCCCCATGCCTCACAATTTGAAGTTCTAAGGCCCTAGAACTGTTCGTTTAGGAGTTATTTAACGATATATCTGACCGGGTGTTGCGGGTTGCATTTAATATAAATATTTAGATGTACTTTTTAAACAAATCCTTCATATTTTTAAAATCAAAGTGCAATTCATCGCCATGAAATTCTCTTTCTTTATAGGCCTCATTTATAGAGATTGGTTCCCTGTGAGAGCCGCAAAAAGTAGGTATACTACTGAAATACTATATGAGACGATACATGGAACATTTGTGAAATGCGCTGTATAGTGGGCGGTGATTCAAAATATACCACGTGTTGAGGTAGCTGGGTTAAGTTAGCTTAGCAAAGAAATCACCAATTTGAGACGAATAATTTGAGTCGCTTCATTCGCACAACTCCAAGACGACGGCGAGGCTCTTTTTATTGATTGATTAGTGATTCCGGGCACGTCAACTGCTAAGTTCATTAGCCCCATATGTATAGTGCACGTTTTTACCGCAAGAGGTGACGGTGATTTTCTCTTGCTAAATGGTGAGATTCAGCACCGACCTGCACTTCGGCTTGCGGATTTTTTCCAACCACGTATCTCCCACCTGGCCGGCACCACCCCAGCTAGGGCAAGCTCTAAGCTCCCGACTGGTCTTCCGACATGTGCGGTAGTGTAGTGCATGTAAGTGTCAAACCAAAAACATAAAAAAGGTGCTGTTCCATAATGCAACAGGTAAGTAATAAATATTTAACAGCGGTGTCCTCTTTCTTGGAACCTTCCTGTCGCAGCTGCGTCGTAAATAGTGACGCACTGACTATTCAGTCCGTAAGCTCTGTATGCGAATTGGCGGAATAACGGAGTAACAAATTTGAATTTACAGGCGAAATCGAAACTGTCCCTTTTCTTTTTCTCGTGTTCCTGGGTATCAAACAAAACATTAGACACATCGCTCACGAAGGAAAGTTGCACAGGATTCTTTCAATTTCTGCGTGCATCAGATATTAATAATATAGATTTTTAAATTTTGTTTTCGAGATCCAGGTTATCTAACGAAATCCTAGATACGTATCTCGTGGCCAGAGTCTGCATTGTTTCCTTTCAATTTCTGCGTGCATTGAAAATGAATAATATAGATACTAATATTGCCGATGCCTGGTACTTCGCCGTGCCCTCACTCAGCATTCCGTGCCAACCTTGCACGCGGTTGGTTCGCTCGAAAAATGCCTTAACGGAATAGAAATGCGAAATCCGGGAGTAGTAACAATCTTCCCAAATGTGCCCTATTCCCCTACAGTCACCCAAACACTATTATATGTATTGCTTATTATTATTACATGTAATTTTATTATCATTATTATTATTATTATTATTATTATTATCACTATTATTATTATTATTATTATTATTATTATTATCCTACGTTTTCTCAGCTATTTTTGCTGGTAGAAATGCTCACCTTCCCCGGAGTTGTTTTGGGGACAGGTTCGGTCACAGAAGAAGAACTTCATCTTATATCTGGACCTAAGATAAAAATTTTCTTACGATATGGGCAGTTTGCAACAAAACTGCGCGCTGTCCCATGTTCAGAACGTTTTTAGGTAGTTTAAGTTCTGTTAAGTTTTGAAGGAAGTTTTTACTGACCAGGCCTTCCCGATATCACGAGTGGGTATGTTTTGGTAGAATTTAATTTCCAAATATGTTTTAGTTCATAGGATAAGTTTTCATATTTGGAAATTTTTTCTATTTCTTTCTGTTTGATGTTGTGGGATAATGGTACTGCGATGTCTATTATTACTCCTTCTTTCTTCTTTTTATCTATAAGGAGAATATCTGGCCTATTGTAATCGACAGTACGATCAGTTAAAACTGGTCTGTCCCAGTACAAAAGGGTGGAACTTGTTTCCAGCACTGGAGGAGGGGTGTACTTATATAATGGCAGTGTTGATTCATCCAATAATTTATGCTCTATTGCAATTGCCCTGTGCACGATTTTCGCAACTTGATTATGCCTTCCTACGTAAGCACTGTCTGAGAGGGAAGAGCATGCAGCTGTGATGTGTTCTATAGTTTCTCCTACTGCTCCACACTTCCTACATTTATCCACCACATCTTCTTTTAAACAATACTCTTGATAGTTTCTGGTCTTGATAACTCTGTCTTGAATTGATATTATAAAACCCTCGGTCTCAGGATATATTTGTTTCTCCAAAAGCCACTCCACCGAGGAACGTCTGTCTACATCATCTCGAAACAAGAGTTTTGGGTATCTTCCATGTATTTCTTGTTGTTTCCATTCATTAAAGTTCGACTGGGGGGTAGAGATGTTTAAATCATAGTTTCGTTCATGGAGGTTCAACGGAGTGAAGCCGCGGTCCTCATTAACTGTTAATTTCATTAATGTGTCGGTGGAGTTTAAAAGGACCTGTCGCATTTTTTCCTCTTGTCTCAGGCAAAGTGTTTTTATATTAACCAACCTCTGCCTCCCATCGTTCGAGATAGATATAATCTTTTACTGAGGAGTTTGGATGAAGACAACGGAATTTATGTAACAGTCTTCTCGTTGATCTGTCCAGCTCCTCCAGGTCAGATTCAGTCCACTTAACGATACCAAACGAGTAGGTTAGGACCGGCACAGCCCAGGTGTTGATAGCTGAAATCAGATTACCCCCTGATAAATAAGTGTTTAACAACTTTGTTAGCTGCTTTTGATATTTTATTCGAAGTTCCTCCTGATACGCTTATGGTCCAGTCGATGGTTCTGAGGGTTTCCCAAATAGCGATATGTTTCTTCAGGTGGTATCTCTTTAATATCACAGAAAATTTGGTTTGTGTTTTGTACATTTCCTTTATGAATATTTATTATACCACATTTATCAAGACCGAACTTCATTCCGATGTCATCGCTGAACATTTTTGCTATACTTATAAGCGATTCTAGTTTATCATGCGTTTCGGCGTAGAGCTTAAGGTCATCCATGTACAGTAAATGGGTTAGTCTTTTTGTGTTTTTCATGTTCAATCTATAGCCACATTTAGTGTTATTCAAAAGAGTTGATAGTGGGTTTAGAGCTAGGCAAAACCATAGTGCTGATAGGGAATCGCCCTGAAATATACCTTTTCGGACATCAGCTTTTCCCAAGTTATTACCTTGGAATCGTACATTTGTACGCCATTTATTCATTAGATGTTGAAGAATATTTCTTACATTTGGACAGATTTTATATATTTCCAGTACTTTGTTTAGCCATTTGTGAGGAACGGAGTCAAAAGCTTGGCTGTAATCAATGTAACAGATGTGGAGATTTCTTTTCTTTGTTTGAGCTTGCTTTAAGACCACAGAATCAATGATGAGTTGATGTTTACACCCATAGCTCCCTTAATACAACCTTTCTGTTCTTCTTCAAATATATTATTATTTGCACAGTGGAGGTGTATTTTTTCATTTTTATTATTATTATTATTATTATTATTATTATTAAAGGTGACCATGTAGCCTGCAACAAAGACGCGCATTCGCCCCTCTTTCCCCGCTATATTTTGCGAGTTCTCCTTGGTTGCGTCTGCTCCTGGCGGCACACGCGTCGCCGAATCCTCTCCGACGTGTCGAAGCCAGCCCCTCCATCTCGTCTTAGCCTGGTTTCCGCCAAGTTCGTGCCTGCCTCCGCCCGAGCGCAGCCGACGCCGACCCTGACCTCCGCGAGCCTCCGCGGCCAGGCTTCCTCTTCGCGTCCGCCCCCGCACATCTGCGCCCTACCTTCGCCTCCCGCCCCCTCTCTTTCCCGCGGCCCGCGCCCCCGTCGCCGTTTATGTCACGCGTCGGAGAAAGCGACCTACACGGACAATGCACCCACCGGGCGGGTTTTTTGGGGTCACTTACTCTCACGGCCGGTGGAGAAAGTGACCGCAATAACTGACCCACATTCTCGTAACGCGCTCCATCTCTTTCTCCGCGCTTTCTTATCTAACAACATTCGCCCCGTCCTGCCCCGCCCCCCCGCGACGGCACCGTTCCCCCCCGGAACGCGCCGCCAGAAAACCCCGGGCCCCCTCTTCCGTCTCCCTTTCCTGATGTCCCCCCTTGTCCCCCCTGGGCCGGCGAGCGGTGCTGATCACGTTGCGGATGTGCAGAGCACACCGGGCCCCGCGGCCCCGCCACAGCGTCATCGCCGCTCCACTGCAACCGTGGCCCCCAAACGCAATCGACTCCAGCCACGCCGCTCACGCTATTAAGCCCGCAGTGTCGCTTTCACACGCAACACACCAAACCTCGTCAGGCGCTCGGCTTTTTATGTAACTTCACGAGCAGAATATAAAAGAAAATATATTAAGTCTGATGCTGAATATCTTTTGAATCTATTAAACACAAATACTAATTATAAAAACGAGTGTAATTATTCGCACTCTGCATATAGAAAAAATATAAATAAAATATTGCACGCCAATCCAAGTACAGCAATTATTTGTCAGTCAAAAGCAAAGAACAGCTAGGTCATTTCGGGTTTTGTTCCAAGAAACTTTAAAAAGTCACCGGCACAATCTAGGTGCCTCTGACCGGGAGGTCTTAGATTTCTAGTGCTCGCTAACCGGGAGAAAACCTGCTAGGCGACTATAGATCGGTACAAGATCCTTTCTTCTGGTGAGGAAGGAAAACCGCCAGGAACACCGCGAAAAAAAAATTAATTGCACAGACGTGAATAATGTTGATGCGCCTGCAAATACGAAATCATTAATCAATCAAGGTACGTCTAGCTGAATTCAGGGACACGCTTATTTTAATGTTCGGTATTGTCAATCTCTAATTTTGGATATGTATTAATTTTTCTGTAATTCCGTAGTTTCCATGTTCATGAAATACTTTTTGCAACTTTGAAAGGGGATTCCCCAAGGGAGCGTTTCCCGCCAGCTAAGTGGGGCTTTCCGCTGACTACCTGCCGCCAACAGCGACAGAGGTGAATGCCAGCTAGTACTCTCGCAGGTGCAGAAGCTGTATGACTCTAGCTAAGCCAAATCGGAAAAGATGACCGAAAATAAAGCAATCTGTGTAAATAACACAAAATCAATTTGTTGGTCTCCCGTAAAATTATCGTCTTGGCGATACACGTCATCACAGAATATTTCTCACAGCGTAAAGCTCTATATCGAATACGATATGAAACATTTTTGATCCTCTGCGCATGCGTAAATGAGTTGTGCACGTGTTATGTCGGAAAACGATACCCTACGAAACCAAATCATCGGGTGTATACACGTGACTTATTTTATGAACGATACATATCACGATATATGGAACGTGTTTTCAGCTGTGGCAACAAAGTCGTGCTAACTCTATACCCATGAATCAACGTCATGTCGACGTGCAGCTGTGGTCGAACAAATAAAAATCAAGACGATGAGCGATTATGGGAATTTACCCTTAGCAGCACATTCTGCTGTCACATCTCGGAACTACTTCCATTTATCGTAGTCTTACAACGAATGGTGTGTGAAACACTTAAAATTTCAAACGCTACAATCCACGTGATTACTTTTCAAGTGCACCATAACGTGCATCTACGATACGCTGTGCACAAAGTCCCAATTGTTTCTTAAGCCTCAATGTTCGCCGGGGGTCGACCGACAATTAAATCGCAATGGGTGAAAAACAGCTCACTGATCGCTATACTTGTCACCGACGCCGCCTACCTCACAAACCGCATCGCCAACGCGACGCACCTCCACGTCACCGCCCCGCCCCCGCGCCAGGCAGCGTCCCGGAACCAGCTGCCCGGGCGGTTCTCCGCTCCGGATGTGACCCAGTCTCCTCGGCGCGAGGCGAGGCAAGGCACCCGGCCGGCCGCCGTATTTTGTTACTCGCCGGTGTACGGTAATCGTTACCTTTTCGTGGAGGAACCGTGTCGATTAAATCATTTCGATTCATTTATGTTTACACAGTTTGTTTTACTTCTTTTTGCATCAACTGATGTCACTGCAGCGCCTCTGACCGGGAGGTCCTAGGTTCGAGTCCTGACGGCGGCAGGATTTTCGACACTAGCTTTTCAGATAGGTCGAATTCAGTCGCTGTCTGGAGGAGAATTCTAGCGGCCGGCTGCTCTGATCGGTAGTTTTCCGTGGTTTCGCCGATCAACACTAGGCTAATGCCGGAGCAGTACCCTAACAAAAGGGCCACGGACCGCGCGCGATCTGTCCTTCCTCTTCCTTATCCTCTCCTCTCCCCTGACACACACTTACACTAACATACACTACCACATACTCCGGAAGACCGGTCGGGAGCTTACAGCTTGTCCCGGCTGGGGCGGTGCCCCGCTGATGGGAGAGTCCTGGTTAAGGGGAAACCGCACTAGCCGACGGTAGGTCGGCGCCGGATCTCGCCATCCAGCGGGGGAAGATCACCGCCATCTCCCGAGAAAAATCATGCACTACACTAACGGGACTAATGACCAAAGCAGTTCGCGAAACACGAAGAAATCAATCAATGTAACTCATTGCTTTCTTCTCCAGCGGACGATTGATAACCTCATTATTCTAACGATCTTGGCGCACGGACACGTGATACTTCACATGGGTAATTAGCGCCGCGCCGTGGCAAGCCAACACAAACAGAACCTCGCTTCCGCGTGCATACCGGAACTTTTCGGACCGGAGAGCCCGGATTTATTTAAGATGACACGATTTGATTGGTTGGAATACCACGCATAATACGCGGGAATGATAAGCTGGCAGTTGAAAACAATTCATTGATGCACCGGCGCGCATTGAAGTATGGTTCCTTTTTGTTAATAGTTTATTATATCACAAAAGTAATGAAGTCTACATACGGTGTTAGGGTAAGAATAAACACAAACACTGTTCAGAAAAAATAGAGGACCACATATATTTCGATTGCAAATAGTCCAGTTTCTCCAGCACACTATATCAGCAGAGAAAGCCTAAAATATTTGAAAATAATTCTTTCTCTTAAAATTACAATTGTAAAATAAAAAACTTTGTTTAACATTATTCCTTTATGCAGTTTAAAAATAAAATAATAATAACAATAATAATTGTGATCATAATAATAATTATTACAATAATCTCATCTCCATCGGCTTTTTCTCCAGTTCACCTTGATCCACAAATCGAATGTTGACAATTTTAATTATGATTCTCCTTGATTTCCTGCGACCCTTTTCTGCCATATCTGGTATGGATGGTTTTGATGAGCAGGCAATGATTTGGATTTTACATTAATGATGGAGTATGATGGAATGAGAGAGACTCGACGAGAGAACTGCGTGTAAAACTGCCGGAAACCTCCTTAGTCGACAATTTTAACATGGATCGACCGGGGTAAATCCAGGTATCGAGAGTTGGAAGCTAAACTCCCTGATTATTCCTGAGCAATAAATTTACACATAGATTATCTCCTCCATCAAACGAATCGTACAATACTTACTGTTTGGTAGCAAATAAATACATTCTAAAAAACAAGTACAAAATAAAAACGAAATAATACTAAAATATTAAAATAATACGTAAGTATTTAAAAATTAAATAATACTAAATAAACAAATACTAGAATACTTTTTTAAAATTTATCACAAATGGCATTTTAAAATGGTATTGCAAAATTGTATTTATTTATTTATTTCTTAAATGTCAAAACAGTTAAAAACTGCACTATGGGGAGAAGTGGTAGGAAATGGTGCGGCGTTAACGACATTTGCATCATGTAAATGAATTTGAGGCGTTGTTTTGTCGTATTTATTTATTTTAACATAAAGCTCTTTCGGGCGCATTGCTTGTCTTGTTTGGACCGAGGCCCCCAGCCGCCTCAGAATAGCACTGAAGATGGCCGCAATGTGGCCGAAGAAGCTTTATGCTAAAATAAATATATATGAGAAAACAACGCCCCTAATTCATTTACATGGAGAGAAGTGTATTCTGTGCACGTTTTCCATAAGGCCTGCTCTTTTGCCTAACCACTGAATCTACATTAATACATGGTATAAACATATAAGAGGGGAGGGCAATCTGTACATTTACGTCCGCGAGTGCAAAACTAGGGACCATCCTGGCATACGCCTTCAGCGATTGAATAAATCCAAATAAACTCAATCAGGATGACGGCTTTGGGCCGAATAACATGAATGTATAGAAATGGAAGAGATGTGAAAAATGAGAGAAGGGAAACATAATGAAAATGAAATAGAAAATACGAAAGAGGCAGAAGAGAGGAGAGACTAAAGGGGGGAGAAGCTGTACATTTTTGACTGGGAGTGCAAAGCAAGGGATCATCCCGGCGTACACCTTCATCAATTGAGTAAACCCAGAAAAACCTCCACCAGGATGGCGACTTAAAACCGAACATTAATAAAGAGGAATATGGTATGTATAGTTGTAAAGGTGAGGACAAGATGCGTTTAGGGGAAAGAGTCGTAAAGACAAAAATGGGGAAATCTGTTCCAACTCTAACCCTACCAACTCGAACACCCTAACCCTGAATTCTGAATAGCGATAGAAATGAGCAGTTTTGGCAAAAATGGAGAGAAAAAATTCGCTCCAGTGAAACTATCTGCAAAGGCAAATCAGCGCTAAGTTATGACTATTATCACTCATCGTGCTTTTCGTGAAGGAATCGACGAACGATTATTTGAATAGTTATATTACCCGCACGTCTTTACGACGTGCACAGATAGTGAAGTTACCTTCATGTTTAGAAGCAAAACGCACCATTCGCTGGAAGGCTCAGGGAAACTAAACGAAAAGCCTGCCCAAGATTGGGGTCAGTAATACATTATTTTGTTTTCCCGTCTTCAAAGAGCAACGGCCATTATAGTTCAAGAACATTCTTAATTGATTTAAATGGTAGTTAAATCTCGTGGAATTTTATTATGAAGGATAAGAGAAAGGTATACTCTTCCATAATGTAAATAATACCATGTTTTTGCTTTAAACGTTCCTGAGTCGTTTTATGAAATATTTCCGCACATTCAGTGTTCTTAGAACAAGTAACTTTCATGAAGTAGATTTACCATAGCATCCCACAAACATGGTGTAACTATGTCTGTGTAGGCAAACGTTTTCAATAGGTGAATACGCTTAAGTACTATATTTTTATTTGCAAACAACATAATGCATTATTCATTTGGTAATATACTGTTCTTATTTTTTAATTGAAAGTCATTCTACAGAAAATAACACAGGAAAATAAATTCCAAACAAATGATGTCAGATGTGATTCAAAGTTTGTAAGACTAACGCAATAATATATAAAAGTTATACAATGTGAAAGGCAGATGTTCGTTGCGACTTTCTTCCAGCTTTCTTCTCCGTAATGACGGAACGTTTCACGCCGATTTCTACATAAATCTCCTCTCATGTACATTGTAAATATTACTCGTCACATCTGCAAATCTGTATTGTGTTATAAACGATAAGCAACACAAGTATTAGCGTGCAACAGAAGTGTCGTCATCTTTAATGAAAACGTGACGGAAAGAAAACTTTCTACAGCATCCGCTGTCTGTTTGAGAGCAACCGCACGACTCGGCTGTCCAAGTGCACGATCGCCAAGACGTGGCGTTTTCACCGCCGCATTCAAGACCGCCTGCGGAAAATAATCGTCTTTACGCAGTCGGTTACTCGGAGGGAGGCGACCACGCGGTGATGATGTTGGCGACGACGGCGAAGGCGGTGGTGACGGCGGGGGAAATGGTGGCGACGGCGGTAGCGGTAGCGGTGGCGGTGGCGGCGGCGGCGGCGGCGGCGGCGGCGGCGGCGGCGGCGGCGGCGGCGGCGGCGGCGGCGGCGGCGGCGGCGGCGGCGATGGTGGTGGTGGGTGGTGGTGGCGGCTGGCGGGTGGGGCGCGGCGGCGGTGGCGGTGGTGACGGTGGCGGTGGCGGCGGTGGCGGCGGTGGCGGCGGTGGCGGCGGTGGAGGCAGTGGCGGCGGTGGCGGCGGGCCTGGCTGCGGTGGCGGTGGCGTGGTGGTGGCGACGGTGACGGTGGCGGCGGCGACGGCGGGAGCGGTGGCGTTGGTGACGGGGGTGGTGGCGGCGGGGCGGTGAATGGGGCGACGGCGGCGGTGGTGGTGGTGGTGGCAGTGGCGGCGGTGGCGGCGGGCCTGGCTGCGGTGGCGGTGGCGGGGCGGTGGCGCGGGGCGGCGGCGGCGGCGCGGGAGGCAGTGGCGGCGGTGGCGGCGGGCCTGGCTGCGGTGGCGGTGGCGTGGTGGTGGCGACGGTGACGGTGGCGGCGGCGACGGCGGGAGTGGTGGCGTTGGTGACGGTGGTGGTGGCGGCGTGGCGGTGATGGGGGGCGGCGGCGGTGGTGGTGGGGTGGCGGGTGGCGTGGGGCGGGGTGGCGGCGGTGGCGGCGGGGTGGTGGCGGTGGCGGTTGGTGGTGGCGGCGGCGGCGGCGGTGGCGGCGGTGGCGGTGGCGGCGGTGGTGGCGGTGGCAATGGCGGCGGTGGGGTGACGGCGGCGGCGGTGGGGTGACGGCGGCGGCGGCGGCGGCGGCGGTGGCGGTGGCGGTGGTGGCGGCTGCTCTGGGAAGAAAGTCGCTCCGCCGGACGCACGTCGTTCCTCCCTCCCACGCCCCGCGGAAAAAGGCCTAGCGCCACCGCGCTGCACGAAGCCGATTTCGCAGAGAAAGCTGGAAATGGCTGTGACGATGCTGACGGTCGCGGCCCTGGTTGCGGCTGCTCTCTTCGCGGCGGTGGGGGTGTGGCAAATGGCAGTGGGTGGTAGCGACGGAAGCGGTGGTTGTTGCGGTTGGGGCGGAGGGGTGGGTGTTGGGATTGTTCTGGATGGTGGGGTGGTGGTAGTGGAGGAGGTGGTGGTGCAAATGGCAGCGGTGGCGATGATTGTGGGTGGAGTGGCGGTGGTGGTGGTCGGCTGGGGGGGGAGGCGGCGGTGGCGAAGGCCGGGGGTAGCACAAGATGTGGCGTTGGAGAAGGTGACAGAGGTGGCAAGGGGTTGTTGGCGAAGTCGGGAGAGGTAGCACAAGAGGCGGCGTTGGCGAAGGTGGCGAAGGTGGAAGGGGTAGAGGTGGGGGGCGGCGATGGCAGTGGTGGTGATGGCAGCAAAACGCGGTGAGGGAGAGGGCGGACGCGGTGAGGGAGGTAGTAGAGGTGGATACAGTGGCAGTGCACCGCTCCAAATGGAGAATGCCTTTTACCTCCAGAGAATGGTCGTTAAATGCAGCGCCGGTGCATGGTACTTCGCCGCACCCTCACTCAGCATTCCGTGCCAACCTTGCACGCGGTGGGTTCGCTCGAAAAATGCCTTAACGGAATAGAAATGCGTTGCCGCGAGTAGTAACAATCTTCACAAATGTGCCCTATTCCCGTACAGTCACCCAAACACTTTTATATGTATTGCATTTTATATGTATTTGCTCATTTTTGCGGCTAGTGAGGTTTCCCCTTAACCAGGACTCTCCCACCAGCGAGGCACTCTCCCACCGGACAAGTTCTAGGTCCCCGACCGGTCTCCCGGAGTATGTGTTAGTGTAGGGCATGTTAGTGTAAGTGTGTGTGTGGTACCCTAACCAGCGGTCCGTGGCCCGTTTGTTAGGGCACTGCTCCGGCATTAGCCTGTTGTTGATCGGAGAAACCACGGAAAACTACCGATCAGAGCAACCGGCCGCTAGAATTCTTCTCCAGATAGTGACTGAATTCAACCTAACTGAAAAGCTAGTGCCGAAAATCCTGCCGCCGTCAGGAATCGGATCTAGGCCCTCCCGGTCAGAAGCGCTGCAGTGACATCAGATCATGCACTGAGCTACCGCTCCCGGTAGTAGTAGTATAGCAGCAGTTCGATGTAATGCGAGAATGGATGTGCGGTTGTAGTACCACTAGTTTTAATAAGTCATGCACACGAAGGGAACGTCGCACTAGCCAATGGTCTGTATCCATAGATATTTTACAATATTCAGAGAATAAGCAAGAGGTAAATTCGCATGATTGCTAGGAGAAGGTACGAGATTTGGTTTGTAAGAGGGCGACCTCTATATGGATTCTCAGGAAGTATGTATCTGTAGCACCAAGTATTTCAAGACCTGCAGAATTTGCACAAAAAAGAAATTGATGCAACAAATATCAAAACACTTTATGAAGGATACCACGGAAACATCTGCAAACGGAAAGAAATAACAGATTTTCGAAAAATTTACTAGCATGTTTCAGTATGAAATGAAAATCTTAGTCATCTCAGTCATTGTGTACTTTTTACTTGGTGTTGAGGGAAACATTGAGAAAAGTGAGAATGGTAGTGTAAGTGAAAATGCTAGTATCTTCAAACACGTACGTATGTATTTTTCCAATGAACGTTGCTGATTAAACTTCTTTTATTCTGCTCAAACTTTGCTTTCTCCGGGATTAAAGTGCTAATTTCACTACGACGGAAATAAAAGGATACATTAGCAAAAAAAGGTTATTAGACCCTATTGGCGTTTGAAAATAAATACAGATCATGATCTCAGGTTCGAAGTATGACAGTAAGTCGTTCGAAATTTTCGCTCTTTCCCACACGTACTTCCCACTCCACATAGCTCCTGGCCCCTAATGCAGCACACAGAGCATCCGCCACGCACGAGCCGTAAACACGCATTACATGTGGTTCCGTCTCGCGTCACATGCTCTGTCACGGTCTACCGCACGCATATAGCAGACCAAAAGCACAAACGTACTCTCTTTCTTTCTCTGTCCACGCGCGGTCTAGAGAGGTAACAAGTTACCAGCCATCAGGGACCAATGGGACATTCTTTTCTAAGATATGGAATTAAAAATGGTCATGGGTAATAAATAGTGCACGTGCCTGAAAAATGTCATTTTAAGTTTTCTATAATTGTGATGGTAATGCTTTGTTTGGAATTTGATAGTTATGTCTACAGAAAAGGTAAATTCTTTTCAATAGTTTCTGTACAGATTAAAAAACTACTTTTACTAATTGAAGTATCCTGCGTTACCGGAAATATTAATCATAATCATACTGTCTCACCTTGCCCGACCAGCGTCTCCCCACCTGGAAATGATTCTTACGATCATTGTTGTTTGGGCAGCTGTAACCTGATACATTATTGCATACTCCCAGCAAACGTTCAGTAAAATTTTTGACCTCAGTTACTCCGAAATTTGATTTGATTTTTTCGTGTTTCCGGGCACATCAACTGCTTTCTTCGTGTTTCGCGAAATGCTTTGGTCATTAGTCCCGTTAGTGTAGTGCATGTTTTTTCTCGGGATATGCGCTGTGATCTTTCCCCGCGGGATGGCGAGATCCGGCGCCGACCTACAGTCGGTTATTGGGGTTTCTCCCTAACCAGGTCTCTCCCACCAGCGGGCACCGCCCCAGTCGGGACAAGCTCTAAGATCCCGACCGGCCTCCCGAAGTATGTGGTAGTGTGGTGTATGTGTAAGGGGAGAGGATAGGACAAGGAAGAAGGACAGATCGCGCGCGGTCCGTGGCCCGTTTCGTAGGGTACTGCTCCGGCATTCGCCTGGTGTTGATCGGAGAAACCACGGAAAACTACCGATCAGAGCAGCCGGCCGCTAGAATACTCCTCCAGAGAGCGACTGTATTCGACCTAGCTGAAAAGCTAGTGTCGAAAATCCTGCCGCCATCAGGACTCGAACCTAGGACCTCCCGGTCAGGAAAAGACATAAAGGCAATAATAGTTGTTAAGGAATAAATAATAGTTTTATCATTTAAATAAGCATATGGGATGAAAAAGGCAGTTATTTTGAAATCACAGTTACACTAACAAAGTTCGTTTCTTGTGGCATAACGAACACTTTTTTAACTTATTTTCTCTGGCACAGAGGAATATTTATTTGTTTTCATACAAATCTACAGTTTTATTCGAATCTTAATGAAATTTTTACATCGCTTTCAAAAGAAGAGAAAAGATAATACTTTCCTATCCCTTAAAGTGTGTAATCCTGAGTTTTTCGCCAACGTCCCGAAAACGTGGAGGAAATTCAACAAAGAGTTAATCATTTTAAAGCCCGTAAATTGTCCTCCTCAATGCTTTCTGATACATTCAAATAACGCAATAATACTTTGAGTAAGTAATAATAAAAAAAGTGTTACTGAACTTTTGATGGGAGTATGCAACAATGCATGTTTTCAGCAACCCAACAAGTAATGGTGTTAGCAACGATAATCGTAGCAAATAGGGCAGAACGGGGTCAGGTGACGCAAAGCAACTCCGGGTGAGATGAGTCAGGGTGAAACTCGGTAGGTGGGATGAGGCTTGATGGTGTCTGGCGATGGAAGGGGTGGTAGTGCAGGCAAGGGCGATTGAGGACCGGGCAAGGCGGGAGTACACCATGCATTCATTTCTTTTCCTGTCTAATAGAGAATTGGGCTCTTTCCCCTTGTCGTAATGAACGAGACAAGGCTCACTTCCGCAGGAGCATGGCGATGATTCGGAGGAGCATGGCGACCTCACTTTAAAGAGCCAGTGACGCTTCGCTTCGCGTGTCCAAATTCGGTGACGAGGCTCCGGCCTTCCGCCTACGGAATTAACATAAAATATCCTTGTGTCTGTCCAACGCATAATTTCCAACGCATTTTATGCCAAAGTACTTTTTTGCCTAACACTTTTAACTTGAAATTTTGACGCTTCGCCACGCGTGACCAAGTTATGTGACGAGGCTCCGACCTTCGACCAACGCGAATAATATAAAACATCCTTGAGCCTGTGCAATACATAATTTCCAATTGGCATTCGACCCACGTAAACATAATTCTATTGTCATTCCCACTAGAATTCGTAACAGAATTCGTTCCCTTCCCCAATCCTTCGCTTTCGTTCATCAATTCCGTGATGTGGGAGTCGACTCGTTACGGTAAGGGATATGACCCGATAATTGTAATCAATACTAGTATATACACGGACAACCCAGGTTACTTATGATAGTTCTAAATACATTATTGCATAAATACATCGTGTTTGTTAATGTTTCCACGGCAAAGATAAACTTTCAAAATAATAGAGCACCTAGGTAAAAAATAGATTCATATATCATTATTTAATCATGAAGTTTATACAATTCAGCGCGTAATCGATTACCCTTTAAATGTACACTGTGCAGCACGCACTGCTTAACATGGAACGAATACTTCTAGTTAACACACACACTTACTCGTGGATGAATACTCACGCGTACCAAAGTACATAATTAATATCGTCCCAAGCAATTTTTTATACACATTGTTCACAATGACGCCAGCACTCCTTGACATTTAAAGTATATAAATGTGGAAATGCATTTATAAAGCAGGATAGATGAGGTAATCTTACGTAACATTGTTTCCTTTTTAGATGGTCACCTAATAGCATAAATTTGTTAATTGATTAAAACATACACTACCTCTTTCTTCCATATAGCACTTTATGTCAGTATTTTTGTACTCTAACAAAAACATGCGTGCTTTTTGTGTGGCATAAAAAAACTGGCAATATTTGTATATCCAATATTTCTAGAGATTTTTCAAACATTTACTTAAGAGATTCTCATTTCCGTGATACACTCGTGTGCAATTTTACTTTTTGGTCAACAGAACTCAGGAATAATATTCCTTTATGATTCCGAATCTGATTGCATTTCAAAAAGAATTATTCAATTTTTTATTAGAGATGTCAACTACAGTATTAAATATTAACAAAGATTTCCAATTACATAAAAAGTACGAATTATAAACGAATACCATCTGCGTGATTCCCGCAAACCTCTCTTCAGAGTGTCTGGAATTCTACGATTCCATTGTCTATTATGTACATAACAGTACTTTTGGTCAGAAACAGATCTAAAATATTTTCATACAATACATGTTTCTATAATTACAACACAGGTCGCAGGAATAATATTTCCAGCTGTCTGTATCTACAGCATATTACAAGAAAACATCATACAATCCATGCACGATATTTTAGAACGCCCTCCCATATGTCATTAAACAATTAAAGCCTATTCACAAGTTTAAAAATCAAGTAAAAAGTTTTCTGCCCCATAACTCTTTCTACACAATCCGAGACTGTACTGAGCATCATAAGCGAACATGACATTTATATCAATAATACAATGAACGCATTATTTATATTTGTATTGTACAATTCGAAAAAAAAATGCACTATACTATGCACTATACTTCAGCTTCTTAGTCAACATCCTCCATCTCGGATTACAGAAAACATTGAGTATGATTTGATATGAATTTCCATATTCGGCATTGTTTATTAAAAGTAATGACGTTTTTTAGACGTGAATGTAACCCTAAGAGAAGTGACTAAAAGCTAATGTTACGAAAAGCCAGTGACGAAAATGAAGTATTTTTTTTTATCCATCTCTTTCCAATTGCTTGCTAAATTAGTTGTATAACTAATGTAATTGTGTAAATAAATGCAACTTCATTATCTGTTCAGGTCTTTTAGAATTCAGTGGGAAATAATTCAAGTTATTTTTCTCCATGTTGTCGCGGTAGGAAGTATCATTCCTTCACGAAGGACATGATGAGAGATAAGAGGGCAAATTTATTGCTGATTTACCCTTGAAAATATATTTTATTACATCGGAGATAATATTTTGTTAACGATCATAGCAAAAAACTTTCATTTTCTTTCTGTATTCAAAATTCAAGTGGTACATGGCGTAGGGTAAGGATCACAGAATTATGAAAACGTGCACAGAATTCACTTCTCCCCGTAGCACGTCACACACACACACACACACACACACACACACACACACACACACACACACACAGCTTTTAACTGATTTCTATGTAAAATAAAAAAAGAAATAAAAGTTGCTTTATAACCTTATGAGGTAAACAAAGGAAGTGAGTAATAATAAACTCGTACTTCCGGAAATGCATTATATGCCGGAACGTGATTCAACATTTCACCTCATTAAAACAAGGAAAAAGAAAGTCATGTAATGGCATTGATGCATCATGACGTTGTTTGCCTTGGACGAGGAAACTTTGGAAATGTTAAACCTCAACTTCATGCTCCAAAACTATGTACCTTACAAAGAACTTTACATCAATCGGAAACCGTTTTCTTTATTCTCCTTTGTCTCACCATCCGATGAGTCAATCAATATCTTAACATCACAGCAAAAAAAGGCCAAAAAATCATAATTTTGTGTTAAGAGAAGAAATGTAATTAGGAAATAGTGTTTTTTAGTAAAAAATCATAAATATAAATCAGGAGACTGTTTATAGAGAAACACTTTGTTTTTAATTGCGACATAAATGAGTCTGTTCAAGATAAAATTATTCTGCAAAAGTGTGATTTTTTGATGCGTCAATTTTCTTGTGCGCACCAATGAAATATATCTATTAGAATTATTTGTGTAATTGATTTGTAACGTCTTAATATGTTCTCTTTACAAAAGAGTGAGTTTTGATTTAATTCGCTGCAGTGAAAATATCTTAAGGACGATCTAGTCAGGAAGGTCACAGCTGGAGAATGTCATTATGAAATCCCTTGTGCGATCGGTCTGTGCCAATGCCCTGGTGAAATCCGTTGCTGACAAAGAGCTCCTATTGATTTAACCTTCGTACGAGACTTTTTTCGTTCCGACTTAGGCGTCAGGGTTACTGCTCGCGCTCGGAGGTCAACTGGTTAATTCTGTCAGAAGGACTAGATCGTTCAAGATAGACACTTGACACCTGTTAGGCACAAGATATCTCAAGAGGCTTCGTCCATTGCTTCCTACTGTGTTACAATTCTGTGACGTTATTACCAACAGTTGTCCAAGAAAACATATTAAGGCTTTCAAAATAAATCATGAATATTATTAATTCTATAACGTATGCGATTTGGCACGAAACCTTGGGGTAATTTAATTGATTGATTGCTAGTAATTCCGTACGCGTCAACAACTAAGGTCCATAGTCCCGTACATGTAGTGCGTGTTTTTGCTCATGATGTAACGGTGGTCTTCCCGGCGAAATCCGGCGCCGACCTACCGTCGACTAGTGGGATTTTCCACAATCAGGTATCTTCCACCAACGGAGCACCACCCCAGCCGGGACAAGTTCTAAGTCCCCGACAGGTCTCCCGGCACGTCTGGTAGTGTAGTACATGTTAGTGTAAGTGTGTGTAAGGGGAGAGGATAGAACAAGGAAGAGGAAGGACAGATCGCGCGCGGTCCGTGGCCCGTTTGTTAGGGTACTGCTCCGGCATTCGCCTGGCGTTGATCGGAGAAACAACGGAAAACTACCGATCAGAGTAGCCGGCCGCTAGAATTCTTCTCCAGACTCCAGACTGAATTCGACCTAGCTCACAAGCTAGTGTCTAAAATCCTACCGTCGGGACTCGAACCTAGAATCATGAACCTTGAAGGTCATGAGACCAACCCTACTCGTACATTCATGAACAGTTCATAGCGTCCACAATTGGCTATTTCCCCAGTTGTAACACTATTTGAAGCATAACATTAATATTTTTCGTACCACGTAAAGAATTTCCCATGGAAGTGCTGTCGCCGAAAACATCTTGAATCGTTTTCACATGCGTCTAAGTACGTACCACACAATTACTTTATTTTATGTCAATGAAACGGTATTCCAATCCCTGTGCGCAATCAAAAGCGACATTTTTTAGCGAGTACTATTTGGGTTTTCTCCCGCAGTCAACACTTTTGAGCTATCAGTGATTTTGATATTCGAAGGACCCACAAGTCCATATTTCAGCGTGGGAGTAATATTATTGGTATTACTTAATACACAGTATGATTTTCATAATTAATTATGTGTAGTCAAGCCATGTTTGTTTCGTTTGATAGGTTAACTGAGTACTGTGCGTGAAAAGACTGAAGTAATCCCAATGCACCGTAACGTAAGGTATTTTTACGATGAATCAACACCACGTATAATTCCTCTGACTACGAGTTCATCCTACAGATCTCTTTTCCGTTTCGAGAATTGAATTGCCCGATAGAAACTCCAGAATTTCCACGTAACCTACTGATTAATAGTAAAGAAATTTCATTGTTTAAACAAAGTTTTCCTTTACCTAGGAAAAGTAAGAAAAGAAAATATCTAAATTCAATTCATCGCAATATCGTTGATAACAGTTTTTTAAACTACCCAGTTATTGGATGGTTGATTTAATGAAATCTTGCTTGGCAGTTCAACGTTACGTGACAATGACCATGAACATGGAGGTGCCGCCCTCGAATTGAGCTCCTGGAAGAAGTAGCGCGCGCGCCCATGTGACCGTCCCCTCTCACGGAACCCTCCGCCTCCGCCTCGCGGAACGAAGGTTGAGCAACTGTCCTTGACACTGCTCCCCGTCTCGCCACATCACGCCAACCCGGCACGGTCCCGTACGATGGTCCACGCCTCTCCTCTCCCCGTCCGCCTGGTCCCGCCCCTCCCGCTCCTTCTCTCTTCCTTTTCCCTCTCTCCTCTCGTGTTTTCTGCTCATCCTATCGTCCTCCTCCTCTCTGTTCTCCTTCCTATCCGGTTCTTTTCCATTTCTCGTTTTTTCTTCTCTCCGCCGTTTTACGAGACCTTTACGTCCCAGTCCCGTTAGTGCAGGAGAAACGCTCTTCTCCACCCAGCCCCGCCCCACCCACGCATCCCACTCCACGCCCTCCCCTCCTTCAACCACATCTTACTGTCGGCCGGCACGAAGTGACACCCGTGATCTCATAAGGCCTGTTTTCCTCCGGGAATGTAGGTTACCGCCGCGCTGTAATTTTAGCGCGCGAGACGGCGCTTCCCCTCTTCTTTTTCCGTTTCCCCCACCCCCTCTCTCTCTTTCCCTCGCCGTCGCGTCATACCCGCTTCCTCTGTCGCCGCCTCCGCCGCCACCGCGCTGCTGCGGTAAACTGTTACCGCTGAACGTTCTGTCAGGCCAGGTGATAATTAAGTCAACGCGAAGCTCTCACTGGCAGGCGCGGCCTACTTCAGGTAACAACGTTCAACTTTCTTTCCCCTTTCCTCCTCCCTCACTTTCTTCGTAAGGATTCCGTTCCCTCGCCGCTGCCTGCGGCTCACGCAACACGCGGCCGAGCGAGAGAGCGCAGGCGGAGGCGGAGCGAGCAGATCCGCGTGAGGCGGTGCGTAGGTCGGGTATTTCTCGGTGCCGTAACTGAGCGTACGGAAGTCGTTTTCGCGGGCATGCCATTGAACTTGGGGGCGCCACACCCAACCAGTAGCCACGCCCCTGCCGTGAGGAAGAATGCAGTGATGCGACATTGGAAACAACGCATCGACGTTACTAAGTATCGATATTCAAAATTAAAATATCGATGGAAAATATTCGACTGAAAACCATCGATGTTTTTAAACATCGATGTTTTAAAGTTGATTTGGTAACATCTATCGTTAAATTCGTGGGCTAATTTGATTTGGCAATAGTCGCGTTTATTCATTTAAAATTAAGGTTTAACAGGAAAGAAAGTTGAAAATAATTATCTTATTTTTAAATTAACCTTCTTTGGCGAACTGAAGGTTGGTCCTTTGAGATGACCGCGGGGCTAGACTCTCAGGGTCAGTTCCATGAAGCAGGTATCATCTGTTATTCTTTCATGTTTTTACTGTTACAACATTTTGATTATCGGGGTATTTCATTCACGAAACATTGAGCACAAAACATCAATGATAAACAACATGGACTTTAGTATATCGATGTTAAAGACATCGATGTGTCTTAACTATCGATGTGTCTAAGTGCCAATAACGGTATTTTAAGGAGCCCATATACTTTCGGTATACTCGAGTTTTTACCGGAGTGGTTATCCGAGCCTCCGGTTAACCGGATCCCATAGACGCTCAGAAACGTTACAAACTGACCTTGTCACGCGGGAAACGGATATTAAAAAACAGGGGGCAGGGGCAGCAAGGGTGCGACAGAGAAATGGAACAGGACGTTGCGCGCACGTATGTGCGATTTCTGGGAACACAGTGAGCTTAATCTTCGATACACACGCTGTTGGATTCCAAGAATGCGGTGCGTCGACACAACTGTACAAAATACCAGAGGAACTACATTCGATTTCTTCATGGGTCGTGGAAATTAGCAACAATCGAAATTAGCCCAAAATTTCACCTGGTTGCACATTCAGGGACACCTAATATCGTTTCGCGGTCCCCTAGAGGGTCACGTTATGAGGACCTATTGCTTATCACAAAGGAAATCATCAAATGGAACTAAATTTAAATTTAGGGATAAATAAATTAAATTGTATTTTATTATTCAAAATAATAATTTGTTAACATGAGAGTTTCACTTCGCCTTGTCATTTCTGACGGGGTATCCAATACCCCTGTAATATATCTTGGTAACAAAGTTGATTAATATTTAATTATACTTTCCGCCTGTGTTGGAGTTGTACAAATCCTTTCAGAAGACATTTCCTCTCTCTAACCCTCACGTTTGGAGTATAATAAAACATTCATATTATCACAAATCTACGCATTCATATCTCCACAAGCAATTTTTATTAAATTTGTATAATTCACATGTAACTTTGTTAATGCAGTCTCGAGAAGTACTTCTTGCTAAGACACGTACCACTTTAATTATTGAATTAAAACATTTGAAAATATTGTATTGTAGAATACAATCACACATGGTAATGAGAGCTATCCGTTCGATCTAGAGAATTTCATTGGAAATGAGAAACCCAAGCGAACTTTAAAGACGTATGAATGAGTAAAATAAAAAACCTGAGTTATAAAAGAAATATGAAAATTAATCTCCAGATACTACAGAGGCGATTTACGAAAACGGAAACTATTTGATCAGTAAAAATAAATTATTGCCTCCCATTGTCAAAGTTGTTTATCCAACGAATAAGTAAAATAGCAAGGCTTTAAATAAACGCATAAAAACAGCGCTACAAGATCCCAGGAAACAGCAACCGCATTGTGAGCACAGCTCGTAGATTTTCCATATTTGGTTGTTAGGCTGATATCGTTTTCTTGGCCGCTGTACAGATCGAGTTGTTTTGATGCATTCCAATCACAGACTGAGATGAGCGTTTCACAACTAGGGTGATGGATTGAAGTTAAGCAAGGCACTACGCCACAAAATAGCGACGAGAAGGCTTTTATTTTTACCCCAAACGTATAAACAATTTTTTAATGGGTGCGTTATTCATTTTTGAGCGTAGACAAGGGAAAGGGCATACGTTTACATGACATCCCGTTTCTTCGGCAGATGATCACAATCCGGGTTTGCCACTGTCTATCCCTGCAGTGGGGTGATAAGTAGGTTTGTGTGATGAGAGTTTTTATGTTTTGGGATGCTTTTCAGATGCGTGGATAGTATGAAAAGGCAATTGCTCCACAAGCCTTACACGGGATTCGAATCCGCAACCTTCCTGCACTTAGATCCCTTGCCGCCGAGGCTAGCGTAAATTAACAATAATTATCTTGAAATAATGATACAATTTAATTGAATGATTCCTACGTTGAAAATAAAAGCTACGAAATGGTATTTAAATATTATATCGATTGAAATTTCTAAAATAGGAAAACATACTTTAACATTTAAAGGAAAAGTAATCAGAAAACACTCTTTTTGAAGCACTTATATCCACCAGACCAGATGTATTTAACTTAACAGTAAAATGGGCACAGCCCAAATGCATAAAGTGATTAACAAAACCCTGAGCCCTGAAGCAGCTACGAAATGCATACCACGTTCGTTTCGCAGCATTCTTAGAGGGATGGACATTTAGCCTATTCCAATTTGGGACTTCTTTTTGTTTTTGGTTGTTGTTTTATTCCTCGTTTCGGTACTGCGTGTTTGCTTCTCAAGTCCTTCTCTGCAAGCTGACATAGTTTACGTCTGGTTTTATTACGGCAGCGGGCAACCGAAAGGAAAAGCAGTTCACCTCGCCTTAGCCATAAAACAAAATTGGAATTCTGCAAAGTCGAATGCGTTACCTTGCGCCCTCGTGAAATACTGCCTTCTTCATGAATTGGCTCTTCCGCCAGACTCTCTTGACGTGACCCATAACTTGCGAAGTTTATCAAAGGCAATAACAAAAGTACCGCCTACCATAGTGTAAATAGCTGTGAGACCTACACTGAGCTTCATTCAGTGGGAAGTCCTAGGTTCTAGTCCCGACGGTGGCGGACTTTCGACACTAACTTATTGTAAGTGTGTTTGTGGATACCAAATGAAAATAAAAATCCAAGATTTATTAAGAATTATCGAAAGATTAATTGGAAATTTAAAAAAGTAAGAGTAGTCAATCAAAATTTAATATGAAAATAATACAATATCAAGGTAAAAAACATGCAGATGCATGATGTGTGTCGTTAAATTGCAGTTGGTTAATAGGCAACCGTGAAATCGTGAAGATGTAGCATAAATTGAACCCGAAGGAAAATTTATTTATACTAAAGTATATACATTACGTTTTCTCATTAACCATTTGCAACATAGTTACTCAAGAGGATTCTTGGTAAACATGTAATTGATGGACCTGCAGGTACATAACGCCAGGTATATTACTTATCTTGTAACAATTATGCTATTAAAGTTTCTGTTTTAGTTTATACTTCAAAGAAACGGAGCGCATACCTTCTCATATTTTTGTAGCGATTACACAATATTAAAATATTACATTTTGTGTCCTATTAATAGTTCAGCATCTCAGCAGGCGATTTAAAAAAAAAGAACACCCTCATATTTTAAACTGACGTGTTTTAATAAAACAACTGTTGTGTCTCAGGGTTCACTATCGTAAAAATGAAACCGTTTCTGAGAAACTATTGGTCACATATTTGTGTGCAACTGTCTCTAGTCGAAAGGTTTTTGGAATCAACGACTCACAATAGTACGTGATTAACATTATTGTCTCTTAATCGATTTTTTACAGGACTAGAATATTTTCTCTTTATTTTATGACTCGTTTCTTGAAAATTACTTGCAACATCCTCCATACTTTCTTTGTTTTCATATTCAGTAAGTTTTGTTTTTGTAAATTTCACGTTTTTATGTTTTACCAAATCGTCCGCTGCTGACGATTACTGTTTATTTACTATCCTTTTGGTACTCTTACAAACTAATGTCCAGGTGACAAAACGAAATCGTTAAAACGCTAGCGTGATTCATCCAATATTGCAGAAAAGACATTTTTCATTCGTATTGGTTCATATTTCAGTGTACAGTCAACATAAAATTTAAGTTACCTTATTTACTTTATAAACCATCACGTTGGTTAATATATGCCAAAATGAAAAAAACGTGCTACCATAGAAGAATGCCTCCATCCCTAGAAATCCGAAGTAATTTTTAATCCGTTCTAAGAAAAAGGTGATTAGACGTTACTTAGAATTTAAAGTTACCTAGAATGTGATGATAATTATGCCATGTCGAAATTTCACATCACATATTTACTGCTAAGTTTGTGGGATTGAAAAATAATTTAAATTTCAAGTTTTACTGTAGTGTAATAATATTAATAATAATAATAATAATAATAATAATAATAATAATAATAATAATAATAATAATAATAATGACTTTATTTATGTGGCGAGACTCGGGCCATCAGGCCCGCTCTTCCGCCTAACCACGTAATACATAAATTTATAAATAAGAATTGAATTAAGAGATACATTTAGTAAATAAAAACAAGTAAATAATAATACTTAGTAATAAGTAAATAATACTACTTACAGATGTCATGCCCTGGGCTCACAAACGCGACAAGAATACAACGTCCCAGCATTTGCCTTAAGCGACCGGGGAAAACCAGGAAAACAAAGGAAGTGTGCATGCTCTTCAACATTGAGCAACAAAAAATATATTTAAGATAATTTTAAAAACAAACAAACATTACTGACTCTGGAAAACTCTAAAGGTACTATTAAGCCTAAATGAATACTAATCTAAAATTTCCAATTAGTTATCCATCCATCCAATTAGTCCATCTCTTTCTTAGATCAATGGTCTCGGTCATTTTCGAAGAGACTATAATGTGTTTATCATGTTTTTTTCGCAATAAATAATCAGGTGGTGTTATATTACGTATGAGAAAACTTATTTTTGTATATTAAAAGATGATTTTCTATGTGCACAAACTGATGTTATTACTATATTTTATTATTATTATTATTATTATTATTATTATTATTACTATAAAATCATTATTATTGAAGGATATACTTCCCAGGACAGGTGCCAACTTGTAAAACTGTTTTTTTAATGTCACATCAAGATGTAGGCGTGTCTCATTGTCAGAATATCAAAATTTGGTTGGAGAGCGCGGGAAACTCGATTTAGTTGAACAAGCCATGCCTCGTCTCCAATGGATCAACAGGTCGGGAGTAAATAAAGGCGAAAAAGTCTTTTTTTCACCCAGGTGCAACACCTTGTCCTTGTTTATAGATAACGTAAGCTTTTAAGAAAAAAAAATTGTCACAACTTCAATGTTAGGATAGCTTCCCTGTATTATTCGTGGATAAAACGAATTATGTTTCTTAGTGGAACCTCTCTGGTTGTGCCAAAGTTAGTAGAATAACAGGCCAGATGCACATTCGCCCTAAGAGGGTGTCCATTAATTGCGTAACGCTAAAGAGTGGGATGGGTTTGACGCAGCGATATGCTGTGGTAAATAGGGGGTATTTGTTACGTAACATTGATATTTATTTTATACATTTTTCAAAATTTTCTGAACTAATTCCCCTTTTATGAGTCTCATACTAAAACATTAAATAATAAACTAATTATTTATTTTAAAAAATAAATCAAATAATGTTATTAAATGTAAAATGTAATTATAAATGAACATATCTTTCATTAATTTTTTTCATTTGTAAGATTACGACGAAAATATTCAAGACTGATATGTAGTATATTCAAGAATCCCTTTCAATTGGTGCAGTTGACTCTCGCCCATGCGTCATCCACGACGGTGTGTGCACGGCTTGTGATAAAAAATGTTCTCGCCTATAGGCGTTATATATTATATACGCGCCCTTCCTTCACTCACAAGTTACCCCCAAACTTATTGTTAGGTTCAGTCAGCATCGTCATCTAATTTAGACTTTGATTATCATAAATTTTAATATGCAACACAAACAAAATGAATACTTTTTTTTACTGTGGCATATTTTATTTTCACTTCTTGAATTTCCAAGCGGTGTGTGGTCGCCGCAAACTTCACGTAATTATTTAGGGGTGTAAGTGCGCGTTCCCAGTTCGTTACAGGGGAAAAGATCGTACTCAAAATAATGGAAATTTGCGTTACGTAATTTATGGACGGCCCCTAAGTGTTTAAGTGTATGCAGAATCAACCGAAGATTTTTTGCATAACCTATCCTGAGCGATTTCCGAAGTGACGCGTCAGCGAAGTGGTGCGTGGCCGGTCGGTTCAATTAAATACAAACATTACATAACATCGTTTTTGGGAGACGTGTGTATGTGTGTTTTCTAGGCGAATTCGTCGTTTAAATTCTGTCATATCGCCACCGTCGCCGCGGCGTGCGGTCCGCAGCGAGTACGCGCAGTCGTTCCTTTCGGACGTGCCACCTATTGTCCCCGGGCGAGCCCACCGCGCTCGCGTGCGCACGCGCTCATAAGCGGCCGTATGACGCGCTCGCACGTCCTTGCCGGCGTTAGTCACGCGCCGGCCAGGCCCGAAAAGGCGTGCGCGCCAGGCAGCGCGTCGATGACCCTCGCGGTGACCGGCGCGGCAACGACCACAGCGGGACGGGTTCGGCCGCCGCTGCGGCGGGTGGGCCAGGAGGCCTAGGGGCGAGACTGAGGTGGCGGATTAATTGCCGGGGGCGAGATCCGACGCCGACGTACCGTCGACTAGCGTGGTTAATTATAAATGTATTGATTGACGTGGTGGATATTGATTGATTCATTGTTAGTGATTCCAGGTGCGTCAACTACCGAGGTCATTAGTCCCGTAATTGTAATGCATGTATTTTTCAGAAGGAGGTGGAAATGATCTTTCCCCCGCTGGTTGGCAAGATCCGGCGCCGACATACGTCGACAAGCGGGGTTTTCCCTAACTATGTATCTCCCACCAGCGGGGCACCGCCCCAGCCGGGACCAGATCTAAGCCCCGACTGGTCTCCCGGCATGTGTGGTGGCGTAGTGCATGTTAGTGTGTGCGTCTATGTAAAGGGTAAGGATAGGACAAGGAGGAGGTAGAAAAGATCGCAAACGATCCGTGGCACGGTTATTAGGATAGTGCTCTGGCATTTGCCTGGTGTTGATCGGAGCAACCACGGAAAACTACCGATCAGAACAGCCGCCCGCACCGGGAGGGGTAGCTCAGTGCATTAACTGATGTCACTGCAGCGCCTCTGACCGGGAGGTCCTAGGTTCGAGTTCTGACGGCGGCAGGATTTTCGACACTAGCTTCTCAGCTAGGTCGAATTCATTCGCTGTCTGGAGGAGAATTCTAGCGGCCGGCTGCTCTGATCGGTAGTTTTCCGTGGTTTCTCCAATGAACACCAGGCGAATGCCGGAGCAATACCCTACCAAACGGGCCACGGACCGCGCGCGATCTTTCCTTCCTCTTCCTTGTCCTATCCTCTCCCTTACACACACACTTACACTAACATGCACTACACTACCACATATTCCAGGAGATCGGTCGGGAGCTTAGAGCTTGTCCCGACTGGGGCGGTGCCCTGCTGGTGGGAGAGTCCTGGTTAGGGAGAAACCCCACGAGCCGGCGGTAGGTCGGCGCCGGATCTCGCCATCCAGTGGGGGAAGATCATCGCCATCTCTCGAGAAAAAACATGCACTACACTAACGGGACTAATGACCAAAGCAGTTGACGCGCCCGGAAACATGAATAAACCAAAGCAACCAAACCAACAGCCGGCCGCTAGAATTCTCCTCCAGACAGTGAGCGTCCTAGCTGAAAAGCTAGAGTGGAAAATCCTCTCTATTCGAACTTAGGGAGGACTATAGGAACTATAGGAACGTAGGGATTCGAACTTAGAACCTCCCCGTCAGAAGCACCGCAGTGCCATCAGTTGATGCACTGAGCCACCTGTGCAGGTACGGTGGCGGAGTTTCGACACTAGCTAGATTAGGGGTGTCCAACTCGCAAGGCTTTAAGGGCCACAACTTAAATCTTTAATATGGTTGCGGGCCATATTATCATTACTCGGACGATCCACAGTATTGTTTATCCCCGCATTGTTTATCTCAACAGTTAGCACGGCTGCCCTGAAACGTGGGGAAGGTATGAAGCCATGCGTGATATCAGGTTCCACCATGTATGACGCTGTGAAACACATTCGGATGATTTTTAATTTCTGAATTTACTAGAAAAAATTCTTTAAATTAAGTGGGTTTTGACACCCTCAGGGCGCGTTCGCTAGGCGCAATTTTCTCGCCCGACGTGGATACAAGGGACATTCACATTTGTCTTATAACCTTTCGCGGGCCACAATAAATGGCAACGAGGGCCGTCAGTTTTACAGGGTCTACATTGATGGGTCACATTTAGCAGTTGTCTTGAAAAGAATTCCATGGACCGGTTGCTGACCGGAAGTTTTCTGAGTGTATTTCTTTTATAGCAGGACAATGCCGAAGCAGTAACTTCACAAACGGGTCATAGCCGCGCGCTATACTTCCCTCCATATTCTTGTTACCCTCCAATCCCTTTACAGACGAACTTACACGTAAATGCACTACACTCCCACGCATGTTAGGAGTCGTCGAGTGCTTGTCCTCGCAGATTGTCCTGCCCCGTTGAGAGTGATATCAGAAAGGGGAAACCCCGCAAAGCGTCGTGTAGGTCGGTGCGAGATCTCGCATTTAAGGTGAAGAAACACACGCACCTTTCGTTATATAGCATCCTATATACTTACGGGAACAATGACATGAGAGTTCACGTGCCTGTTGCCAATTGTTACAATTTCCTGACCACCGCACCTTAGAAAGACGTTTTTTCTATATCAGTATTGTGAACGACCTTCTCTGTTAGAATCGTTCATTAAAAGGTATTTTATGGCTCATATAGTCGCTTATGGCACGAATAATTGCGTCATAACACACGTCATAGCCCATGCCCCGCCCATCCTCCTCGCCCGTCTTCCTTGGTGGTCCTCATGTGTGACGTCATAATACCAACGTTTACGTTGCCAACTGCAAAACTTCTTCCAAAATTTGTTTCACAAAATAAATTGGACTCTTTTAAAAAAGTATAATGCAGATACACTGCGATAATGCGTATGCATATAGTTTACACTGTTGCTTTATTGCTTTCGTACACATTTCAGAACTTGCACTTAGATTGGCACGTTTTCATAAAATGTATGCAAAACACATCAACTAATTGTGAACCAATCTCGATCATGCTTTTGTCCAATTTCCTTAATATTTTGAGCTAATACTTAGAAGCACTCGTAAGAGTAGTGCGTGTTTTAGCTCGGGAATTGGCGGTTGTCTTCCCCTCCCTGGATGGCCAGATCCGGCGTCGACCTACCATCGGCTAACGGGGTTTTCCTCAACAAGGTACCTCCCAGAGCGGGGCACCGCCGCAGCCAGGACAAATTCTAAATCCCCGACCGGTTTCCAGGCATGTGTTGTAGTGTAATGTAGAGACATGTTAGCGAAGGTTGTGTGTGTGTGTGTGTGTGTGTGTGTGTGTGTGTGTGTGTGTGTGTAAGGGGTGAGGATAGGACAAGGAAGAGAAAGAAAAGATCAGAACTCAAAAGACAATGGCAAAAATCCGGCCGCCGTCAGGTCTCCAACCTAGGACCTCCCGGTCAGAGGCGCTGCAGGGACATCAGTTGATGCACTGAGCCACCTCTCCCGGTACAGGGAAACGACGTGACGACAATATCAACAGCGGCAACGATGACAAGAAGAAACGCAACGACTGCGATGATTTTCGCGACGAAGAAAAAACAACAACAATATTGAAATACTTTCTAACGAGTGCGTTTATATCCATCAAAACAGTGTTGAAGAATAAGGACATACACACTTTCTTCTGAAAACAAACATCTGCTTGACCAAGAATGATGTCAGTCATGTGTTATCTCTTGGTTTATTATTCGGAGTTATGCTGTGTGTTATGTCTTACCCTCGCAAAGTTCAGGTCAGGGTTCCCAAAGAACTTTCCAACGGCGAGATAAAACAAAATGAGGCGATGAATGTCTAGCCTGACACAAAAATAACTAGATAAAAAATGAAAACTAAACATCTCTTGTTAGTTTGTGCGTCATAAATACAGTTCTACATCAGGCTTCCTGATTACGTAAAACAAACAAAGGAAATGTATTAACAGAAACAATAGATTTCCTACACAAATGATCGGGAATGTAGTGATTTATTGGCTCACCTTCCATCTTTGTGTATCGAGATTATATCTTCTACCCCTATGAGAAATTTGTAGTGGGCAATGCCGATTCGCGATAAGTTTTCAAGGGGTTCTCCCGTTTCTCCTGCCCCTCATGCTGTTGCTTCATCAATTAAATCTCATCATTATCACCCAAGAAAACCATTCATCTCAGGCATGGTCGAAAATTCTAAGGACTGAGGATATAATAAAGAATTCAAAATTTAATTCGTTCTTAGTCCAGGTATAATAGCATAAACATATAACAATTATATTTAAACAATTAATGGGTAACGTATAGGCCAGAAAATGCCATTTTATTGCTTACAAGTAAAGCGAATATAATATCCTTGAGGGGGTTTATTTATGTAGCACAATCAAGCATGCTCACGCTATCATCGACGGTCGCCAAATACTTGTAGTTTTCCGGCTGATTGATTGGATTTATTATCGCCAAAAAGCTGTCACAATTCAATGATCCTTTTTTGGGGGCGATTGGCAGAGAAATTGAGGAACATTTTATTATATTTTAATTTTATTTTTACCTCAAACAGTTAAAAACTGTGTGACGAGCTATGTAAAAAAGTGTATGCTGTGCATGTTTTCTTAATTCTGGGACCCTACCTTACAAACTATACAAATTGAATACTGAATACATAAAGAAATGAGCGTGTTTGGCAAGAATTGTTAACAATATATTCGCCCCAATGTAATAATATATATTTTCAAAGGCAAATCAGCTATAGATTTGGTTTCTTAACCCTCTCATATTATTCGTGAAGGAATATACTTCTGCCACGAGAAAATGGAGAACGATAATTTGAATAAATATATTTTCCACTTAACTCTGGATTACGTGCACAGATAATGAAGTTACATTAATGTATTTCCCATGAAAAAAATTTCCATTGTTCCGTTGTTCTACACCCATCACTCAGAATTCCATTGCTTTGTACAAATAAGGAGACTGTATAAATATGGTATGAAATTTGGACCCTAAATCTCGACTATAAGTTATACTTTAATTGTTTTTCTCTTATTTATTTAGAATGTGCCGATATTATGTTTTCGAAATCATAAGAGATCATCCCCTCTTATACAAATAGGGTGTCACAATTCAGCTCGTTCTGATAGTTATAGAAGTTTTGGTATTGGTTCCACCAAACGTATGTAAGTTATTGTCCAAATCCCAGGTTGTTCAAAACAATCGAAAATATAAGACAACGCGTCATAAGGAACACTCGTATTTTTGCGCCAAGTTTTGGAGAGGCACACACAGTTACTATTTGTACTTAGAAAGCTGGTAAAACAAAATTTTAAATTCTTAAGTAATGTATTTTGAAAAAATAAAATAATAATAATAATAATAATATAAAATAATAATAATAATAATATAAAATAATAATAACAACAACAATATAAAATAATAATAAAAATAATTCAAAAAATACAAATATAAAAAATAATAAAAATAATAATATTTAAAAATAATAAAAAAAAAAACGTGGCGCAGACGGTTGCGTCACCCGTCGTCTGCGTCCAGGCTGCAGGTTCGAGTCCTTCGTAGGCATGGTCGTATGTGTGATTGTCCCGTCACCTCTCACCATTATCCTATCACCCCATTATTCAAAGAAAAACAACTTTGTCTTATCAAGGGATACAGCCGAAAAGCTGATCCCGATAGTGACGTATGTTAATCGTGTAGCGTGGTCAGAAATGGCCGATACGCAAATAGTAATAATAATAATAATAATAATAATAATAATAATAATAATAATAATAATAGTAATAGATGGTATTTGACGATGTTTTCGCAACGTTAAATTCTCCATCAACAACAACAATAGAGAATTCTGAAACTGAATTGACAGTTCATGTCAGTCTCATTAGTTTTCCTTGCGATGTGGTTACGTTTGCATGTGCTGATCTAAGATTAGAATTATAAATTTGGGGACTTATGGGAAATTTGGTGATGGAGAACACGTGATATACACGTGATATAATTTTATTACCATATTTAATCAAGATTTTATTTCTCCTTGGAGGAAGATTCTCAAAAAAAAACTGTTTAAAGAATCGAGAATTATTCTACAGAGATAGAATTCACCTCACTTACAGACGTAAGTAGTCGAGTAATTATATTAAAATCATTTGAACGTAATCTTTTACAATATTGCAGTCGTAAAAGATAGCTAATTCCTGTAAAGAATTGTAAAAACCTAATTTTTTCATTTTTCTACTATCGACAATATTTGTTTTTTGGTGTGTGTTTTCAATTTATTGTTTAATCGTTTTCAAATTGTTCAAAACCAATAATTAGTAAAATAATTATTATTAATTGTACGTTCATTGTATAACGACATTTTCTTTCTTTGCTGTCTAAATTCTATAAAGTAATAATCTACGTGAAGTGAAGGGTAATATAATTTTATGTAAAGTGTTTATGCGAGTGTTAAAACGCAACTGCAGTTGTTAGTAATCACGTAATTGCTAAAGGTAGAGCAAGTGATAGAATTTTTCAATGCAATGTGTAAATGCTAGATAAAATTGTATTCAAGTATTTAATAGAATATATCTAGAACTCCGTTCATAATTAAAAGATTAACTTGCCTATGTTTCTTTTATTACAAAAAGCAGGTTAAAAGACGAACCCACTCCTGTAGGGCAGTTAGGTATAAAACCTTCCTTTTTTGGTGTGATATTGTCATAACAAGTCACAGGTCAAGTAATACTACTAGGTTACTTGAGTGACCCGCTGTAGGCTTTTAAGTGAATATAGTGAAAAGGTAGAGCGGTCACACTTGTTATAATCGTAAATTTAGAATCAACGATGATCAATCAAAAATTGAAGTCCTTTCCTTATAAAAAAACAAGCATGCAGGATTTTGTAATGTTGATCTTTAAAAATAAATTAAATGAAGTTCTTGGTGCCAGGAGATTTTTCCTTTTGCAATCATTTGATACGAACCGACAGTATTAGTAATAATTTGTCAGGAAGAGAAAAAATATCTCGCCCTTAACAGAAGTAGATATAACATCACGACCTGTTTCATACCTCCAGGGATTCAAATGATCACTTGAGAAAGACGTAGTCAAACATAAACCAAACAATTATTACCTCGACTCAGTTTTTTTCATGGATATCTCTTAGAGGTCACTAGTTAGTATCACTAGGATGTGTGTTACAATTTTTCAGAGGAAAAAGGGTTGAATGCGAAGGAGCATTTAATGCCAACAATTAGTGCAGGCGATTGATCCTAAAAATCATATTGGGCAAAACCTCTACACCTGATCTACCTTTTCCGTGGCAGAAAGTTTGAAGTCCTTCAAATAATCTCGGAGGGAAGTACAGAAGGGAAATTGATTTAATACGGATATACTTGTTTGGGAATATTAACCTAAACCTAAAGGACGTAGTGTAGAAGCTTCTCTAAGGGAGGATTGTGATTACCTAAAATATCGCCAAAAATGATCAATAAAATGCTCTTTAAATGTTTTTAAAATGTCTTAAAAGCAAAAGAGACGTAATCATTTTATCAAAACCTGTTTAAATGAAAATCTCAAGCTGTTGGATATGTAATCGAAGCTTCCTTTCTTCGTTCAAGTGAACTCCGTTTGCATTTCGTTTGGACTGTTCTTTACCAGAAAATCTCTGTCATTAGCTATCGCGAAATCGGCCGAACCAACAATGGCACTGCTCAGCATCATAGAAATGTTAGATTACATACTACGGCTGACATTACAATATCTGAGTGAAGAAATTAAATAGGCTACTGGGAAATTCTGTGGAGAACATTTGTTGCACCTCTTAAATATTATTTGAAGCAAATACCATTAAAATGAAATTAAAATCAAAGAAATCAGCAAAAGCTGCTTTAAAACTGAGGGAGAAAAGTAAAAAGTGACTTATTAGTCAAAGTCGACGAAAAATGCAAAAAAAAAAAAAAAAAGGTATAAAATGGACAATATCCTTTTGTTTTAGCATAAAATGAATTTCAATTCTAAAAGACATTGTTCTGAAGTGAAAAAATGGCATTTCGTTAAAATCCGCCCTTGCGATAACGTATCATTGAATCAAGGAACGTCATTGATCCCGTTTCAAAATATCACGCTTTAATTATTTTGCAAAAGAGAAGAAGAATAAGACGTTAGAAATTCCAATGACCATTCATGCACAGTCCGAGACATTTCCTTCGATATTCTAATTGACATTTGCCTGCAATGATAAGCCTAAATGGCTGAAGAAACTCATTCCTCAGAAGACCGTAAATCAATAGAAATGCTAAACACTGCTATCGCCGTTCTCATGCATCCCCGAGATAACACAAACAGACGGAAAATGATATAAACTCACAAAGGCGATATTACCATATTTCAAAATCAATAAAATATTCTGGAATAGCTCTCAAGCTTGTTAATGCTGTTATTTGTTTTAGTTTTCTGTCTGCAAAGAGAATGACTTGTATTCATCATTAAAAGATACTCATTTTCAAAATTTCCTTACTTAAGGAAACTGCCACGTAAAGATTGACAGTTCAATAAACAAGTTCGCTTACATTAAGAAATCTGTAAAAGTAAAGAATCTAAAACCTTTTCCCTCTTTAGGTTAATTCAGATATGATGTATTCAAATAGTTGATGTGTCATTCACTACGTTCTTGTTAATAACATAAACGTTTTTTTCTCGCAATTGTCCGGTTTTTCATGGCACGTACGACATAATAGTAGTATATGAAATTAGTTTATATGGTTAAGCTTTATTGCATGAGAACATGTTTTGAAAACGCGTGACGTTAGGAATGAGTTTTTAAATTTGTACGAATGCAAGCAGAATTAAAGCAGCATTATAAACAAGTTTCATACGCTATTTTTATACTCTATAGCAGCATTATAATTTTTTAAGAGAATCGAACTTAATTTTGAGAAACAACTTTCAAGTGACGTCTCGAGTATTTGACATCTGTGCGTGAAAACTGGTCGGCTGTAGAGTTCATCGCAATCTCTCCAAGATTCTCTCGTTGCGATTGGTTGAATGTGTGATGATGCAATCATTCATACCGTAAAATCTAATACGTCATCATTTGTGCTGTAAATGGTCGTTTTATGAACGATTTCTTGTAACAGAAAAGGTCGTTTATAATGCTGGCACACAAAAGGAGTATTAGTAAATGATTATCTGGAATACTTATAGAACAAACCTTTACATGACGCACGGTCATTTACATCATTAGTCCTAAAATATTTTAACAAATCATTGCCCGGTAATTATCCCAATCCATGTATTGTGAATTACGCAGAACAAATTAATCGAACTTGTTGATAACCTTTTTCTTTTCTTCTGGCTATTTAATTAATTATGTCTAAGTACTGATGTTAATGTCTTTGTGATTAGATGCTCAAGTTGATTTTACGTTTTGAAAGGTAAATGTTATTGGTAGGAAGGTGAAGAGGACTTGACTTGATCATTTCGACAAATTGTATTCTACATGCAAATGGTGCCCAGAGACAAAATATTAAATGCGTGTTTTGCTAATAATAATAATAATAATAATAATAATAATAATAATGTTATTTTAAAAAAATATTATTAATAACTCGTTTTAGGAATAGGGTGATTAATGCAATTAATTAATAACCATTAGAACACAAACATCCTGAATCTGATTCATTGATGAAATTGCATCAATCTTCTTACCATTTCCAATGTATTACACGTATAAAGTAATCGAAAGATCCAAGATCACTTTCCGCGTTTAAAAAGAGCGCTTACGTCACTACTACTGGTCATCTTTCAGTAGCGTCACAGCATAATAAGTTGTTCCTCAAACTATGATCCTTGGCAAGAGATTTCTTCAACATTTCCTCGCTGCCATGCGTCATAATTGACGCACTCTGCAATTGCCTGATATGCATGATTCATTATCACGTGCCCGGTTTAAAATGCATTGTGAACCAGTGCAGTGCTATTTGGATTTCCTGTCAAAACAACTATTCCTTTATTCATAACCCCGAAGGCGTGCTTAGTTTTTAATGCAATACGGAGTATTAACGACCTCGATTGAAAGACATTCGTATTTTGATAAAATGTAAAACTTGCAAATTCCTTATTTTTATACAATATAGGCTACAGTAATATATTATATTATAGCATTGTATTATTTAGTGTTATATATAATTAGTAATATATTAGTGAAGTTAAAAATAATCAGTACGTATTTCTCGATGTTTTCCCGAAAATGTCGTAGCCTTCATCAGCAGACAAAGGTTTGTTTCTTAATCAAGACGGTAATTGATCATCTGCCTAATGTGGCGTTTAGAACATCAATGTAATACTATTGAGATATAGTGAACTCATGCACGGTAAAATGCTGTGGAACACGAAAAAAATACTGCCATTTCTTTAATAATTATGAGATTTAGTTTTTAGCCAATATTTGACCAACGTAATGTTTGGTTGATGTTTTTGTTCGAAATGATAAAAGCATCCATTCGCTTAACTGATTTTTGTGTCGAAAATTCAGACTTGGCTTATTGCATGTTATTTTTTCTATCAAACATCGAATACCAATGTTGTTTTCTTCCAAAATACTGATGAACGATTCCAATGAATTATAAGATATTGGTGCTTCATCTTCTGTTTTCGTCTTCTCTTCATCTTCTCTTCTACTTCGTTGGTGTCTTTTTTATCATCACTAAAGAGAGTAATCTTTACTTTATTCTGTTTTCCTTTGATATTTTCATGTAATCCAAACTTCAGTTTCCTTTTCTCTGTATCTTCTTTTTTTTAGGGAGTATCTGTCAGGATTCTAGACCTACCAGGTTTACTGCCCCTGTTTGCATTGAAATCATTATAGGTTTGGCCTGAATGGTGGAAATAACTGAACTAGAAGTACCAGACAGAGATCAGTGGCATCAATAGGTTCGCTGTAAGCTCATCAGAAGCTGTAGGTGCACGTGAGCCGCACGTGAATATCCATTCTTCCGAAGTTTGATAGCTTCTTGTAAATTTTCTATAGAGATTTTTACCAGCTTGTTACCTTATTTACTCCATGGCATCTAAAATCAAAGAAAATACACATGCAAAACTCAGTTATTTGTTCTTCCAGCCGGTCCAATGTGTAAGGGATAATTGTGGCCCATGGAACAATGATATGACGAAAACATACATGAAGTTAACATGAATTGATCCCATCGTCACGCCTGAGGTAATGATCAGTACTCTGCCCTTGCCCTCGCCAGAAACACAATAGTTCCGTTTTGAGGCTCAGCTGGCAACTCTTCAGATTTTCTCGCTCATTATACTTTTCCTACAGCACCCTAAAACAAATTGTTACCTCAATGTGGAACTTATTGCCAGAATTGATTACTAAAGGTCAGAAGCGCATTAAATATAATTAATTGAATCTTGAAATCAAGTACAAAAAGCGTTTGTTATGACTTAAAATATCAGGGAACAAGCGCTCCTACGGGCACAAATTCTAACTCAGGGCAGCGAAACTCTAAGCTAATGACATTGCAAACACCCTTGACAAGCACCATCTTTCCGGGCATTACTTCTTCGATATTGAGAAACAGAAACCCAATAGGATGTCAAAGAGTGCCCGCAGCATGCCATTGTTGCCAACTTTCTATTATTTTTTGCTCATATACATCAATGGATGATGGTTCAATTGGATGCCCTTCAAGTACACCGCAGCTAAAAGTCATTTGGACAATTATCCATGATGTCACCTGGTAAGCTTGAAACCAATAATACCTGTGACCATCATTGTTACGTTCGACAAGACGGCACTGAGCGACCCGGAAATCAATGATTGGTTGATACAAATTATTTTAATCAATGAATCAATCATCGTTCTTCGGGGCCGCTCAAACACATATTGCCGAATACGCCGCATATTATATTGTGAGTGGGCGCTTATGAAAGGGCTCAATTTGTGACGAAATGGCAGCATTTTTAAATTAAATATAACATTAGAAATTTAAAAACTTAAAATTTAATTGAAATGATAGAACACTTATTGTAAATTTTAATGTATGTATTGATTAATCGGCCTAAATATAATTGATTTAATTGTGCCTATTAATTGTATAAAATCATTGTTTATTGTACTAACTGCGATTAATCCCTACTTCCTGACGAATGAACAAAATAAATACACATATTTAGTATAACAGGACACATTCTTTCCCGAAATGAACTACTTTTTCCGCCCAGCGAACTACCAGACATGACCCGTAAGTACAGATCCTACCGAGTAATGACAACACTACGTGAGTCGTTCGCTGCAGCAAGGGTTGTCTATGGTGTTACCGAAGACAGTGCGAAAAAAACTGACCAAATTATTAATTTTTTCAGTAACTTCCAGTTCGTGACGCTAATTTTTCCCAGCACATAAATACTGAATATCTTTCAATAGAAAAAATATTAGCTCAGATTTCGACCTGCACCCTTTGAAAGGTCACTTGTCAGGTATTATTAAAGGCTTACAACACAAATTTAAGTTGGTCCTTGCATTTTGATACGCTAAAGTATCGTTCATCGAACGTCTGCTTCGAAATGTTGTTCTATTCTCCTACCATATCATTAGCATATAATATCAGTTAATTGATACAGATAATAGCAAGGAGCATTACAATTGATATTTTAAAATAGCAAAGACAGCGGTAGTACGTAGAACTCCTAACCTTCACTCTGCGAATTAAAAATCTAGGAAGAGAAAAGTTTTTAATGCAAACTGCTCATGACTAAATCAAACAAAACTGGAGCCAGATGGACAGGGGTTTCTTCAATTTGGAAAAGATCGTACGTGTGGTTTAGGTGCTAGTAGTGTTCACAGACGGACAGACAAGTAGACAGACAGACGGACGGACGTTTTGAAAAATTTTTCGTATCGGGGGACCCAAAAACGTGTATTTCCGTTGAAGTCTCGAAATCTATTTTCCGCAGCATTACATAATTTTCTACGTATATTACTCCCGTATATGCCTATGTATACGAGAAAGTAAAAAAGGGAGAGACATAACATCTACAAGCGTCATAGACTTTCCCGAATGTCATTAAATACTCATTGAACGAAGTTATCCGCGCTGACCGCGCGGTCGCAAACAGCCTTGGTGATCACACACAACAGAAGAGAATTTCAGGTAATTCTGAAACGATGTTAAAAAGCAGTTAGAGTACTCATGTTTTTTAAATTAACGGTATTCAATGCAGAATTTTGTTCTCTTTGAAATGGTTAAGGACACAAGTGTGTGTGTATCGAAATTAAATGTTTTAGACATTTAGTCAGCTTTTCAAATTCTTTTTCAGCGTGGACAGTGCCCTGCTATGGGAAATAAATCGAAGGGAAAGCCCTGGAGAGCCGACGTTGTGATCGGCGCCGGATCTCACCATCCGGCGGGGGACGTAATCGTTACCTCCCCTGATAAAACATTCACTACACTAACGACTCTAAGATTCATAGCAGTTGATGTATTTAGAAATATCAATCAAACAAAAAACAAGAAACGAGCAAAAAGCGGTTCCCTTTAAAATCCGGTTCGAGTTTTGTAAGTCAGTCAATAAGGGGAGATTGTTGGATAATTTTTTAGTATATCCGTTCCCTAACGACCGGAATTTTCCTCTTCAATGGTTTTTCCATGAACGTATTGTTGCAGTTTAATGCCATTAAAGAACCTGGAACAGTGCCAGGACGCGGTATGTTGGTGTTCAAATACGCGGATAGTTATGACGGCTTAAGGAACATATCTGTCGACGTGCGTTAGTTCATTCAATGAAATATGCCTACTGCAATACAATAAACTTGTTTCAAAACAGCAACCCATTCGTAGCGGTCCGGCCAACTGCGTCACCTGTTGTGTTGTGGGACCGAAAATAGAACGACTTCCCTCCCCAACCGACGTCATTACTTAAGTAAGTACTCTCCTCTTTTTCCTGTGCACCTGTATTCAGCAGTTCCTACCTACGTAACCGTCGGGGATTTTCCTTGCAACACAGCCTCCTCTCACGTCACGCAGATCAGAACAGTTGGGTGAGCATCCTGGCGTAGCAGAACGGAACGAGATGGGGTGAGACGAGACGAGAAGGGATTGGACGGCAATGGACGAGACCGGGTGTGACGTTGACTACCCCGTCAGAACGGGTGAGAACGAAAAGAAAGCAGGCACCAGACGACCAGAGAGAGAAAAAGAATATGAGAGCGGAGAGAGAGAGAGAACAGGACAGAGAGGGAGAGAGAGAAGAAAACAAGACATGTCGGGTTTGGTCCAGTCACGAAAAGGTGAACGAGCGGCTTAGGGCGAGTGGGACAGAATACGAAATGTGGATCGAGAGGGGCGGGGCAAGAGGGACGGAAGGACCGGGGCGAAAGGCTCGGGTGCGAGAAAAAAGGCGAGTTGGACGGAGTGAGAGGAACGAGGCGAGAGGACCAAGACCTGACGGCACTGGACGGGACGGGAAAGGACAGTCGAGTGAGGCGGGTCAAGGCGACCGCAAAGCAAGCTGTGGGGACGGAGGAGCGGGAAGGAGCAGGGCGGGGCGGGGCGGGGCGGGGCGGGGAAGGGCGGGGCTAGCGGGGCGGGGCTGGCGAGGCGGGGCGGGGAGGGGCGGGGAAGGGCGGGGAAGGGCGGGGAAGGGCGGGTAGGGCGGGGCGGGATGGGGCGAGGGCGCCGGGATGGAACTTGGAGGGGATTGACGTTAGCCGAGTTGAGTGGCCCTTTCGGGGAGCAGTGCTCCGCCCAGGGCAGTTCGTTCTTGGGGCCCAGCCTTGAAGAAGCGCAACGGGAAAGCAAGCGAAAACGCCGCCCCGGCCGGGATTCCCAGCGGTGACAGACGCGTCACACCCTGGCACGGCGCACGCCCAGGTTTATTAATACACTTTGGAATAAATGCTTGCGTCACGGCGCCACGCGCGCGAGGCGACACGGGGCCCGCGGCGGACACGGGGCGACCACTGAGGTATCGCCCCCGCGCTGCGGCAGGTGGGCGGGGCGAAGAACGGGGAGAAAGAGAAGAAGCACAAGAAAGAGGATAAATTACAAAATATCAAAATCAAATTATTTATCGCTCACCACATGAAACAGATTCATGTGATACACAGATGCTGGTTTGTGTTACGACTTTTTAATCAGTCGATCTCAACAAGTATATAAACGAAGGATCTTAAAAACAGAAGATGATGTTTAAAAAGTGGTATAATTGTAAAAAAAATTATGTTTTGGCACATTGTCATTATATTCATTAAAGTACAAAACATGAAACTATGTATATTACGTTTTCAATACAAGATGTGAAACAATAATTATATTTCCTTTATTCATGGAAAAGATTGTGATCACGACAAATGTAAGAGAAATTTCTGGATACTTGAACTTGGTCTAGGGAAAATAGTTCTAATTACTTGCTTGCAGTTTATTTGAATAATTTAATTTCATCCTCAGGGATATTACAGCACTCTACACAACAGCACTCAGAAGTAAAAATAATAATAATACCTTACAACAACAAACAAGAACTAGAGCTAAATATACCACACAGCTGTGGTTACAAAACAGTATGTGACGCAAAGTACATAGTATGTACTTTGCCCATTTGCACTTCACAACACCTCATATCTGCGATTAGCATTGTTGAGAAGAAAGGAAACTAGCCTATAATTTACTCGGTTAAGCAAAAAACATACTTCCGGGAACACAATCAATTACAAAGGTAAACACAAAGCAATACTACGAAACAGTTATAGTAAACTAAAAATAAACAAAAAAGTTAATGATACCATGATTATAAAATTAACATACAATGTTTCAAGTTATTCCAGGTTGTTGCACTGATCAGTATTCATATTGTAATATCATTCAAATAAGAATATTGCTCAATCCATTTTTGTTTGTTTTTGTAGGGTAATGTTCATTATAAATGAAACATGTTATATAATGTTTTCATTTTGGATTCTATTTGATGTCATTGCCGTAATGTGTGTAAAATCGGCATAGGCTGGTAATCAAGACTTATTTTTTGTGATCTCATGCACAGCCCTGCGTATGGAAATAAATTTTCCAAAACGTCGGCAAACAAATAATTAAACTATATTCCATTGACCACATACCCCATGAACCAACTATTTCTTTTATTTTTCAAAGTATTGTGTTTCGCGTAATGCTGAGCTACTACGTATTGGTCGCGATTTTTCAAGTGAAAGGGGGAGGATAGGACAAGGAAGAGGAAGGAAATATCGCGCGCGGTCCGTGGCCCGTTTGGTAGGGTACTGCTCCGGCATTCGCCTAATGTTGATCGGAGAAACCACGGAAAACTACCGATCAGAGCAGCCGGCAGCTAGAATTCTCTTCCAGGCAGTGACTGAATTCGACCTGTCTGAAAAGCTAGTGTCGAAAATCCTGCTGTCGTCAGGACTCGAACCTAGGACCTCTATTATACCTATATTATAAGGTAACCGATAATAATGCTAGAGACTATATGTTGTACCACCACTAGTTACAAAAGGCCTTTCATTCAATTCGTCTTACTGGCAGAAGTGGCTCAGGACACCAATTATGCCACTGCAGTACGTCTGACCCGGAGGTCCTGGGTTTCCAGTCCCAACAGTGGCAGAATTTTCGACGCTAGCTTGTCAGCTAGGTTGAATTCAGCCGTTATCTGGAGAAGAATTTGGCTGCTCTGATAGGTAATTTTTACATGGTTTTTCCTACCAACATCAGGCGAATGTCGGAGCAGTACCCTAATACACGGGCCACGGACGAATGTGGTTTTTCCCTCCACTTCCCTGCCGCAATCTCACCCCTTACTTACATACACTCGCAAGCACTACAGTACCATGTCGGGAACTTGGAGCTTCTCCCAGCTGAGGTCGTGCCACGCTGGTGGGAGATGGGGAAAATGCCCGAAAGTCGACGTAGGTCAGTACCGGATTTCGCCAGCCAACGGGAATGGTCCGCCACCTCCCACAATAAATCATCCACTACATTTACGGGACTAATTACCTTAGCAGTTGACGGGTCGGAATAACTAATCAATGACCATTCTTCTTTCTATGAAGAAGACTATTGTTTAATAATTGTTGGACTATCGCTAAATAGTTGTTTCCCAACTGATCTTATGTCTCGGTCGCACGAATTTGAAATTGATTTTTCCCAAGGTATCCATGCCCTCCCGACTCGGTGACAGAAATGCATCGAAAAGCAGGGGAACTACATTAAACCAATGTACTTGTTTTAGCTCTATCTGTAGTACAGGAGCTGTAAAAATATTTCTGGTTTCCATTTGACTCACCCTTTTAAAAATGGCATCATTTGGATTTTCTGTCAAATTGTTTTCAACCACTCCTACCACTACAATATTGAAGATGTAGATTTTTGATTAATCACTTTAAAATTTTAAATAAAAAACAGCTGAACGACAAGAAATATACTCTCATAATTGCAATGAATTAAATCTTTTTACAAAAACTTTCTTCAGGAATACTACAATAATATAGTATACAATATATTCGCAATGACATTATTGGTGTGTAAAGCACAAAAGTTCGTTCCACGCCAAGAATATCAAATAAGTTGCACTGTTCTATAACACAAGTGAATAGCTAATATTTAACGGCGGACGGCCTCTTCCTCGGAGCCTCGCTGTCACACGACGTCAGCTGTGTCATAAGCAGTGATGCAGTGAACGTGAAAATTCATGACAAACGCGCAATATAAGAAAGGAGTTGAATAATACGATCAGATATTTGCATTTCAGGTAAAATCGTAACTGTAACATTTTTTAAATTTTTTCTGTAGTTACTGGGTATCTAATGTTTTCTTAGACACCACTCACGTGACCGGTGACTACACTGGTTTATTTCAATTTCTGGGCGCAATGGAAATCTAAAAAATTGATAGAGTACTTTTCGTATCTAGAGAAATCGTTAACATTTGAATTTAATACTATAACCTCATGAAATTTCTCGCCCCTACCTTCTCGCAAAATTACGCGAAAAGTGCTTAAAGTTTCGAAAAATTGTACATGACCTAATTTCATAATCTATCTTTAAGGAACAGATTTCATTAATGGAAAAATCTCTATTTTTAATATTTTACTTGTGGAAAAACCCTGAAAAATGTTAAACTTTTGCAATTTTCGAGAAATCAGAATTTTCAACGAACATTTGACCTGCACCATTCTCTTGAAAGTCTTTCACGCTATCCAACAACAAAATTTATTAAAAAACGATGGAGATATTTTTTTGAAAATATGGAAAATATCCCAGGAGCTTCATGAAAAGAACCTACGAAAATAAAATATCGGTTTAAATTTCAAGGGGCCGCGACATCAGTCAGATCGATTGGTGAATATCAATTTTGGACAAAATCGTCAGAACGGTTTAGCCGCTATCTTTGTTCACAGACAGGCAGGCGGACGAACAGACAGACAGGCGGACGAAAAGACAGACAGGCTGACGAAAAGACAGACAGGCGGACGAAAAGACAGACAGGCGGACGAAAAGACAGACAGGCGGATGAACAGACAGACAGACGGACAGAGAGAGACAGACAGACGGACGGACGGACGGACGGACGGACGGACGGACGGACGGACGGACGGACGGACGGACGGACGGACGGACGGACGGACGGACGGACGGACGGACGTTTTTCTCTTCATTCGATTTTTCGGAATCAAAGACCCACGAAACATGGATTCGGCTACACCGCGTGATAGAGGATATTTTTCTAAATTTGGAAACTGGATTTATCCGCTTTTTCGTTACCAGGGCCTTATAATATGCAGTTTTTCTGCCGAAGATTCCCACGCAGCATTACAATAATTTCTCTCCTCTTCGTAGGTAGAAAGTAAAATAGGTCGCTTCCCAAATCAGTACTTGTGAAACATACTACTGGCAGTGGCAAAGCCAATTCGAAAGCCTCTAATCAGTGAAACTGTTGGCTCAAGAAGCAAGGAATTTCCATTGCAGACAAGGGGAAACTTCATGTTTACGAAATTTGCAAACCTACTACGTACACAAATGATTAGTAATGGGTACGGTCATTACAGATGAGTAATAACAAAAAAATTAATTCAATGAAAATATAACCGTTTCATTCACGTATTTATTTATTATTATTATAATAAATTTATTACAAATAATTTATTATTTATTATTATTTATTTAGTATTATTTATTTATTTATGTATTTATTTAGTCAAAAACTGTATGTGACGTATGTGGGAGAAAATCATCTGCGCACGCTTTCTTGAGTTTCAGAATCCCTTCCCAACAATTCAAGTATTAATAGTTGAAAGATGAAATAATAATAATAATAATAATAATAATAATAATAATAATAATAATAATAATAACAATACATTTTAAAAAGCGAGAGATTAACATTTCAAAAACTAGATATTTTCGTGGCCGAATTATAGAAAACTTCTTTGTAACGGTAATTATTTGTAACGGTAACGTGTTTATCAAACTATTCAACTCGACCCTACAGAAATGGCAGCGAGTGGTGACTAATATAGAAACCTTCGATCTCACTCCCCGTTTTTGAATAGTTTGTTAGTTTTATCGTACTTTACCATTATGTTACAATTAATAAGATTGTGCGCAAGAATAATGTGCGCTTAGGCGTTTGTCAGAAAACACGTTATATTGTGGCTGATTTTGGAACGGTGTTCAATGCTACAAGATAAGCATATGACCACAAACCGACAGAACAGTGAAAACAATATTTGCAGATACTATATTTAATGTAAGTCGTGTTGCTTAAAAAGAACGTGCTGATTGGAAGTGTCGTCAAACATGTCCGATTGAATTTTAACACCAAGACAACTCGTTACATTTTTAAGCAACCCAAACAGTACTCTAAAAACCTCAGGCTTTATTGGCACGAGTTGAAATGGTTTAATCGCACAGACGATTACTGTCTATAATTTTGCACTTGAGCCTGGAATAGTAGCACGCTGTACCCATAACCAATGCATGTGCATTCTCCAAAGGTAGACGAATTCGGACACTGGCTGTTCGCACAGAAGACTTCAATTTCCACCCATCTTAGAGAATGGCGTCAAATTCGGAAGTGGAGAAAATGATTATTATTTTCAAATTTTTATCATTTTATTTTAAAAAAGTATGTTCGCGTTTATTGATATTTTTAGGTTTAACTCCATTTTACGGTAATATTAGGACTGAAAGAGTGAGTGCACAACTACGTACACCTTCTTCTCGATTTAACGATGTAGATAAGCGACAAATGATAGACAATTGTCCACCTAATACAGGTATATTAAGTGTAATAATACAAAGTTCTCTCGAGAAAAATGTAAAAAAAAATCATTCTGTAACGGGCGGATTCTGAAAGTATTTCGAGCGGGATCCATTTATGTTATGTTAAAACACCCACTGTTTTACAATGTTAGTTTCTTCTTGACAGGCCTCTGCTTGGGTTTAATGGGAATACTCCAACGTGACACGATCAACATGTGACCATTTTGTTGAATAAACTGAGTAAAATGAGAAAAAATTAAACCTGGGCCCCTAGCTCCCGTGCCCCCTAGATCTGCCGCTTTTCTGTTCTCTCTTTTGCCTATTCTGGATATTTGTTCAGGAGCCACCCCTGCGTCATGGTTTTCTTTCTATGTCGCTACATGCCCATTTTAGCATTGAGCTGACATCCCTGTAATTGTAGTCTCCTGAAGTTTCGTTTATATTTCTTATTTATTTATTATTTATTGAATATTTACTTATTACTTATTTATTTATTATTTATTGAATGTTTACTTATTACTTATTTATTTATTATTTATTGAATATTTACTTATTATTTATTTATTATTTATTGAATATTAACTTATTATTTATTTATTACTTATTGAATATTTATTTTTTCTTTATTTGTTTTTCTTTATTTATTTATTCATTAAAATTAATTTTCGGAGAGACGGTACAACGGTTATAGTTCTCAAGACCAGTAATCAGCATTGCCATCGTCGAGTCTCGATGAGGCCTTTACCTTGCGTTGTAATGATACGTATGAAGACGATGAACATTATGTTGGAGTAATGACTATGAAAAAGGAGATGGTGGTATGTGAAGGGGGAGGAACAGTAGAATCGCGAGAAAAAACATCGTGAACCCTCTTTGTCCACCACAAATTCCACGTTGACAGGAGGGGGAATGAAACCGTTGTCCCAGCGGTGAATGCAAGCAGATTCCCCGGTACTTCATATGTCACCTCCCGCTGAATTGATTTATCGATAATTTTGTGTTTCAGGACACGTCACTACTATCCCGTTAGCGCAGTGAATATTTCATCCCGGGGAGAGGCAGTGATTCCGCTGGGTGGTGAGATCCGGCACGTCGGCTTGCGGGGATCGCCCTCCCTTAGCGGGGCACCGCCGCAGTCGGAACAAGCTCTGAGCGCCTTCAGGTCTCCGGGCTTGTGTGGTAGCGTAGTACGTGTAAGTGTGTGTAAGGGGGAGGATAGGACAAGGAAGAGAAAGGAAAGATCGCGCGTGGTCCGTGGCCCGTTTGGTAGGGTACTGCTCCGGCATTCGCCTGGTGTTGATCGGAGAAACCACAGAAAACTACCGATCAGAGCAGCCGGTCGCTAGAATTCTCCTGCAGGCAGCGACTGAATTCAACCTAGCTCAAAAGCAAATGTCGAAAATCCTGCCGCCGTCAGGACTCGAACCTAGGACCTCCCGGTCAGGGGCGCTGCAGTGGTATCAATTGATGCACTGAGCTAGCGTTCCCGGTATAGAAATATTAGAGGGTATTCTAATAAAGGGACCATTTTCATTAGATCTCTGCAGACTCTAATCGAAATTAATAACTTGTCGGCTAAATATCAACACAGCAGGTTTCATAACATCATTTCGCTTCTATGTAAGTACCTATTGTGCTCCTAAGTTAAATAGGAGAAAACCAACTCAAAATTCACCCCGGAATTGAATCCGAAATTTTCGGATGGAAATCCTAGTCGCCGCTTGCTGTCATTTCGCTTCTAGACGGAAATTCCTGGCGTCGTCTATCATCTTACAAGATTCGGTTGTAAGAAGAGTGAAGGTTTCGAGGCTACCATGAAGATTAGGAATATCGCAAGTGTTGAGAAGCCAAATGCCTCGACGGAAATCCGAGTCGCGACCTGTCGTCCTCTCGCCCCCAAGCGGAAATTCCTCACCCCGACGCGGCTTTCTATAAATACGTACAGGACGCGCGTCGCGTTTTGTCTGGTGCATGAACGTGGACGCTTCTTAGCGGGAAAATATCAGTTGCCATCGCCGCCTCCGCGCGCCGGTGCGGAAACGTCACGGAAAACCCCGGAGGGAAAATGTTTCGGGAGTTGGGATGGGTATTAATTTTATTTCTTTTATTTCTTTTATTTATTTTATTTATTTTATTTATTTTATTTATTTTATTTCTTTTATTTCTTTTATTTCTTTTATTTCTTTTATTTCTTTTATTTCTTTTATTTATTTTATTTATTTTATTTATTTTATTTATTTTATTTATTTTATTTATTTTATTTATTTTATTTATTTTATTTATTTTATTTATTTTATTTGCTGAGATGGTTCTATAGAAACATTGAGTATATTGAAAGGCCACGGACGCGAAACCGGCGTCGTTAGCCGAATTCGTTAACTACATGAAGTCCCGAAGGTTAAGAGAATTCGAGACAACGCGGCTTTTTCATTCACAAACAAAACATCGAAAACATAAGAAAATCAATCAAAAAACATATATTAAAAACCATCGGATTCAATCATTAGATGTTCAAAACATCAATGTCGTCAACATCAAGAGAAAACCGTTTTTTCCATTAAAGTGTACAACAATACGACAACGCCAATATGTAAGGGCACCGGACGATGCAGACTAAATATCTTAGTTTGTCTTACCCGAATTCACAGAATTTAAAATTTCGCCTTTGTTGAGACTTTTCAGAAGGTTCACAGAACATGGTGTAATGCTTCATCCTCTAAATGAATCGTCTATACCGACTTTGCAATATATCCTGATTTAATATATTTTGGGTTTCTCGGAGCGACAATTGCTATGGTCGTTGTTAGTCCTGTTAGTGTAGTCTATATTATATCCCGTGAGGTGGCGATGGTTCTTCCTCGCTAGAACGTGAGATCTGGCGGAGTCCTACACGTCGATTACTAGGTTTCTTTCTCCTGGTATCTTCACCAGGGGCACTGCCCCAGTCGGGACAAGCTTTAAGCTCTCGACTGGTCTCCACACACGTGTGATTTAGTGCAAAATATGTGTGAGTGTGTGTTTGTATATGTGTAAATGGAGTGGAAAGGACAAGGAAGAGTAAAGAATGATCGCGCCTAGGCCATGACCTGTTTGTTAGTGCCTCGTTCTGACTTTTCCTTGATAGAGATAGAAAGAAACCCGGAAATCTCCAAACATAGGAACCGACAGCTAGAATTCTCCTCCAGCCAGAGGCTGAATCCTACCAAGCGTATAGCAGAGGGTCTTATTGGCGAATTGCCTTAGAGATTATTCTCACATATACATACATCAAATTAATTTTTTACTATTTTTAGCGATAAAATCTTGAAATAGATTTTTTGGTCAATACGATATCTAAATTATGTTAGTGAAGATTTCTTGAAGATTATCATTCTGTTTACTAGCCCAATGAACAGCGGCCCAAAACTTTTACACATTAATTTTATAATGCATTTGGACACAAAACCAATATTGACAACAACTGAGCCCGAATTTCGAAGAGTATTTGCTGTCTAGATCCTGTTCATTACTCAAAATAGTACCCCGAAACTGTACGTGGATGGTGCGCCGAACGGAAATAGAAATCATGGCCGACCTCGAAAACCTTGGCCCAAAACATTTAAGGAATATCTCAAGGGATGCTGCAAATTAGATATTGCTAGAAGAGCGGTGAAAATGTGTCCCGCCCAGGAAACGAACATCATGGTAAAGATTATGAATTACGAATATTAAGGCACGGGAGTATTTTTTAATGTTTTATTGTTCTAAATTACTTATATTATTAGAGTTATATATTTTGAAAACATCCAATTTGAAAATTTTCATGAGAACGGCAGATGGAATGATATTATTTTATTTATCACATTCACATAATCAGTGACGCAACCATGATTTTTCTATGGTGGAGGTCAATACGTATCAGTGGAAAGGCAATAGTATTCAGCCGACTGTTTTCTTACGCAGAATTTGTCAATGATGGTGAATTTCAAATTTATGTTTTGATTTTTAGATATTTGTATCGTAATCAATAAAGATATTGAATGATATTCGTTACTATACAAAATTTGTAAAACCATTTGTGAATATGTGACTTCGGTGTCTGAGGTGGGAGATTAAAGCCTCTGCACATAATCGAAATATTGAATTCGTGTAACCATTTAGAAAAGCGTGCTACATTGATGTCATTCATGGCGCGTCAACAGCTAAGGTATTAGCCCCCTAAGTGTAATGCATGTTTTATCGCGGGGGCGGTGATCTTCCTCGCTGAATGGCGAGATCCGGTGGCAACCTCCATCTGCTTGCGGGGCAAGTATCTCCCAACAGCGTGGAACTGCCCCAGCCCACAAAGGCCGGCGAAGGACAAAGAAGAAAAGAAGGAAAGCCGCGAAGGCCCGTGGCAGGTTTGTTGGGATACTGCTCTATCATTCGCCTGGTGTTGATCGGAGAAACTACGGAAAACTACCGATCAGAGCAGCCCATCGCTAGAATTCTCCAGCAAGCGGTTGAATTTCTACACAGCTAGCTAGTGTCGAAATTCCAGCCACTGTAGGGACTCAAACCCTGGGACCTCGCGGACAGACACTGCAATATCATCAGGTGATGCCCTGAGTCATCATTACCGGTTAAAAAAGCATGTCACACCTATCGAACACACTCAAAATTCAAGATTCTGCGACACTGGCTAGATTGTATTCATTTATCACAATCATATATAAAACGGCCTTGTCCATCACGACCCCTGTGCGAGCTCAATTCACAAGAAATGGAATATTTGAATTGCGGGTTGCATAATGATTTTTTTAATATCACTCCTACGGGTGTGATATTACACTTCTACAGGAGTCGTACCCCTAGAGTATTATATTCCCCATCGCAATTTCCTAGTAAAAATGAATACCAAGTTTTGTTGAAATGGCATTATTCCCGCGTGGGAGAGTTGAGCTGGAACACAAACACGCACATACACATCCATTATTTGTTGTATATTATTATTTTCGACAATGGGTACATTTGTGAGGCAAAGTTTACACCCTCCATGAGACAAATAATAGTATTAAGTGTATTAATTATTATGTGTCATGGATTGTTTATAATATCACAAACATTCGCATTTTTGCACACATTTTCCAAAGAGACTAAAATTAAAATTAAAAAAATCTGTTTTAACTAAAACCCAACCGTCGAAAAATCTTAATAATATTCACAACAATTTGCGTTTGGAGGGAAACGTCTGAGATTTTTTCGAAGCTGTTCTAGGGTTCTAAGATAGTGTAAATTAGTATTTTTCATTTTGTGAAAAACATTGACTTTGGCGCGAAGAAAATATTTAATTTTTTTATAGAATAAAATATTTTCTTTTTTTCATATTGCTTTCAATCAGATAAGATAGTATTAACTTCACGAAAAAAATTAAAATATAAAACATGTTGTAGCACAAATGAGATATATCAAGGAATGGATGTGCAAAAATTAGGAGTGAACAGCGGCAAAAAGGTGTATATTATGTTAATTGATACTATGAACACAAAAAATGATATATTGAATCTTCACTAAATTTATTAATCATTAATAATAAACAGACATCCATAATTGCTTTTTGCCGCTGTTCACTCCTAATTTTTGCACACCCATTCCTCGATATATCTCATTTGTGCTGCTTACATATGAATGTTTTAGCCACCAAATTAGACGCCGCCTTCGGCATATTATAAAAAGACTTTACATGAGAATGTTGTTAAACATTAATATCTCTTCAATATGTATGTTTAATTTATTCCTTTGTTTTTTATTACTTAAAAATGTTATGTTTATTGTCAACCGCTTGTCAAATGCTTTTGAAAAGGCACATGCTAAATGTGCGAAACGTTAAGCACCAATAAATTTATATGAATTATACGTCTCAATTCCTGGTATCATCGTGGATTGATCCTATTTGGTCCAATAAATTAAAAAAACATCTTTCTACATAATAATAATAATAATAATAATAATAATAATAATAATAATAATAATAATAATAATGTCACAATAACACAAATTTTAGAAACAGGAATTCATGGAGGATAACACTTCCAAAGATATTAACAGTTATGCTGTACTCATCGTACGATACTCAGCGGGATTGTGTCATGGAGAATTACAGACACATCAATACAGCACATTACATCAGGCTGCACACGTATAGCTGGAACAGAGAACAGCAACAGGCATGATGCGCCAGCGAAACTAATCGGCCAAGAATTGGCCCAGAAGTACCGGGCAAGCAAGGTACTAGTTCCGCACTATGTGTACAATTATACACTTCCGGACAATGTTTTGGAGAATCATTTTTATCGGCTGTACTGGGACAGAACGATTCTCACAGACTATTCCGTCAACTTTAATCGACTTGATATGTTATGTTGAATAACGCAAACAGGCAACTCAATATGTCTCAATCAAGAACTCAACTCATGATGTCTCAATCACGAACACGTTCAATCTTCGGTTGATACATAGAAAATAAGACTAAGTATGTGGATCTCTGAGAGCGTAAATTCCAACAATGGACCCCCACATCCCGACCCACCTATACACCCTATTACAAAATTACCTCTCCCAAAAGTCCTTCTACGTGAGATAACCTCTCTAAATCCTCCCCATCTATCCTATCCTCACCAGCGTCCCGCAGGGCGCCGTACTTTCCCCCATCCTCTTCTCCATATATGGAAACGACATCCCTCCCACGCACTGTGTCAAGGCATTCCTATACGCTGATGACTTTGCTTTCTTTTCATCTTTCAAATCACTATCCAGTTCCCTCACACAACTCCAAAAAGCCCTCCATATCTGGGCCCGCGAGAACGCCATTGAAATAAACCCCGACAAATGTCAAGCTATCCTTTTTTCCTTCCCGGAAAATGTTTCCTCTCGCTCGCCCCTTCAAATTTCCCAACATCCTATCCCTTGGCAACCAAACATAAAATATCTAGAAACCCATTTCTCCCACAGACTCTACTGGATCCATCACATTACCCTAGCCCTAACAAAGTCCCACAGAATCACTAACATGCTACTACCAATCCTCACCCACCACTCCCTATTAAGAAGAAACTCACCCTCTAGTACACCTATATACGTCCCATCCTTTTTACGCACCCCCCCCCCGGAACCTGGTTCAACACCTCTACCATTAACCACTATAAAATAACCATTTTAGAAAACAGAATTATTCGCCTCATCTTCCGCCCTCTCCCGACTCACCAGATATAATGACATCCGCTCCCAACACGTCCCACATCTCACTTCCTACACAAATCATTCTAAACCCAAATCCAAAACTTCCTCGGAGACCCCTGCTTTATTCAACATCTCCTTACACCTCATCTCCACATCATTCAAAACCCTCCCAGAAATAGATTGAAAAAACACCCCTTAGACATCCTTCACCTTCCCCACCACCCACCTAGACCTCAGGGCACAAAAAACAAACACGTGACGCCACAATGACTTAGACATCTGAACTTGACAAAATTAGCATCAAACGTAACAAGACCCCACCGTTCAATAACCATACCAGCCCAAATGTATAAATAAAACAAAACCCTTCCCACCTCTCAATAATCACACTACCCTAATAAAATAAAACCCATCTTACCCTAATAAAATAACCCGTCCTCCAGGCTTCACCAAAACCCCAACAAAAAAACCTGTATCCTTTAACATAACAACCCTTAAAATAGCCCAAACCCACCCAAAAATCTAATCCCCGTCCTCGTATGGGAGAAAGTCCAAGTGAACGGCCAATAAAAAAACACCCAACAAAAATGTACACTAATAATGAAGAGCCTTTCTTGTACTGGCAGGCGTTCTAAAGACATGACAACGAGACGAGGCTCCAGGCCTGTGACATGACAGGCCCAACGTCGGCCGCTCAACCAACTACGCGGCGTTACCCGGACAGCCAAGAAGTCATCGACTCGAGCTGCGGAAGATTACGTGTACATATGCTCGTTCTTCGCTGGAAGGTTTTTGTCTTTTAATACATTCGTCGAGGATTTATTTGAGAACGATAAGGAAATATTCAGTGAATTGTAATAACTCCCGAACCCAAACAATTTGTTCTCTAAATCAGTTACTTTAGGCACACAAATTTATTTTCTCTCGAAACGAAAATTAAATACTAAATTATGTTTATTATGTAACGCATTCACAATTCTTTCAAATTTTGTCTGTCTTCATGAAGATCCTCGGGTGTACTTCGCAAAAATACATTCCCGCCCTCTGGCGCATAATATTCTGGGTTCCCCAGCAGAGATATGGCATAATATTCTGGGTTCCCCAGAACATTATGCCATATCTCTAAATGGCATAATGTTCTGGGGAACCCAGAATATTATCCAGACTTCAGACAGCAGAAAAAACATACGAATAATAAGCGTATGCCAGACGTGTGGTTCTAACAAGCCCCTCTTCACCGAGCTTGGAATATTACCATTTCCTTGCCTATTTATTTACGAATCTGTAGTTTTTGTCAGAACTGACTTAACGGGGGCAACGCATTTTCATTGAATATTGATATATATCATTGTCACGTCGTAGAAATCACCTTCTCCAGATATCAGTATTGCCAGCTCACTGGAAGCAATCTACACATAATTCATATACGTTGCTTTACAATTGAAGAAGTAATATCGATACATATATTTCAGTTCAAAGTAAAATGTTTCCTGATGTATAACAGTTTCTAAACTAACCGCAAAGGAAAATAATATTTATTTTAACAATGATTTATACTGCATTTTTTTATTATATAATTTCAAAGTAGTGGTGCTACATCACATACTTTCTCAAATTATTTATAACTGCCCGCTACCTTATACTGTTGCACAAACCTGCAAAAATGTTTTGAACCAGCTATAATTTTTGCACCGAGTCTGGAACTCAGGTCCTCTGAGTTACTTCGCTGAAAGACTCACTCACCCCTACGCTGTCGTAAGGCTGTAAGATTTCAACTCGGACTTTATAGTTTGAACGTTTATGTTAACTTTTATACGTTTATATACGTTATAATATAAACGTGTATATATATATATATATATATATATATATATATATATATATATATATATACATACAATAAACACGTTTTTTATTATATATACGTGTGTATACATATACACACACGTTTATGTTAACTTTTTTCTTGCTACTTTGCAATTTTCGAAAATAGCCGAAAGAGGCACTAGTACAATAGTTTTTACCCTTCATTGTTACATACCATGAGAAGATTTAACAAAACAATTTGCAGCGTTTTTGATAATTTTTTTGAAGTCGTATAAATTGCAGGCACAAATTACGCGAAATCTCGCTTTTTCAAACATGGCCTTTTTTAAAGAGTTGATTTTATACAACCGACATTGTTTAAGGCAAAAATCTTCAATTTTGTAGTTTTGAAACTTTTTGCAATTTTAGAAAATACGGCGAGTAAAATTTTTCCTTTAATACATACGAGCAGAAAGAAAAAAATTGGTGCGGGCTTTTGAGAAAAAATTATTTTAAAAAAAATTTAAATTTCTTACATTTAGCGCAAAATTACTTTAAAACTACTTATATTTTAAGATATATACCGCCGAGAAATATCCGTTAAAATGACCGTATTTCAAGATTTGTGTTTAAAGAAAAGATTTCATTAAGGGAATAAATGTCTATATTCAATATTGTAGTTGTAATAAGACACCTAAAAATTTGCACTTTTGCAATTTTCGAAAAATATGGAATTTCAACGAACAAGACACCTGTACCATTTAGCACCTTAGCGTCTTTTACACTATCCGAGGACAAAGTATAATGAGCAATTTATTAGCCATTTTTGAGAAAATTTTGAAAATGTTTGTGAGACTTCATGTAAACTACCATAAAAAATTAAAATATTCGTTTGAAACCCCCAAAGCATGGAGATTGATCGGGGAATATAAACTTCAGAGAAAATCGTCTGAACAGTTTAGGCGCTAGCGTTGACCACACACAGACGGACATTTCACCGTCAATTAATTTTACGGTATCAACGGCCCACACAAAATGTATTCTGGTTACAACACGTGTTAGAGGAAGTAATTTACTATATAGGAACGGGGTTTATCCACTTTTTCGTTATCAGGGCCCGACAATACCTGTTTTTTCGTCGAAAATTTGTCATTTTCCAACGCACGATCCCAATACTTCAAATCTTCTTACATTCGCAAGAGCGACAAAGTAATAATACGTACTGTACGTATAAGAATGTACTTAACCTTCTGGATCAATGACCACAATATCGATCAGGTTTTCGTTCAATTTCCCGAATGGAACTAATGCTGATATGGACCCTTAGTTTGCTTCTGGACATAAATCTAGCTTCATTATGTGCACGTTTTTGAGTTCTGCTTATTTGTTGTTTGTGGGAGGAACAGAGTAGTAGGGGTGGGTTACTTGTTAAAAATATTTACAACTCAAATCCGTACTTTTTTCGTTTCAAATAAAACGGGAGCGAAAATGTCTAGTCTTTAAATTTTGCTAACCTCGCTTTTTTGGAACTTTATTCTATATTCTACTAGTTATGGTTCCATTCTTTATTCTACTAGTTATGGTTTAAAGATTGGGAAAAGATTCTAGAACTCAAGAAAACTTATTTTTTCTCTGTACACCACATACAATTTTTACTGTTCGTTGACAATATTGGCTACCCGGAGTACACACGGAGAGTCAACAGTGCATACTCCACTTCTTCAATGACAACATAACTCAAATCAAATCAAACGATCTCGATAATTGGCGAACCTGATAATTGCAGTTCGGAAAATTGGAATTCTACTATACGAATAATGCATATATGTAATACAACTGACTTAGCTCTCTTCATTTTCAATGAGTTACGGGGGGGGGGGATTTTTCTGCGTTTCGTTTGGTACATTTTGGAGGGAATTTATCCGTATCTCTTTTGTGACGAATACGTGCAATTACCCGCCACGAATATTGTCCCGGCTGCAAGTGGAGTGTGCACTGTTGACTCTCCCGTGTGCACTCCAGGTAGCCATATAGTAATCAGGAGCGACAGCAATCACGAGACCAGAGTCAACAGCGTTGGCCTGGCGCGGACAGTAATCTGCTGGGCACCCTCCAAGGTCGCGGCGGATGTCAAGGCAGCGGGGGGGACACGACACAATCCATTTCCGTCTGTGTCTGACAGTGCCGCTTAGTCCAAGTGTCTTCAACGTTTAAAACGCCGCGTTAGGCAATAAATTACAGGAGGCAGTAATAGTGTATTATAAACGATGACGTAATGATGGGTAACTTCATATGACTATATTAATACCCACTACGAGTTTTATAAGAGAGCTTTTTCTATGACTAATGATAACTATTAAAACAACTTTTCATTGTATTGAATATATATATATATATATATATATATATATATATATATATATATATATATATATATATGGTTTAAATGCTAACTATAATGTAACTATATTTTAGTTAAGCAAACATAAATGAGACCATATGGAGATTAAACTTAAAGTAAATACTGCATGAAATGAATGAATCAATAAAAGAATGTCCCATACAAAGCCCTTGAAATCTCCTTGACTGCGACAGAAAGTGACCTGCCGAACATCTTTGCTTGTGGGGTTGCCTAAAAATCTGGGGGAGAAAGCCACACATAAATCGACTAAACCTCGAGATATGAAATATCCCACTACATATATATTTACAATTTTTTTCATTCAATTTGACCCCCTCATGCCCTTGAAATATTTTTTCTCAGATATTCTATATAAAATGAGAAAACTGGAAATCATCGGGGAATCATAAAATTCAAATACTAAGAATATTCGCTAAGGTTTCCAGTATTAGTATCTCGAGAAATTAGAATAAACAATGAATGCTTGAAAATCCTCGTCCAGCTTTTATTATTATACCGATTTCACACTTGGTTTCGACTAAAGTTAATACGGTACACATTGGCATTGGCACGTAATCAGAGAAAAAATTACGGTAACTATTCAACTCGTCTATTCCACTCGTACAACTGAAACCAATAGTGTATATACGTACAAAATGCCTCAATCACGGCGGTGTATCTCAAAATGTTTATCGCTTTTTCTGTACGATTTTTTTACCGTTTCTCCCTACTAGCCAATTGTAAACTGAGACTCATCTTAGGAGGCGGTGTACTTCGATTCCTAAGTCGACGTCCAAGAAACCGTGGCCTCGCTTCGCGAGTCGAGGATTTATCAACAATTTGCAAAGCACTCGTGGTGTGACCTAAAAAAAGTTCTGAGAATTGGAGAACCTTACTACTGATAATTAATTCTGGAATTTTTGGTGCCAGAAATGCTTCTAAATTATAAAATACGTTTGATTATGTAAATATTTACACGCGAAATGTACCAAAAAGTCATAATTGAAATGTTTTAATCAAAATGGCGCATATATCGTGTGATTAAGAACACATTTTAAATAATAAATTTGTAACCGTTTAAAAAATATCGTCCAAGACGTTTTCGATAGTTTTGTCACAGAATTACGAGCTACTAATATACTGAAAAACAATCTGCTCATGAAATAATTTAGAGATCTGCTACAAAATAATAGATTGCATTTCTCATAAATGGGACATTTTTTTTTATTGAACTTTGTCCGCGGATAGCGTAAAGGAGGCTTAAAGAATGGTACAGGTCTCATGGTCGTTGAAATTCCTGATTTTTCGAAAATTACAAAGAAAGAACAAAAAACTATATATCTTTAAAATAATGGGTCCAAAAAATATTTGGGATGCTAGCAGCTATTTGATCATACCTTAATGACAGCATTTCTAGTAGGGATGATCCGTTTCGCAGAAAAGAAGAGCTGCAGATTTTATTTCACGGTACTTCCGGCGAATTGAATTCCCTTCTAACTCCCCAACTTTACACCCCACAGAACAGAAAAAACGTGAACAATCAGGATTTCTCTTTCATTCATCAGCGTCTTACTTTCGAAGAAACATGTTGTTCAAATTAGGTTAGGAGACTTCCGGGATGGCTGGAGAATATATTTGTGAAAGTTAACTATTATTTTTTATTCGTTGCAAACTTAAACATGAATTTCGTATTGCCTAGTTAAAAAACTGGTGGGTCTCTAACGAAAAAATTTGAAATGGCCTTAATAATAATAATAATAATAATAATAATAATAATAATAATAATAATAATAATAATAATAATAATAATTATTATTATTATTATTATTATTAAATACTTATTCAAACATATCATGATGTAAACTTTTACAAAAATCTGGCGCCATTACAACAAAAGAACAAAAATGTATGCAATATAATTTTTGCAAGTTTGTTTCATTTCAGGTAATGATTAACGGGAATATCAATTCGAAAGAAATTTTACAGAAACCAAAACAAAATTGTTTCACAACGGCATTATTTGCTCTCAAAACCCTGATAATGAATTACCATTTTCAATTAATTTCATTAAGTATCGCTAGAGAACACATTTTGTGATATGGACTGATATTCTATCATTGTATCATGTTTAACATGATAGAATCATATGCTATCATGATAGAATTTGGCGAAATGTGTTTATGTTTAATTGCAATTAATTTGATGACAAGACAATATTTCAGGATTGTTAAATCTCGCCTCAATATAAATAATACGACTCGCCCAATAGTAAAACGCACAATAAATAATTTTAAAGTGATACATTATTATTAATTACCATCAAATGGTACATCTATGTACAAGTGAATACTATTGGCCAAATAGTATGTTTAAGAGACAATGATGCTCTCGGTCGGTTCCTAGTAGAAACTTAATGGATTGAAGAGATACATACCTACTATAGGAAGATAAGATTACTTAATGGAAGGATAGGAGCCGATTTGAACATGCTCGGGCTATTGTTGAATACTCTGACACATACTTACATCAATTAACATTATTATTGTGGTTGTTAATAAATAACAACCACAACAGCAACAATTTATTGTGTTGATGAAGGCTGCGTAACATTAGGCATAATTAAACACAAGGAACTTTTTAACACTTAAAATCAATATCGTAATTCAAAAAACCCACCTGCAATAAACACGAAAACTAACTATTCAAACATTCATCCTCGATTATCGATCGATCTCTATCTCCAACTGCGGAAACCCGCCATTTCCACCGCTGTTTCTTTGTTCGAAGCGGCGCGGAGCGGCGCGGCACGAGCTGTGTGCATCACCGGGTAGTGGCGCGACCTTCGCGTCGTTTCCTGGAGCAAGGATAAGGACAACGGCCGCGCTCGGCGAGGATGGCGATGGCGATGGCGGCGGAGCCGGGAAAGGACGGCGAACGGGCGAGCAGGGAGGAACGCAGGGGAGTGGGCCGGGTGGGAGGGGGAAGGCGGGAGCCCGCGGCTTTTGGTAGAGGTGATTCAGAGGTGAGTCAGCGGCCCAGAAATCTACTCTCTTCCCGCCCGGGGAGAGGCGTGGAGTGAAGTGGTGTGGAGTCCCCTGCCCGGGGACCGCCAAAGCGACGTGCTCGCCCATGATGCAACGAGAAAGGTGGAACACGGCGCATCTCCTGGCAGTGCCGTCAATGAGCACCCATTGACTGTCGCTCGGTCTCGTTGAGAGAGACTGAATTTGAAGCCAAAAGAAGATTTTATAGAATTAATAATAATAATAATAATAATAATAATAATAATAATAATAATAATCACAACAACAACATGAACAAAGCCAAAAGTACAATTAAAAATTAATTTTTATTAATGTGAGTATTTAGTCGTAGTTGTATACAGTTTGTACGTATTTTCTTACTTGTTCATTTGTTTTTCTTAAAATGCTTACAAAAATGTAATATTTGTACCTGTAATGCTATATTAGCTTAAGCCCCCTACCGTGTTTCTTGCCTTGGCCGAAGCACGGTGTTCCATGTACCACTCGATAATTGAGAATAAATTATGATAATAATAACAACAAAATTAAAATTATCCTGAAGGATCATATCATCTGAAGGGTCATGAAATTGACGCAGAATTTCTGAATACTTGACGCAGTTTGGGACTCTCTCGAAACAGAAAATTATTAGGAATTGAAGCGCGTGCGTGTAGACCATGGCAATTGATATTTCAGATTTCACAAGGAAAGGCAGTGTGATACCACAGTTTTACATGTAACGAGTGGCATGAGCCGGTTCTTAAAACTTGGAATTTATGTACTACATACTTTCAGTTACTCCATCTCCTTCATATTGCTTAAAATAATTTACTTGGCCATGGTAAGTGTTAGACGCTTTCATTCTTTCTTCCTGCAGCGATCCCTGCGATTGTCATGTTTTATGCTGCAAATTGAGAGGGGGACCCCTTTTAGAGTGATTGATGTCCCATGAATATTCTTTTATTTTTTCTTTCCGGGAATACAAATAAATTACAGCGAAAGATAAAGATGTTTCCGTTTACAACTTAAATCATATTTGTTAAACAAATGCTGAGATGGCGCCTTTTTTTTGCTTCTGGACGTAAATGTAGCTTCACAATACGCATTCTCCTTTTGCTTCTAGTGGTAGGAGTAGAGCTGAGGGTGAGTTACTATATTGTTAGCAATGCAGAAAAATCAAATCTGCAGTTCGTTTACCGTTGCAAATTTTTTTTATAACTGAAAACTAAAACTGAAAATTGAGAAAATGTAAAAAAAAGTGCTTTGGGCGACGAACGTAAAGCAGACTTTAAACGCGATTAAACTCCAAGATAAACCAAGTTAAACACATAATCGAAGGTGGTGAAATTGGCCCTAAGACGATCCAAATAGTGATGGCAAATTTTACCAAAACATGGATACCTCGATCTTTTACATCACTTTTACTTTTACTTACTTTTACATCATTAGATACATCACTAAAAGGTTTTCGATATCGATGAAACCATCGGCACAAGACATGGATTTTTAAAATATCGCTCTTTTGAATATGATAAAACAGATGCTATTTTCCCATCCATTTTCAATCACAGTACTTGGTAAGAGTGTACTTAGTAATGGATGTTTCGAGTGTGTAAGATACCCACTCGGAATTTCGGGTGAGAAATATTCCATAAACGTCATGTTCCAAAAATGAACAAAATTTCACGGTATTGTGTCGAGTCAAAACGTATATGTGATGTTGTTGAGCCGATCTTACGTGTTGCAAGATCGGCTCAACAGTTTTGCGATTTTACATGTTTATAACGACATGACCACCAAAATCGATTTGAAAAAAATGTTACATGAATTTCTATCAAAAAGTGCCAAGCTAAGTGCTGTTTTTACATTGCAAAAATGAACTGCTGAAGTTACATAAAATAATTTTCCTTTCATATACATTTTCTGTGGGAGATGGAGAGGGTAAGGGATCCTCATCCCCGGGGTCAACTACCCACTCGGACTGAACACCAATTGCCGGTACTGATCAGACCCTTAATGTGATACGCACCCCCAATCTGAAATAATACATCAGCTACAACCATTAATAAATTGCAAATAATACAAAATAGATTTCTCCAATTGGCAACTCACGCTGTATGGTTTACATCCAACAAACAATTCCACAACGAACTGAATATAATTCTTAGCGGTAGGCGCTGATTGTAGCTACCTACCCCTTGCTATAGTTATATTTAGTTTTAAGATTAGGAAATAAGAATATTGTAAGCCATCTATGACATTCCAGAGAGTCAGAGAGAGAGAACTGATCTATCTATTTCCGAAAGATAAACAAGTATGTAATAAAAAAATTCGAGAAACGCTGCGAATAGTAAACGGTTACGTGCCGTCTGGGGGATCAACAACAGAGACAGATGTGCAGTATCTGGTAATTGTGAGCAATTCACAAGAACGTTATACAACAAATTTTATTTATGTCACGAGAAAATATTTTTGAAGACAGCGATGTTTCTGTGAAAATATATCGATCTGAAGAAAACATCGAAAACAAAACAATGTCAATATATAAATGTTTCTGGTCAAAAATATTGATGTTTTCAAAATATCGATGTTTCTGGACAAAATATTGTTTTAAAAATATCGATGTTTCTTGTCGAAAATATCGATGTTTTAAAAATATCGGTTTCTGGTCGAATGTATCGATGTTTTAAAAACCTCAATTTTTTTTTAATGTTGCTTAAAAACATGTCAAGTTTCAATGCCAGCGAACAGCAAACGGCCAGCACATGCGTTCGCACTTGAGCACGCACACTCGTGCACGCTCAGATCCGCGTCGACCTACTGGAAGTTGCGCGCCCCTTGGCGTGTTGAACTTCCTTCGCAGCGAATCCGCTTTCCGGGAAGATAACGCGACCTCTCTCGAAGGTGCTTCCTGCCGGGTGAAATACACCGTGGGAGGAGGGGGGCATGATGCACTCGCCCTTGAGATTTTATCGTTTCTTACGGTATAAAATCCTTATAGTGTAATCTTATTTCTGGTGTGTAACTGTTTTGATCAAGTGTTGCGACAACGACCCGACGAACCATACAACAATAGAATCAAACGAAAAAACGGAAATCATCAACGAATATTATTTAATTTAAAATAATTAAACTAGTGCATTAGTCATCAGTTGTATTGGTTCACTCTGAGAAAGAGTGAATATGTGTAAATCTACTCTTGCAGATCTTCCAGAAGATGGGTCTTTGCCTCCATTACGATCGGGTGTTTAATTCAGTTTGCCTTAATTCATTGAAAAAATGCTGAGATGGTGCTTTATTAAGCTTCTGCGCACTAGATATCCATTTTCCCTTCTCGAATGTAATATACAGATTTATCCTTTTTAATATTAAATAAATTATGTAATTCAATCCAACTTAGTACCGAGTAATATCGACGTAACAGAATGTAAAATGACATTTCAGTATGAGTTTTGGGATAAATAATGCTTTTCGCATATGGGTAAAATTATTATTTCTACCATATTGTCCTTGCTGTATCATCACAGATGACGCCTACGCTACATAGAAACGTTTAAAGTTGACATTATTTATTAGATTTTATCAGATAAGTCCAATATTAACCCTTTCCTAAAACGTTTAATGCCCCAAAGGTCGAAAGGAAAATCATGATTATAATCATAATCATAGTAACTTCATTAAAATGTAATGAAGCTGACTATTAAACTTTAGGGAGGATCTAAGATATTTGTTTTTTAATTTCAAGAACAAAAGAGGAACTCACTTTAACGTCATGCAGTACAACTTTTTCAGCATTAAGTGGACATGAGACAGATATTTCAATAATTGTGTTATTTTAGGTCTCACAGTTTCAGTTCGCTTAGTTCCGATGAATCATTATCCTCTTTAATTCCATTATGACATACCCATACACTATTTCGTTGAGTTATTCGCCCGTTTAAGTAATTTAACATCTCAGAATGTACTAGACGTTTATGCTCTGGTTCTTACCTCTTCCTTTCCCTTACTCCCGTCCAACTCGTTTTTGTTAAAACTCGTAAGTTTCTCTTAATGCGCAGTTCTAGGCGCGGCATTCGGTATTTATTTATGGAAGTTGAAGGGCAAGACTTACGTCTGCCTTCGCTAAAAGGTATTGGAGATTATGGCTCCAGTCGACTACTTCCTCTTGTCATTGATTGTTCCTAACCTGGAACGCTGGCAGTTTCACTCAAACACACACACACACACACACACACATCCCTGTACGTTAAAGTTTGGTCGAAACCTCGAAATCTGAGAGTTTACGATACATCGTAGGTGTTTGGCTTTCCCAGAAACATTGTTTTGTAGGCAGCCTCCAACGACCTTGATTGGGAATACGTTCTAGACGTTTCCTGGGGCCCGAACTCAAGCACTCACTCAGATTATAATTCCAGATTCCGAGACATTCGAAAACATCTATGCTAGAACGGAATAATGTTTACATTTCAAACCATACCACGCTGAAACTGTTTCCGCTTCGAATTCATACTTTTGATTTAATGACTGTTTATTGATATAGTATATCATTTACGGTATATTGACACTGAAATTTTCTGGAGAGTCTTGCCGTTTTACTCCAAAAGCAACATTATTATTTCCGTCCTATTGGACTCAATTTCACAAATGTGATATTTTTACACTTTCGCTGCAGGAAAATGCTCTGGATGTAATTTATTATGACAAACCAAGTTGTTCAGAAATGGGATTTAACATGATTAATTTATTATTGAAGTTTATTATGCTCTACACCTGCGACTAATTGAGTACATGCTCTCAATAGTAAGCGAATAAATAATAATAATAATAATAATAATAATAATAACGATGATAATAATAAAATTATTAATTGACGTCATTAATAATCGTTAAATAATACTGAATTATTACACATTGAAACATTAATTTTATGAAACAGTGACCCATTATTAGAGTAAATGTTTGCATGACATGCGTCGTTTGTAAAATTAGGAGAGGGATACTTTTTGGGCATTTCTTTTCAAAATTGGGTAACGTGTCTTAGAAACATTTAAAATTCTATATAGGTTGCCTTAAAAATTATTAGTCTCTGTTTTTTTTCTTCTTCTCCTTCTTCTTCTTCTTCTTCTTCTTCTTCTTCTTCTTCTTATTATTATTATTATTATTATTATTATTATTATTATTATTATTATTATTATTACTATTACTATTATTATTATTATTGTTTTTGTTGTTGTTGTTGTTTTTGTTGTTGTTAGAGATTCCATTGACCTCAACAATCATACAATGTTTCAGCCATTTTCTCCTGATATCCTTAAGCACAGATTAAGCGAGAAATATTTAAGACAAAAAGCTTAAGAACAAGACGAAAATATTGTCAGGAACAAATAACACAACATTTGATAATCTGATTCATGCTTCATAATTCTCATAGTTTACATTCCAAAACTGACTAAATAATTCCTTAATATATCGTAATATTACAAATGTACAAAAAAACCTGCAACCCAACTGCGTAGGCGGTGTAAGAGAAATGCAGACGAAGAATACTTGTTAACTGATAGTTATGTTCTGAAACTAAACTGCGTTATAAAAAAGGATTTTCTCCTTTTCCTTTCGGTGCATTTTTGTGTCAAGTGGAGTGATGAGTAATCGCCATCAAAACTTCCTTGTAAACCTCATACTTTCTGCATAACCACTTAAATTTAGAGGAAGTGGTGACGGCATCCAACTCCCTAACGGTGTTTGCACTGTTATCTTCGTCAGAAGTTTGTTAAAAGTATCCTGTAAACACGGAAAAGATAATGTAACGACTGTAAACGAAAACAAAACCCAGCTTTGTCTCTTTTACAGAGGTTATCCCAAAGCTTGCAATATTTGTATCCTTTTGTTGTTTTGCCTTAAAATGGGAACAAGAATGTTTATATGCCATAGATATGTAAATTCTTATGAAACAATCAACAACATACTACCATACTACATCGGGTTTTTGTGGCTCCCGCGACATAAATCATATAGGAGCGCTGTAACTCGCGCCCCGCGTTGTAACTCTTTTCCTTCCTCTTTTAATTGAATAGTGACATTTAAATTCTCGGCGTCATCCTGGACCACAATATTGAAGATAAAGATTTTGCTTTAAAATATGTTGTTCAAATACAGATCTTGGAATAAATGCACGTGCAACTTTTCGAAAATATTAGTAGTTTGCGTGAAATAAAGTCAATTTTCAAATAATTATTTTTTCAAAATGATTCCATTTTTACTTTCTCGCGCCTAACAATGAACTCCTTAAGAAGAGTAAGTTATGTAACGCTGCGCGAAAATAGGGGGAATTTTCTGCAGAAAAACTCTTATTACGTGCTCCGGTAACGAAACACTGGATAAATTCAGTTCCTAAATTTAGAAAAAAATCCTCTAACACGTGGTGTAGCCAGAATTCCTGGTTTGTGTGTCTGAAAAATATGATTGACGGCAAAGCGTCCGTCCGTCTGTGTGTGAACAATGCTAGCGGCTAAACCGTTCAGCTCATTTTCTCCAAAATTGATATTCTCCAATGGATCTGGCTGATATCACGGGCCTTTGAATTTGAAACCGATATCTTAATTTTGGGGGCTACCTTACATAGAGCCACTGGGAGATTTTCAAAATTTTCAAAAATTGGCAACATCAATTTTTGTTTCAAATTTTGTTGTTAGATAGTCTGAAGGGCCTTTAACAGAACTGTGCAGGTCTTAAGTTGGTTAAAAACTCATTTTTCGAAAATTGAAATAATTCTTTTTTTTTTCAGCGACTTTCTACAACTAAAATATTTTTCCTTTAATATAATGTAATAAAATAAAAAAAACATATTTTTCCCTTAATAAAATATTTTCCTTAACGAAATATTTTGAAATAAGGTCTTGCACAATTTTTCGAAAATTTGTAATTTACAAAAATTCAAAATTTTTTGGCGTCTTCCTACAACTACAATTAAGAAGATACAATTTTTCTTAATGAAATGTGTTCATCAAAAACAAATTCAGATAAAGTCATGTAGAATTCGACGAAAATATGAGTATTTTTTGAGTATTTTGGCGACAAAAATAGTCGACTGCTCTCAATTTACTGCGCTTCCTGAACGTAAAATGAAAAGTGATGCTAAGCAGTTGGATGCTACGGAAGTTAGAATTTGTACATTATTTCATTTTTTGTCCGTTTCTTCTTCTTCTTAAAATTAATCTTATAGAAATTATTTATAACCTATTTTAAATTGCGCCCCTTAATTGAGTGAAATATGAATAGAAATAGATGATTTCGCTTTGCTTAATAAAATATGAGACTAAAAAGTAATGCATGTAAAAATTAAAATACTATATATAATTATTATATTTTTTTCTATTTTCATTTTCTGGCTAGCGGTATAAACAATGCTAATTGACAAAATGTGTATCCCATAAGAATTAGCGCTCATTGTTGCTTGTTGTAACACATTTTTGCAACGCCGTACTGATAACAGAAGGCGATAATGACTAAAATACGCATCGTGGATTGTTGGTATTCGCGTAATTTTGCGTGATTTGCGTAAATTCGCGTACTTTTCGCGCAATTTTCCTTGAAAATACGGGCGAGAAAGTACGTGCGGTACATGTTGTCCTCGCAAGTATCAAAGACAGCAAAAAATTAAAACGCGTTCCATTTTCGGCGTACTCTCTTTAGTTTCGAAAATTAAAAAAAAAATAACATTGAAAAAGTATAATTATGAAGACAGATATTCTTGTACGAAATAAAATATGTTCTAAAAATAGATCATAAAAAGTTCATAGAGCAATTTTTGGAAGAAAAAACTAGTAGTTTTTTCGTACGTTCTGCTTGAAATCAGTGCAATTTATAAAAAAAATATTTGCTCAAACACGGCTCCAATTTTTTTTTGTTTCCACAGGTACTGCAAAGTATGCTGCAAACTGATTAAGACTCATTTTAGTTGAACTCTGATTTTAAAAAATTAGAAATATCTGGAGAAATATGTGCAGTTGTAGTACCACTAGAATTGTTTGATTAACATCAGGAATACACTCTACGGTCGACGATAAGAGTTAATTTCTGGTATGAACATGTTCTTCCTCTTATCGTAGGGGAAGTATATGCGCTGTTTTGCTTGCAATCTGAATAAATGTATTCGTCACATTCATCTCCCAAAATACACATGAGTCAGAGAAAGTGAAAATACAATCATGGGTCTTACACATTTTTTTTTTCAATTCTCAAAATTAGCACTACACTTTTGGATATTGTTGAAGTATTCTCGAAACAAGTCAACGCAATTTCGGAAGTAGCTAAATTAATATTGGAAATCTATATTGATTTTCGGAAACACTGACGGCCAAGCTCATCAATATGCGTGAGCAATGAGTGAGTTTGGTACTTTGTCAGCGTCCGTCGGCCACGGTATTTATAGAGTAAAATATCTTACTTTTATATACGCTTGAAATTTGTTCTGGATTTGTGGTTTGCAAATAAACCAAAGGGTGCTGAAGGTATTACTCAGCATGTTGTGGGTTGCATTATTTGATTTGCGTCAGTGCTAGCTGCAGTTATATAGTCCGGGCATAATCCTAAGACTTTTAATAGATTTATAAATAATCCGTTTCTGTTTTGAGAGATTATTAATTGAAGGGCTCGGGGGTAGTAACAAGAGAAGCCATATCGGTCTCTGAACTTCGTAATGTAAATTTATTTCTAGTCTGGTCGAAGTGGATCTCATCTTGTTACTGTCTCAAGTCCTTCAGAAATATGAACAAGAAATACATAGTAGGAAGTTAATCCACAGTTTCATCAAAATTGATATATTAAGATTTGGAAATAATGGAAAGCTTGCTGCGTATGATGTGAGTTTGTTATTCCGTGAATCCCATTGGCCCATGTCCAAGTTGGACACAGACGGATCGATGGATGGATGGATGGTTGCGTGGATGGTTGGAGGATGGATGAAGTTGGCGGGTGGACGGACGGACAGACAGACGGACGGTCTGATGGACGGACGGACGAACGGACGGAGAGACGGATAGATGGGCGGAGAGGTGGGCGGACAATCGGTGGTAAAGAGAGGTGATTTCCCGTAAGGAGAGGTGTTTTCCTGTAAAGAAAGGCGTTTTGCAGTCTATCAATTTGTCAGTAACAAGGAGCCGCAAAACGCATCAAGGAGTCACAAAAGTAAATTACTTTATATAGTTTCAAGATATATTTAGCTTTCCGATACCAAGACACCACAATACGTAGTCAGTACGGATTAAGGTGAGAAAGATAAAAGATTGAAGCAAGAGAAAGTGAAACTAGTTCTTGCTATAAATACCGAATATTTTGCTGATATAGGATTTAAAAAATGTTATTTTATATCCACATGTTGTTTAAAAAGACATAATATCTACGCAGAAAGAGGAAAAGAATATTATATCTTTAATTGAAAGGCTGCCCGGAAAGGAAATACATAGTTTACGGGAAGATGTAATGATTTTGCGGTCACAAAATATTTTTTTTGGTATATAATTTTTCATAACTCTCCATAATTTTCGCGTGAAATTGGAAATTTGAAATATGTTGATATCATTCTTACAAGTATTTTTGTATTATTTACATGCGAAGTTCTTCTTTCCTTGGGCTTAAGTGCTGACTCGAATACTTTCAGATAGTGTTACATAATGTAGCGCATAAATTCTGAAAGGCTTAGACATGCAAAATGTAAATTGAAAATTTTATTTTGTTAAGCTATCCAAAGCCTCAAACGGAAGTAGATATTTTCAAAATTATTTTTTTAAGAGGCAACTAATCGAGCTGGCGTGTTCTGAGTGTTGCATCTTTTAAGTTCATTTCTCAAAAGTAGGTATTTTTTATACTAAATTGTCCTTTTCTCAGCTTGTTTTCTCAGCTTTTAGTAGGAAATTAAATTTTTCAGGAGGTGTTAATAAAAGTCTCCTACGTTTACTGATTTTTTTTCATAATTGCCTTAGTATTATCCATTCTACGGAACTGTGTTTACAAGGAAACTTAAAAAATATTTTTATCTACAAAAGTAGAAAACATTTTTCAAAACCGTTGTTTCAGTATATTGATGCGTGACACATTTGAAACCTCTAAAATTTCATAAACCTAACTTAAATAGATTCTGAAATGTAGAATAGTAACATTTAACTTTTTATAACATTTAAATTTTAACATGTAACATTTAACTTTGCCATGATGGAGCGTATGTATGTGTAACCAACAAAATTGGCGAAAATGGGATTTATGTCGAATAAGGGATTAATATTGATGCAGTATATCTTGGCGCTCTATATTCCCTCTATGTGCAATAAATCGCTGGTTCTTAATAATTTTATTTATTTAACGCCGAAAACATTTAAAAACTGTGGTGACATACTATGGAGAGTATTCTGTGCACGTTTCTTAAATTCTGGGATCCCTATCCTAATTCATAAAGTTTAATTTTAAATACAGATAGAAATGAAATTTTTTGGCAAGAACTGATAAAAATCCAGTCACTACAATAAAAATTAATTGCAAAGGCAAATCAGCTACAGATTAGAGCTATATCTCCCACCATACTCTATATGAAGGGATCGACTTCCTGCTGTGAGAACTCGTAAAACGATAATTCGAATAAGTATATGTTCTACAGAACTCTAGAAGACGCGCACAGATAGTGAAGTTACATTTACATCCAGAAACAAAACAAGGGGCCGTCTCTGCATTCGCTGAAAGGATCAGGGAAACTGAACGAAAAATCTGACCAAAACGGGGATCTTTGTCCCAGAAGCTGAGGTACGAGGTTAGAGATATTGGATATAATCTCTAATTGTATAGAAACAGTTATGCAGCCGAAAAGATTTTACTTAATACTTATATTGTGTTTCGAATTTAATCGTTGTCATATAAAATGTGTTTTCATGACGACAGTAACGACATTATTCCAAGAGTTTCTTCGTGTAAGAACCTAGGAATCCATTTCGATGGTAAATTAATTCGGAAATGTTACGAATATTTTGTTGTAGGAAAAGCCTAGAGATCTCTTACCTTTGCAATGCTCATCTTAAAAAGTACGACAAACGCAAAGGAAATTGCTTATTTATCGCCTGTTCGTCCCAGAATGGAATATGGAGCAATTTGTTGGGATGCGCACAAAATTATGCAGTGTAAGAATTTGGAGATGATTCAGCATAGAGCAGCTATATTTACTTTCAGGGACAAGAAAATGGTAGGTTGGGATTAACTTGAAAACAGGCGAACAGTGGCAAGACTCTGCGCTTTGTATAAAGTTTATAGCGGTCCTCCAGCTTGGAAAGAAATTAAACGGCGGTTATATATTCCTACGTAAATCAGTAGAGGGGATCACAGGCACAAAACAAATTTAAGATCGTAGAGAGCGGATGTCGGTAAATTCTCTTTCACAAATCGAACGATAAGGATAAGGAATGGGAAAGATTACCTGCAAAAATCTTTGAACCCTTTCCTGGAAGCGCTCAAGAGTTTAGGAAATTATTTTAGGGTATTTCTAAGTTTATGACAGACTTAAATAAGAATATTAAGTTATGTGAATTGAGGTGTCGTGCAGTGTAAATCAGAGAAATAATGAAGGAAATGTTTTTAGTGTTATAGTGAAGTGAAGTGAAGGACAGTGCAGTGCGGTCTTAGTTATAAAAACACCCAATGCGGCTACAGATGATAGACGTTTCTTTTCTTTTTCTTCGTGTAATTTAATGTTTTAAGAATCATCAGTTGTTATATTATTATTATTATTATTATTATTATTATTATTATTACCATTATTACATTATTTGCATGACATTTATTATCTTATTTGTGTAATTAACTGACACCCGGTTACGCCCAATTGCAGTTTAAATAAATTTATCTTATATTTTCTTTAAAATAAAAAATTAAAATTTACATGTTTTTTGAGTGTTATAGTTATAGATATCAGTATTTGCTAAATCAAGTGCCAAGGGAATGATAAAATTCCTGGCTTAATAATGAGAGGATCAGAAAAATCACATGGGTGGGATTTGCTTATTATTCGTAATTTATTAAGATCCCAATCCGCAGAAATGGTATCTGACATGAATCAAGATGGTCAACTGTGCAAGTAAAGAACTTTTGCTTGGCGTGCTAAAACACAATAATAAAGTCAGCAGGCATAAAATAAATATACATAACTAAGGATCTGAAACCAAAATGCCTCAAATCATGGTAAAGAACAGTCTACGAGTAATGGCTCTAATCAACAGGGTGAAACAGTTTTCTAGCGAAAGAAACGTAGTGTGTAGCATCGCTAGGCAAAATGTATAGAGTAGTAAAAAGAGGGAATACCACTTCACTAGTACCTTAGTTTAATATTCAAGTAATACATTATTTTTACAGTGACCCACTTGTAAATGTAAACATGAAGATTGAAAGGTTACTTGCCTTGAATACCGTCCGTTTTATTTAAATTTGTTATTTGATACACACGCTGTTGAACTCCGAGAACACAGAGTGCCAAATACGAAACTTACTATCACAAATATCAGAGGAACTAAATTCCATTCCTTTTTGGGGTCTGACAACCAGTGTCAACTATTGCAATAGTCCAAACTTTCACCTCGTGACCCTTTTGGGCTGCCCAAAAATCGTTTCGCAGTCCACTAAAGAATCGCGATTTGAGAAGCTATTTATCAAAAATAAGGAAATTTTGCAATGAAAAATCCTTAAATTTCGTTTTTAAAAATTAAATTGTGTTCTATTATAATTTATTATTAATAGGGCAGTTTTATTCCGTCTATTGTGACGTGTTACCCCTGGTATCATTATAATCACCTATGAAATTATTCATCGCACTCAAGGTGTGGCTTTTAGGCTTGGGAACTATCATAAAAATATATATGTTATTTTTTTAGAAAACACTAAATCTGTAAAATGTGTTATATTAATGCAGATAATTATGTTCTCTCAATGAGCAAATATTGATGTATATGATATTGATATATAATAAGCTGGATATGCAGAAAATGTTATTTTTTAAAGAGAAAAATAACATACATTTTATTTCTAAATACAGCACCACTTATTAGCATTATTGAAACATAGTTAACAAAAACCACATAGAGAATAATATTTCGAAGAATTCCGGTTGGGTAATTTTTTAAAAAAGTATATGAACTTCGGCAATATTAATGTTTCGCTTTTATTAGGAAGTCAACCAAAACAAAAAATGGCATTTCTTAACTCAAATACGAGACAGTTCGTACTAGGAATATTTCCTTCACCATTTGTGAACTGGACAACTCTTTGTGAGAAAAGTTCTAGGAAAAAATAACTTAGGTCATAATATTCACGACGCAGTCGTGACGTCAACGACACGTAACGGCAATTTTGTGGAAAAATGTAAGAAACACGTACTCGAAGTAGAGTAGGACGCATGTGCCAAGAGTGTGTGCAATCCCAAAAAGTATTTGAGAGGCAAATGAGGAGTCAAAGAGTCGTTTGCGCCAACAAGCCTCCTGTAGATGGAACTGACTGCTTCCAAAACTTCACACAGGTAAACGTACGTTTCTAGGGCAACATTTAAAATAAAAATACCTTGCTATGAGAGTCGTTGTTGAAAGTTGAATCAATTATAAAGCATTCTGAATAACGAATAGGTTTGCGATTCTTTGATTAAATATTTTGTTCTGTCCTGCTAATGTTCTGTTCTTGTTCTGTAATATTCAGTTATATTTAACTGTTAAATTTCTGATGAAAATTGAGTTAAATAATTAATAGAATATCAATTAAGTAATACATCTTTCAAATTTTTCGAATTCCTTGGTCATGCTAACGACCACCGCATTTTTTAAATGATAGTGCCTTTTCAATATTTGTACTATATGCTATACAATTCATTGTGACAATCCATTCTTCAATATTAAAGTGATAATTAACTGTTTATATTAAATGAGTGATGTCTAATTTATAATTAAATGTTGAAGCAAATTCTCTTTTTTATTTTGGGACAATCAAAGTTCAAATTTTTCAAGAAAGTTTTGATTTATCCATGATGTACTGTAACACACTTGAAAAACTTTCTCCGAAAAAAAATTGAAGCACGATTGTCTCGAAATAACGAAGGTGCTTGTGCTTCTAGTTACATATTAATAACTGTTAATGACAGCTGCAAATAATCACAAAACAAAAAGCAAATGCGAACCGATTCGAAAAAACAAATTTGCATCAAGTAATGTTCTTCTCAGCACGCATCTGGTTTCAAAACTTTGGGCAAATGTCTATACGAAATCATTTTCTGTGTAAATTAAGAAGTATATATAAATACGATGATTATAATCCAGCCACATTCTTCTGCAGAGCTGACCAGGTTGTGTTAACTAGATGCAGAAAAGGTCACCCCAAGCTCACACATGCCCATCTGATCACAGGAAAAACAGCTGTTATATGTAATATGTGTAATGTTTCTATGAATGTTAATCATCTATTTCTGTGCCCCAGGTTTGAGACTGACCGGACAAGACATGGTGTTAAGAACGACATGTCAAGTGTACTAAAGGACAGAACAATGCAATCGTTTCTCAAATTTTTGAAGAGCATGAAATTGTATGGAGATATATAAGACATGTGTATAAACTTTAATAATGTGATGCAAATGTTTCTATAAATGTTATAACTTCCCATGTACGAAAATAATAATGTTATTGTGTAGTTGTCGCTAATAACCTTTTGTAGTTGATGCGACATGAAATAAAATAAATAAAAAAGAAATCATTTTCTGGTTGTCATATTGTTCAATTCATTGACCATATGACAAGACAAGCACCGCAATGTGTCAACGACAGTTTAACTTAGAAGTCAAGAAATCGATGGAAAAGAAAAGCATGTTCTGTTCAAAGGCCAAACGAAAAATATCCTCTCCGCATTTATATCCAAAATGGTTCTCGCTAATACACGCCTCGTTTCGTGACAGCTTATGAGCATCGGCTTTGGAAACGAGTGCATTTTTATGCAAATGGAAAAAGACGTTCATTGTTTCCTGTCATTTTAAATAATAGCAGGTGTCAAAGGAACTCGTGTGTCAAGTATGCAAATTAAATGGGCAGTTTTCTCCGCAGCTACGCTCGTCAGATGGCACACAACGTGCGTGCGTCCCTCTTGCAGCAAGAACGTGTCGGACTTCGCGCAAAAGGTGATCTAAAAATAAACGGATAATATTAAGACTAACAAGAAAGAGAATGCAAAAATTGGTGGTATTTTTAGAAACGAGTTTTTATGTCGTGATTTTGAACTGTGTATTGAAAGCAATGGAAAAAGGAATACTGTTGTAGATATATGAATTAATATTAAATGCGTGGTCAATGAATTGGGAATTTTTGATGATTTTCATATAATTGAATTTATATGTTCAGTTTTAGGTGTTTTCTACAAATATATTTTATTGTTCCTCAAAATATCTATGAATTCATATCTGGAGGGTTTGAAAACTTCAACGCCGCACCGTTTGAAAAATTCAACATCGCCATTATTGAATGATTCATTAAATCTTTTGCAAAGTGACATATGGTTTTCGCCCAGCACGAAAAAACTTCCAAATTTCTTTGTTGAAAACCATTTAATTAATAACTGAAAACATTCAGAACAATGGACTCATTTGGACTTTGATTAAGTAGTAGATTCGTTACTTTCAATTCTTTGTTATGACAGATTTCCATTCATGCAATTTCAATGCATCAATTCATTCAGACCATTCAGACCATTGGTGCAATTTCCATGCATTCTCCCCTCTTTCTTTATTGCATAATTCACTTATTATTCACTACGAAAACGAATAGATTGTAAATATGTAGTATAATTTTAAAAAATCTCTCGTCTTCCTTCAAAATTGACTGATATACGAGTCTAAAGCTCTAGCTGATTTAAATCTGGAAAATAGAGTTTATTTACATCGGAGTGAATTTTTTGTTAATAATCCTAGCAAAAAAGGCTCATTTCTTTCTGTAAAGTGTGCTTTCTTCAAAAAAGCTTCGGTCATTAGTCGCATAAACTTTCTATCTCTATTCATAGTACTATAAGTGTTGGATGACATGACGAATGAATTTAAACAACATAACTTAATATATGAAATTTACATTTATTTTATATTACCATTAGCATTCATGTACACTGTCATTTGAGTAAAACATTACAATTTGTGTTAGGATGTGAACAGAATTAATGAAAAGTAAACAAGAGATTTCTTTCATATCAACGATCTCCATCGTCAGCACACACTAAAGCACACTGCCGCGTTTACATCACGCATTCTACGTACACAGGTAGTAAACAGACAATATTGTAATACTGCGACAAAAATCGTCAATTTTTCAACAGACAACTTCGTACTGTGGGGCCGTGATGTCCAAAATAATGGAAATACAACAGCACACACTTTCTCACCATTATTTGTACCCATTGCAAATTTCTAAAATTCCGACATATCTACGAAAGTGGATCCTGCGCTTTTTTCTTTAAGAACATTTCGCTCTACTCGAGAAAAAAAACGACTTGAATCCTTTTTATAGACGCATTTTTCTGTATTTGTGGCGGGGAATTTCGAGCAGTTTCTGAGAAAATATACTTTTTTAAGTGTCTATATTTCACACAAAATTACGCCACAAGTATTCATTTTTTCGAAAATTTGTTTATCATTTTATTTAAGAATTACTTTTGAATAAGTTAATTTATTCAGGAAAAATATCTATCTTTAATATAATAATTATAGGAGGAGTCGAATATTTTTTGCACTGATTGCAATTTTCAAAAATTCCGCCCGTCCGCCCGCCGTCCATGTACTTTTGACTTTCCATGTACTTTTTATCTCCATTCAAGTGGAAGTTTGTCATCAATAATTGAATTTGCTTTTTAATAGCAAAGCAACCTTATTTTTCACCTGTCCATTATGTTCTCACCGGCCACAATCTCTTTGAACCACATTTTCTAAAACTGTACATTTAAATATTGGAAATTTACGTTTATTTATTTATTTATTTTACGTCAAAAAACAATTAAAAACTGTGTATGACGTGCTATGGGGAAAAGTGAATTGTGTGCACATTTTCAAAATTCTGTGATCCCTACACTAAGTCATATACTACTTAAATTTTGAATTTTGAAAGGGGAAAAAAAACCCATGTAATAAAATCTATTTTCAAGGAAAAAATTTTTTTTAAAGGAGAAAAATCAAACAACAAATAAATTTTGAATTTTGAAAAATACTTTGTCCACTATACCCACATCACACTTTATCTATGTTGCTAGATTTCGCAGCATTAACAAATATAACAATCAATGGGAGATCACATTTAACTGTTTTATGACAATTATGACGTCTGAAAATAACTGCTTTAGCCTGCAGATGAGTAAAATCTGTACCCTAAAGGTTGCAGTTAGTTAACAATTGTGACTAATTAAACATTGTGTTTTACAATTTAATATTTAAAATATGTTAATATACGTAAGCCTATCGAAAAAGTGAAGGCCAAGAATAAAATGTGACAAAATATGAATCGAATGGCAGACAAAAGTAAGTATTAAGTAATATTCTGAAGCACTAGATTAGGGCCATCACACTGCAAAATGAATTCTTCCGTCATCGCCAACCAGATGAGTCGAGCGCGAGCTAATAATGCCTCAGAAGTGTCAGTTCAACTAGACTAATTTTCGCGTCGAGAAAGCACAATAAGCTCTAATGGACACGGGCTCTTATTCTTATGGAAGAGTCTCGAGCACTGTTCCCAAATCGATTGTTGCAAAAGTAGAGGATAGATAGACCTGTAGAGAAAATTATGAGGAACACGTTGGTAATTATGAAAAATGTGTTATTCAGTTATTTTTAAATAAAATAACAAACACGCTGCATTTTGCGGAACTTACTTCTTAATTGCCTTTTCATTCAAACAGTTAAAACATTGGTGAAAAACATAACAACATTGGTGAATTCAAAAATTTGTGAAAATATTATAGTGCAGTTAAAGGTCAAGTAGAGAGAGTGAGAAAGTTACGAAGAAAGAAAGAGAGAAAGAGAGAGAGAGAAAGAGAGAGAGAAAGAAAAAGAAAGAAAAAGAAAGAAAAGAAAGAAAAGAAAGAAAAGAAAGAAAAGAAAGAAAGAAAGAAAAAGAAAAAAGAAAGAAAGAAAGAAAAAAGAAAGAAAGAAAAAGAAAGAAAGAAAGAGAAAGAAAAAAGAAAGAAAGAAAAAAAGCGAGAATGAGAAAAAGAATGCGAGAAAAAGAGCCCAAATTTTATAACGAAACAAATTTTTTACGTATTTTCACAAAAACTTTTCCTCCATTTGTGCCCGAAAATCCACAAGCCAGCAATAAGACTTACGCTGAAAATTTCTTCTTATTATAATCTCGCTTAGTATAAAAAGTGTAAACATGAAAATACCAACTAGAGATGCTCCACCCAACTAGCATATTTAATTTTTGCAACGTTGAATCATTGAATATTTAGCAGCAAATTAAAAACACCATTAAATATACATTCTAATTTCGGAAGTAACTTTCTGAGATCATGCAACGGAAATGGTTAATGACACTTTTCATCTCATCGTGAGAGCATACGTCAAATTTTACGTCAAATCGAACCTACGAGTACTTTACTTGTCGTGTAATATTGAATATAATGTATTCGAAGAAAGAGAATTAAACAAAATGCAAATAAAGGAAAAACACATTACATGCTTTAATGTGATGAGCATTACCGTGAGGTTTCGACATTGGTAGGAAAAGTCACCACAGAGCAAACAAACATGTTCAGTTCTGAATAATAAATCATATTTTTATGGAAGTGGAGTGTATTGTCATATCCAGTGCAGATAAGCAAGAACAAAGGACAGAACGATATTGGTAAAAGGTCTGTTACACAACAGCTTGAGATAATAAAATACTTAATAACGTCACAGCAATCCTTGTTTCGTTGTTCACTGTAAAGCTTTATTACAGCATTTTCAACCACAACATAACAGATGAGATTGATCTTGTGTTCTGTCAGCGACAGATTTTCCTTATCACCAAAACCTTATCTGTTACAAAACAGATGGACCAAGGAACGTTCCCGCGAAAACCTGTTCTACTTATCAACAGTAGCAGTATATTATTTAACTTCGCGTTTCTTGGTATCATTATGATTGTTTAGGGACTGGCAATTCATACTTGACTGACTGCATTAGGCGATTTATTTTATTCGATACATTTGCACGGGAAAATTAAGATATACATTCTTTAAAAATGAAGAAAATTAATAAATTAAAAAAATAATATTCTATTTGTCTGCGCTTATACAAATAGAGAAAAGACCCATTGCTAACTCTAGAATTAAAAAAATGGCCTTGTTTACGAGCTTCACCAGAAAAAAGGGAAACAACTATCACATTAGCAGTAGTTTTCGAAGTGAAATACATACGACAAAGATGACAATCCTTCGCTGTTGAAACAATCTCAAGTCGTATTGTTGATGACAAAAAGCGAATAATAATTTTAGCTTGATGTTTCTATCTTATATTTCCTTCTAATCAGTTGATATCACAAATGTATCATAAATGGCAAAGGCCAGGGTGTGTCCTTGGGATGGCGAACTAGAAAGAAGAGAAGGTAAGTTTCAATAGAATAAGTTTTAAGTGACGTTTGTGCATATTTTGCAAATTAATAGCAGTTGGATATGCAAATCAGAATATTTAAAAATATTTTAAATACAAAATGAGATATGTACATAATTGCTTTTTGCCGCTGTTCACTCATAATTTTGCACATCCATTCCTTGATGTATTTCATTTGTGCTGCATACATATGAATGTTTTAGCCACCAAATTAGACGCCAACTTCGGCATATTATAGAAATACTTTACATGAAAATGTTGTTAAATGTTAATATATCTCTAATATGTATGTTTAATGTATTCCTTTGTTTTGTATACTACTCAAAAATGCTATGTTTATTGCCAACCGATTGTCGAATGCTTTACTTATCAAATGCTTTTGAAAAGGCACATGCTAAATGTGCGAAACGTAAAGCAATAGATAAATGTATATATCTTATATGAATTATACATCATAATTCCTGATTTCTGTATTGATGGATCCTATTTGGTCCAATAGTTTAAAAAAGATCCATCTTTCTACTAAATAATAATAATAATAATAATAAAATAATAATAATGATAATAATAATAATTTCTTTAAATACTTTTTCATCTTTCTTGTATTTATAGTTTAAATGTTCAGAAGGGATTCTGGAACTCAAGAATGTGTGCGCAAATGATATTCTCCCGCTTTCGTCACATACAGTTTTTATTGTTTTTTACTAAATAGTAAATTTTAAAAAATCAGAGTCTTACTCCTTATTTTCTCGATTTATTGAGCTTTGAACCCCGCCACGTGGAGAAAACTACCAAGTCGTAACTATCGGCCACCAACTGTTCCACAGTTATCTTCCACAATCACCGCAAAGATCCACCGTGTTCTGGTGTAAATGATTTCACCAGATGGACATGCATAATATATTTCTTTTTATTTGATGCTAAACATGAAGAATGTTTGCGGTGATCTTTTTAGTGAGTAGGTTAGATAGAAACTATGATGATTGTCGTGATATCAATCATAACGGAGCAATGGAGACCTGGGAGGCACGGAAGGCCGCATCTATTTTATTTCGTAGGCAATAGTGTGGAGTTGCCGACATTTGCATCATAGAAATGGAATCGAAGCGTTGAACAACGCCTCAATTCCGCTACTTTACTTCTTGATGGAAAAAATGGCGAAAAAATGTTCCGCTCCCCCTGTTTCCAAACTAATCTTCTTTTGTCATTATACTTCCGCCGAGGAACGAGGGGATCTTTTGAGAAGGCGCGCCTGGATATGGCTTTCAAGAATGGATCTATCGTAGCGCCTGGTCATGACTGACTTTCTCTCGTAGGCATTTCTGTTACTCATTTCTGTCGTAACGCAAGACAATGGATTTAATTTTGCCGGGTCCTGCCGTGATTCTTCTACATGCCACAACTGTAACATGGACCACCGAATAATTTGTGAACACGAAAATTTTCTTGACCATACCCCAACCAGGAATGAATCTGCGAACTTGAGTTTTAGCAACCGGTGCGCTAGACCCCATACCACGGAACGGTATGGAAACGGTACCTGGCGCGAACCCGCTTTGTCCCACACAAATGGAATATTGATCCACAGGGAATTAAAGCTCGGAGTCCAGAGGTGGGGGCAAGCGCGCCCGATTTTATTTACTTATTTATTTATTTCCTTTTGGATAGAACAATACATAGATCAACGTTAAAACACTCTACATTTGTTATAATTCCTTATATCTACTTACAATAATCTTACAATAATCTTAAAATACAACTTACATTACTACTAGGGTGGCAGAGGGATCTTTGTACAATATCTCTACTTCGGATCGAGATCTGAAAATTTATTTAGGAGTTAAGGAAAAGGAATTGATTTCTAATGCGATTTCTGTGAGGTGGGTTATGGCAGGGTCTTAGCGGGGTTAGTTTGGATATATATAGTATGTTTTGGAAGAAGTGGTTGGATAAAAACAATGAGGTAGGTAATCGGTTCTATTTGGAATTCTCTATGGAGTTGTGTATTGGAGACGTACCATGGGGCATTCGTGATGGTACCCAGGAACTAATTTTGGATTACTTGAGAGTTTTGGTGTTTGAGTTAGCTTCGCTGATTCAAACTGACGCGCCCAATAACCAGCCATTGAAAGCAAACACGTTATGCGTTGCGCGACCGTTGGCCCGATTCCCGGCGTCCGAATAATGGAAGTCGTGTGCTATACGGAAGACGGCAATCCCAGATCACGGTCGGAGAGCGCTCCCCGCCTTGCCCCGCCACGCCCCCTTCCGTCACTAGGAACCGGCTGGCGCTGCGTTTCGGCGCCTTCCGCGTTGCGCCATCCGCCGCCGGCGCCGCCCCTTCTGCTCCAGTTCCCGCATCGCCATCCCTTTCCTCCAAGGACACATTCGACTTCTGCATTTTTCTTCTCCATCACCTTCGATTCCCCTCCATCTCCTTCCCCTCCCACATTTTTCTCTCCTCTTCGACCTCCGTATTCTTCTAGATCGTACCGGTAGCGGTTGCTCAGTGCATCAACTGATGTCACTGCAGCGCCTCTGACCGGGAGGTCCTTGGTTCGAGTCCTGACGGCGCAAAGATTTTCGACACTAGCTTTTCAGGAAGGTCCAATTCAGTCGCTGTCTGGAGGAGAATTCTAGCGGCCGGCTGCTCTGATCGGTAGTTTTCCGTGGTTTCTCCGATCAGCCCCAGGCGAATGCCGGAGCAGTACCCTACCAAACGGGCCACGGACCGCGCGCGATCTGTCCTTCCTCTTCCTTGTCCTATCCTCTCCTCTTACACACACACTTACACTAACATGCACTACACTCCCACATATTCCGGGAGACAGGTCGGGAGATTAGAACTTGCCCCCGCTGGGACGGTGCCCCGCTGGTGGGAGAGTCCTGGTTAGGGGGAAACCCCACTAGTCGACGGTAGGTCGGCGCCGGATCTCGCCATCCAGCGGGGTAAGATCACCGCCATCTCCTGAGAAAAACATGCACTACACTAACGGGACTAATGACCAAAGCAGTTGACGCACCCGGAAACACGAAAAAATCAATCAATTCTTGACCGTCGCGTCGTTATTAGTTCTACTCTGTCACATCCCGCTCTTTTTTCTCCTGCGTTTTCTCCTCCTCATTATCCTTCCCAGCTTCTTCTCGTCCTCCTCCATCTACTTATTTTCCGTTTTCCCCCCGCCATCTTCCCCTCCATCACTTCTTGCTCTCGCCTTCTCCTCCTCTTTCGTCACCTTTTCGTAAAAAGCATTAAAAACTGTATGCGACGTACGAGGAAGAAATATAATTTGGACCAGTTATCCCCGAAGGTCCCGTAATACTTCGTGCGTCAAAATCATGTCACTTTTAACTTGTATTTTACTTAACCAGTATTAAATGACGGCATATTATGTGTATGTGTTTTTTTCTAAAATAAAATCAAGTTTGTTTCACTTATGCTTTTATTTTATTTATTTATTTAATGCCAAAATGTAGTTAATTGAGTAACATATTGGAGAAAATATTGCAATAACTGTCTAGAAGGAAAGCAAAGTATTATCTCTGCATTTGGTCAATAGATCAAGGAGAACTAAACGGAAAAACATAGAACTAAATTATGCATACTCATGACATGACAAATCTTTTCTGTAATGTGGTATGTCGATTCACAAGTGAAAATCATTGTCTAATGTCATCTTCGTTGAAGAAATTTCCTGTACCTTTGTCGTCGGAACATGACATGCATGATGTGGAATTTGAACGGTTTCACCCGTAAATGATAATACAATTAATTAAATATTTTAACAAAAATAATCAATACACAAACAATAACATATAATAGTACCCGTATATAAGAATACACAGAACAATAATTTACATTCCAAGAATGTCAAAGAAGTTGATATTAAAAATTCAACACGTGAATAATGGCATTAGGGTATTGCTGTTGCTTGGCGTCAGATGTGTCATTAAGAGTGACAAATTCATGAAAATTTAGTCTGTACTTGAAGTGTGAGAATGAGAAGAATAACACAATATTTTTATTCCTATTTCGCAAACTACCGAATCTGGTGTTCCTGTACTTTTAGTGCCAATATTTAACATTGTCAAGAATTCATTCACTTAAGTTTGGACTTTATTGGCGGGCATGGCGTAGTAATGAAGCTTGTAGACCGGGATGTCCGCGGATGTCCGCGGTACCAATCTCCCAATCTCCATGATACGTGAATTTTCGACACTAGCCAAATAGCGAAGTCGCAGAAGGCCACTACTTCAATGAGAACTTACATAAAGTCTGGCTGCTCTCGTACCCGTGGTTTACCGTCAGCAACCGTTGAATTAGCTGTTTTTTTCATTTATTTTCTTCTTGTTGGCCGTGAGGCCTTTCAAGGCTTGAATACATGAATATTACATGATTAGGAATGGGCATCCTTGACTTATTGAGCTTTACATCGCTGCTCCGTTTGTTATGTGATTTGATTTTGGATGGACTTGGTTAGGAGTTTATTTAAAATTTATTAGGTTTAATATTAGGCTATCTATTTGACTTTTTTTAAATATAATATTCTTATGGGGGGCGAAACTTGTCTTTTGGGTATTTGGATTGGATTCGGCAAGGTTGGATAGCATTTCGTCCTAGGTTGAATTTATTTGTTAAGTGAGAGGTGTTAAGTGTAGTATAGAAAGTTTTTGAAACTGAAGCGATGTGATTTTTTATTAAATCCATTCGTAGTTCCCTATGGATCTGAGTATTGGGTATAAACCACGGTGCTTGTATGATTTTTCTAAGACATTTATTTTGTACCGTCTGAAGTTTCTCTATTGATGAGGGTGCTGCGCTTCCCCAAACAGGACAAGCATATGTTAAGGTGGGTAAAATGATTGATTTAAATATAGTCAGCTGACATTCAATTTTTAATGAGGATTTTCTGTTGATTAGTGGGTATAATTTTGATATTTTCCCTTGGGCTTTATTTACTAACGCATGGATGTGGGGTTTCCACGTTAATCTTTTATCGAAAAGCACACCAAGATATTTAATTGGACCATTATTCCATTGAATTGGGCTGCAGTTGATTGTTAAGTTGGGGAGAATTAGCTGCTGACAATGCTTACATTAACTGGAAAGGTAAATCTGTATAGTTAAAACTGCAAATTTTAGAAAGCTAAATGTAACGAACGTTCCATCAAACACAGTCGATTCTTATTAAAATACTTTAACTGTATTAAATTTTTAAAAAAATTAATGATTGATCCCTTTTCTCAGTTACACGAGCTCACCCTGCAATAGTGGCAGGATCACACTTTAATAGGAGCAGATCACATTTCAATAGCTTCCCAGACCTGCCTTAAGTTATTTTGTCTTATTACCTCCACGCTGATGTCACAACTCGTTGCGAGCAAATTGCAAACTACCTGAAATCAAGGGTAATGTTGTATTAAGGACGAGTGCATGCCCAAAGTCGTATAAATGCTTCGCCATGAGATTTAAAACTTCCTGATACCCGAGATCGTAACGACCCCGGGAATCAACTTTCTATTACCCAATGCCACTTAGTACATAGAGCGAGTACCAGGTCAACTTTCCTCGGTCTATTACTGCTCAATGCCAGTGGAAACCCATTGGTTTATATTCGGGTGAGAGTGGCACTTTAATTCCCCAATAATTTTGCTTTCATTGAACCAATTATAAATATCGTTACATGAACATACAAATCTTCAACTCTTTTTTATTTATCCTCATTTAAAAACGATAATTTAAGTAAGTCGTTCAGATCTTCCCATTCCATGTCTTATGCAATATCTTTTTCTTGCAAAGGAAACCTGCCACAACCTAGAAATTAAGACAAGATATTTTGTTCACACGAACCAGTTTTCTCCAGTATCACTCAAACACTAATCGTTCCCAAATACGATACATTACTTAAATAATCCATTCACTCTACCACGGGCGAGTACTTCAAGAGCTCTCTCTTTCATTTCAATAGTACACTCTTATGATTACAAGCCCGAGTTAGTGAAGTCCACGCAAAGCTGATCGTGAGTTTTAAGAATGGTTCGGAAGGCCAGGACTGGCCCGGCCTCCGCTGCCTTCACACACTCGGTTGCTACGGTCGGAGATAATGAGAGCTTGAGTCAAACACGCTTCGGAATTGTCGCTCAGAGGCAGGGAGATAAGTGCCCTCTCGTGCAGTATTATCGTCTTCGCGAACTTTGTGGAAGCCGTAGGTTATACACACTTTTGTTCATTTTTAATTACCCTTTTTAATAACAATAACCACGGAGGAGAAAAATGAGTAATAGTAGTAATATTGATTCGATAGATCATAAGAGAGCTGCTTCCCTTCCCTAATCACCTAAATTTATCTTTTCTGAAAAGTCGTACCTGAACAAGTGTTTCTTTATATTTTTGCCATTTCTACAACTTCGCAAATTTGTCATTTACACAAATTTGTAAATTTGTTTTCACAAGAATATAATTAAATTAAATTTGTACGTGGAGATGAAAAATTTATTGGTTTCAATTTCTACCAATAACGCTTGTTGCTGTCTTTATTCACAATTCAACAATGTATTTGGAAGACTGTGTTGGGATATCGGAACTCAAGAAACCGGGCGAAGATTTTACTTTTGTTTTTGTAGATACAAAATACAAAACATTTTCGTTTTACAAAATATTTAACAGTTCGAACTTCAAAACTACACAATTACTAGTAATTGTAATACCTGAAGTAATTACTTGTAATAATTGTAGTACTAGTAATACCTACATTCCGGGGATTTTGCAAATATGTGTTCTGACGAATATAACTTTTTTTTAGGTAGTTGTCTGCCAACTGTCTCGGTCAAAGCAATCCATACCATCAGGCAAAACGGCCGCCGCCAGTGGCCATCGGTCTCTCAAGGTTACAGAACTCTATCTACAGGAGCCCTACGCACGGACGATCAGGGGCTCCAAGTACCTACCAGAAAGCGGGTGCCGACGAGGGATGGCAAAAGAATCGATGTTTTTTCACCAGAAATATCGATATATTAACATTGATATTTCGTTTTCGATGTTTTCTTAACATCGATGTTTTGTTGCAAAACATCGATGTTTTTTAATTTTTATAAATAAAGGAGTTTAGGCACGTTGTAGAGTAGCAACAATCCACAGCAATATCGTCGTTTTGCGTCACCCTCTTTATCACGCTGCACATTTCGCCTGTGCAATCTGAGGGAATTTTAGGTGGTTTAACTTCCATGGTGTATGAATGAAAATGACTAAAGGGTAAAATAGCGAAACACGATGTTCTTTATTGTTAATTTTATTAACGAGTTTGGCTGCTTCACAAGGGCTAGTCTAACCCCCTGTGAAGTGTCCTAAACCCTGTCCTTGTTCATTCTCAATTCTGGCCGCTGGGTAGTGACGCAGGAGGGGCGTACGCAGTGCTACCAGACGGTCCTCTTGACAACTGACTGCAACGTGACGTGACGTGACATGACATTAGTAATGGAGGATTACTCCCCAATAGCGCACATTAATGGAGGATTACTCCCCAGCGCAAAGCGCTCAACGCCCCTTAAGGGGCTTGGAGACGCGTTGCGTCAAGGTGTAGACGCAACAAATTAAAAAAATGCCATAGTCTACAAATTGATATATTTTTATTTTAAAAATAGTAATAATCATTTTAGCGCATGTAATAATTTAGTTTTTACTAAAGTTCCTAGTGCCATATTTTGTACTTACCATAACAATGCACACAAACAGGTGCACTGGAGACAGTATATTTAACACCAGAAAGACTTTGTTCTGTTGGCGGTTGGAGTCACTAGACCAGTTTCCGTTGCATTTCTCAGTCACGCCAAAAGAGGGAAGAAGCTCAGTGATCACTCAGCTGGTGCGCCACTGATGTTAATTCAAAACAATGTACTGCAATCACACAAAAAGTAGTTACAATTTTAAAAAGCTGATCTTATGTACTTTAAAACATACATTTTTAAACATTTAAACTATTGTTCAACAATGCAATACAGGTCTACAAATTCAAGTATTTCAGTATCCTTTCACGTGCACAAATGTGCGAAATTTTCGCAGAGATTCATCCAATAATAGTACTAACTAAATTTAAAGAAGTGGTGGTATTGGAAAACTTATTTCCATCGGTAAAGGAAAGACAGTATTGCAAACAAAATAGTGACACCCCCGGTTTCTCTCTGTCCAACTAGCAAAAGGAGAGCTCTACAAAACGTGCATATAGTCAAGCTGCATTTATGTCCTGAAATAAAACAAATGATTTTCTGCCTCGTATGTCACATACAGTTTTTACTGCTTTTTAATAAATTTGAAAAACATTGAATTAATTAATTAATTAATAAAAAAAAACTCTCACGCTTTCACAAAGATATATCTATTAGGTTCATCATTACGAGTGCTTGAGAGTAGATCCTAACATGCAGGGTATACAGAATTTAACGTTATAAGAACACAAGACTCATAGAACATTAGAGTTATTTTTCCAAACGATATATTTTCCATAATATGGCACATTTGACGTGGGAATTAAGATATTGAAGGCGTAAATATGGATCTAGGAAGCCACTCTCCGCTGGAGGCAGTGAATGTTTGAAGGTCTTTAAATTCTCAGAGCGCTACGCCACGCAGATGGGCCTTGATTAAATGACAACCAAAATTAAAATTACCTGGCAATTCCCATCTCTTTTCTGATTTTGTATTTTCTCAGATAGGGAACGATGCAAGTAATGGATGTCTGGACAGTGAGTCTACAATTGCTTTTATCTCTTTAACAATTAATATAGATGTCCATAATCAGGCGGTAGCGTTGGGAGCCCACATGGGGATGTGACTAGGGTGGCCCAATAGCCAAGATTCCAGAGCTCAGATTTTAAACAGCGTGTCTAATAACCACACAATGAGATATGGAAACTTGAAAATTCAGCTTTGTGATTTTCAAATTATATATTTTTAAATTTATTTCCTGTACCATACTGTGGAGAGAGTGCAGGTGAAAAGATAATAAAGCTGATAGGTGAAAATAGAAAATCATAAACATCATTACTTATGTATGTCAAAAGCTTTCATTTTCCCCTCCGTGGAAGAATAGGTAATGGTTACTTTATTGCCGAGGGTTAATCATCATATCTTGGTATGCCAAGAAACTGGGTAAAAACTAAGCAGTTATGTTGTGGAGAAAGCAAATTTTCTACATGTAAAGTGAGACTATGCTATAAACATAAAATTACTAAGAAAAACACAGAAGAGTACAGAAGCAAACAAACAGGAGAAAGCGGACGTAATAGGTTTTACTTGGAAAATTTTGCAGGATACAGAAGAGAAATGCTGCTACTCTGTACATCCCAATGTGGAATAGGGTGAGTGCAGTAACACGCGGCGAAAAAGGCGTCACAGAGATTGAGAGGATAAGAATAAATAAAAGATACACAGAAAAATATTGAGTTTACAATTGGGCGTGTCCACTTGTGGTGAAAGTAGACATTCACTGCATCAAAAAATTAAAAAGGAAAAGTATATAATAAAGCAAAGGAAATGGCTGAGATTCGAATGTTTGAGTGATACTAAATTGATGTGAGCAAGGACTGATAGAAGTGGTTAAGTAATTTTAATTAACTAAATAAATTATGCATTTATTTAATCTCTACCAGACATACTATAGACACAGCACCTCAGTGATCATACAGCTTCTTTTCCTAAACTTCGACACGTGTTAAAAATGTTCAATAAGGTAATGACCTTTAAAAGAAGCTCATCGTTCGGCTCTAAGGATGCAAGTCGGAACAGGATGGAAAAGAAATTATTACGTGCGGGCCATAGCCCTTTGTTTATCGTACTGCTCCGCTATTATGGAATTAATGCGAGGAAACCATTGATATAATAAGATCAAACGCCCTCTAGACCAGACATATGGTTTTTCTCAAAGATTCCATACTTTTTGTGTGTACTGAATTCAATTTTTACGCTTGTTCCCTCGAGAAATGTCAGATTAAATTTGCAACAAAAAACAACTAAAATGACAGAATTTTGTCGGTTTTTCCCCTTTTAATGATTAACACTCCGGTACTCACGGAAATATTAGGGATATATTTGCTCGCGGGGAGTATCTGCAAATCCTTGAAACATACATGAGGCATACTTAATGATACTAAAATATCGCTCCCATACTTTTCATGAAGACGTGCTTTAACTATTTGTATGTGGAATGAAATGACCTGAATTACATGTATCAACTTTTCAATGGCAAATCGGTATTCCCCGTCACTATTTCCAAGAAAACTAATTGTAGTTTGAATCATTGATTCTACGTAATCCTTGCAGGGCCTGTCTGTAATTAGCGTTCCCGTCTTCTTTCGGGGCCGATGCAGTACTTTCATGCACATCAAGTAATACTGTGCATCAGCAGTTATCAAGCCATTTACTGCCTCTACGTGATATACAAAAGACGCCCCGCAAATTTTCAAACTTTTTTCAAAAATTGCTAATTTTTTTCTTTATTTTATCCCCTCAAACTAGATCAAAATACACAAATAAAAATTGCTTATTTCAGACTTTGGTTGATTTGCCTGAATTTTCAAAAATTGAAAAAAATTGAATTTATTTCAAAATCTTCCTACGAATTCAATATTGAAGATAGAGATTTTTCATAACAAAATCCGTCCTCCAATAATATTTCTTTAAGTAAGATCAAGTACATTTTTTTCAACATATGAGTTAAATCAGGTAGATCCGATTTTCGTTTAACTATACAAATTTTTTAAAATTTCTTAAGTTACACTTCACGCGAAAATGTATGTGCTGTTGTAATTACTAGTTTATTTCATTTCATGATTTATTTCTTGTATTTGCGCCTATGATTTATTTACTTATTTAATTTATTTTACATATTTTATTTAGTTACAGTATAATATGTTGCTGTATGTCCACTGTGGTGAAATGGTGCATGATGGTGGTAAAGTACGTAGTGAAGTGTGGGCGGGGGGCGGAAAATTTCAAGGAAACGTTCTGTAAACTTATCTTATCTATCACAAATTCTACATGGAAAAAATGAACCCCAATATACCCAGGTGAGGCAGGACAGGTAGGAATAAGGCATGTTTTTTTTCACCATAATTTTTTCAAATGATTTTGGTACAGTTGGCTTTTCATACCAGCACATATTTTTTTCATTTATTTGCATGAATGTTGGATACATAGTTCAGTTTAAATTATATATATATATATATATATATATATATATATATATATATATATATATATATATATATATACATGGAGGGTATGATAATGGGCTGGATGTGTATTAATGGCTTTAACTGTATTAATTTGATTTTGGATTGAGTGTTTTTGGCACCTATATGCTGCTTCCAATTGAGATTTGTGTCCATGTTCAGTCCGAAGTATCTGATTAGTTTATTGGGATGGCGCTAGTTGATAAATGTAGTGTTTAGCATTAGTGGTCGCGGGGGTGATTCTGGACGGAGTGTGAAGATCTTGGTGGCCGTTTTGGTTGGATTGAGTTGGATTTTATATTTTGAAGCCCAGCTGTCTATTAGGTTAAGGTACAATTGAACTTTGTTCCCGCAATCAGTAAGTGAAAGACCGGAGTTATAAAAGGCAATAAAAAGGTATCATCAGCAAAGTATGCAATGTGGATGTCGTTTAGTTTGGGAATGTCTGCAATATATAAATTAAATAAAGTAGGTGATAGGGGTCGTCCTTGTGGCAGTCCTGCGAAGATTGTTCTTGGGTTGGAATGGTGGTTATTTACATTTACTGAAAGGGTTCGTTACTGATGAAACGTTGAATGATGTACTGGATATAATGCGGTGTGCCTATTTTTTTATTTTGTACATGAGACCTTCATGCCACGTCCGATCAAACGCCTGTGTTATGTCGATGAAAACTGCTACTGTGGGAAATTTTGTTTCTGAAATGATGAATAAAGATTTTTGGTAATGCGGAGGAGTTGGTGTAGTGTAGAAACTTTCTCAGTGAATCCAAATTGTTCCTTCGGTATGGCTTATATATATATATATATATATATATATATATATATATATATATATATGCTATTGCAAGGGGAGGTAGGTTTTTCAATAAGATATTGTTTATGTTATCGTGGACGGGTGCTTTCCTGGAGGGTAATTTTTTAATTATTTTGTATATTTCAGACCAGCACGAAAAACCCAACATCGCCCCGTCCATAATCAGTCATTCCCCTACCGGGAGCCGTGGCTCAGTACATCAGCAGATGTCACTGCAGTGCCTCTCGCCGGAAGGTCTTAGCTGGAGACCTGACGGCGGCAGGATTTTCGACACTAGCTTTCAAGCTAGGTCGAATTCAGTCGCTGTCTGCAGGGAATTCTAGCGGCAGGCTGCTCTAATTGGTAGGTTTCCGTAGCTCTAATTGGTAGCTTTTTTTCATCTACACCAGGTGAATGCCAGAGCAGTACTCTAAGAAACGTGCCACGGAGCATCATTCCTTCCTCTTCCATGTCCTATCCTCACCCCTTACACACATTTAAACTAACATACACTACACTACCACACGTGACGGGAGACGGTTGGGAACTTAGAACTTTTCCCGGCTGGGGCGGTGCCCCGTTGGTGGGAGATACCTGGTTGTGGCAAACCCCGCTAGTCGACAGTAGGTCGGCGCGAAAAGAACACACTGCCATTTCCAGAGAGAGAGAGAGAGGGAGGGAGGGAGAGAGCGCATACACTACACTTACGGGAATAATTACCTCGGTAGTTGGCGCGCCCGAAATCACTCACAATCAATCAATGAATCAGTCAGTCACGTATGCTTCCAACATTCAAATATAGATAGCAAAGGCAAAACCTCACTGTGCCAAATGGCCGGGAATAGGTGGACATAAAATCTTAAGGTTCGTCTCTTGCCTACGCTCAGAATTGAATATGGAATTCTCATTATACCCCAGTGGAAACCGAGCGCGCTGTGTGCTATCTTTCTGGCGCTTAGTAAGCCTTGATCACTGCTTATTGTCAGATAGGCGTATTTCTGAGGTTCATGGAAGATTCGACTCGGTAAGGAGTAAAAACATTGAATGACATAAAACCGAATTCTATAACAATTAAAAATTGTACTGCTTGTGGTAAAAAAATTCTAGTGAATTAACGTGTGAAAATTCCTAATACATAAACTGTAATTAAATCTCACTAAGTCACCTCGTATTTGTACTGATTAAAAAACTCTAATCTCAAGAAAGTAACAGAACTAAACGAAAGTGTGTTGTGTTTGCAAAATGTATGTAAAATCTTAAAATTTGAGTCACAATCTGTTCAGGAGAAAAAGCACATTTTTCTCAAGATGAATCTATTGATGTTACAGGTATCATCGAAACAAATATTTTCATCCTACAATAACAGTTACTTATTAGACTTATAAAAACTGCGAAAGTATCTAGACGTAATGAAAGGCATGAGTCTTATACACGGGAGAGTTTAAACAATGAGCTGATGAAGCTCGCAACTACAACTATTAACAGTTTTTAACATAAAATAAATATTAATTAATATAATAGTTAAACGCCATTGCAACGTTACTGCACATACGAGAGTACGGAAATAGTTGGGCAGCTACTGCACTTCCTCGTATTTGCACGCTTTAAAGTGACATGAGAAAATGGTCAAGATGTTTCGTGTAATTGCTTTGTTCTCACAGCCTTTGTTCTACCAATGGCCTGAATACAGCTGTTTGTGCTATACTATCTGGCTACGTTATCGCCAATCACGATAATGTGATTGATAAAACGAATTTTCCGAGGGCATTGTGGTTAAAAATATGTTTCATTGTTCCAGACGGAGTTCCATGTACTGTGCGTTCCGCCCGGTTAATCTCTGCATTCCGATAACGGAAACCACCTTTGCCTGGACTGTTGGGTTATCATCAAGTACTAATTTCTCCCTATCAAGATCTCTTTTGTTTTCGAGACATGTGATCCCCCTGCATAGGTTAACTCAGGGCATTCCGGTACACCCACACCAACCTGTATCAATGAAGGTTATCTGTTATCGCTCTAGATTAATCAAATTTGACACAATGTTACACTGCTTCTTAATGTAGAATATAGTGTGACTACCTTTTCAGTTTGGTCGGCCACGTCAATGTTTCTTATCACTCTGAAAATCTCTAAAGTGGTAAATATTTGGCATCTTTTTGTGTCCAAACAAAAACTTATATTTACAAAACCAGCGATAGTCTGATTTAATCATAAAAAAGAATATGAAATTAGCCTATGTGGCAATATTAAAATTCTGATCTTCCTATTTATCTATGCACAGTAAATGGCTGTTTGTATATATCTCAGTAATATTAGCTTATTTACCATGAAGCTAACAACAGAGGGTAAATATATTATATTGAATTTTAACTTTAAACGGCCAGACACCGAATTGCACGTTACAAACGAACATTATCCGGTGGTGTGCGCGAGAAAACGTTCTTACATTGCTAAGCATCTTATTTATTTTACTTATTTATTTAACGTCAAAAATAATTAAAAACTGTGTGTGACGTGCTATGAGGAGAAGGGTATTTTGTGCAAGTTTTCTTAAATTCTTGGGTGCCTACCTTAACTTGTATACAAGTTGAAATCTGAATAGAGATGGAAATGAGCATTTTTCGCTAGAATTGGTAAGAAAAATTAGCTCCAGTGTAATAAAAACTATGTATAAAAGCAAATCAGCTGCAGATTAGAGTTATTATCTCTCATGGTGCCCTTCGTGAAGGTATCGTCTTCCGTGAGATTAAATTTGCCTTGAGATTAAAGTTTATAGAAAATCAAAGGAACATGCTATTGTGGAACATTATATATTTCTCAACTCCTGCAATTTAATTTTACATAGATTTCAACTTACGTCTGGTATTTGAAATCCCAAACAATAGAGCAGGGGTCACAAAAGAACTAAATGTCCAAAAATGTAAAACAAAATGATCAAAAAGTTATCCTTTGCCAGAAAACTGCTAAAGATACATTTCGCAGCCCCACTTGTTCCCCACCCAGCCCCAAACACTCGCATTCCCGCAAAACTCGTGTCACTTCAAAAGCATGAAAAACCTTGGTTTTAAGAGTTGATGTGCATTATTATGGAGTAATACGATCTGTATTGCAGTAATCTTTCTTATGTCATAATCTGCAAACTTCTATTTTCCCTCTTATATCTGTTTGAGCAATTCCCTATCCACTAATAGCACACTTACAGGTGGCTTCTTATAAATTGTCAAAAACCGTCATCTATCCTTGGCGTACTATGTAGGTAGGACTTCTAGATAATGCGGGGGGGAGGTTTTAATGTGATCATTTTCCCCATGGAACAAATGATGGAAACCATCATTTATTAAAGCGGTAAAGAGAAGGGTTTTCATGTTACTGCTATTCGGTTCCCTGCGAACGATTTTAAAGAAGTGAGGTACCAAAACAAGAGCGAAAATGGAAGTGGATGTCACTATTCATTGAATATGTCGTTACTTTCATTTATTAATAAATAGCTCTGAAATTTGCGTTGTATGGCGTTGTAATGCGCGGCTAGAAAGGAAACGGGAAGATGGCGTCATGTGCACATTGACAAGTTCGCGGGAAAAGGATTAGCAATTGATCTTACTTAGAGAACATCGTTTTATGTGATTGTTAAACGATTGTTTGTGATTATGAATTGTAAGTATATCAGCCAATGTACTTTGTCGTATATCAGTCCTGTGATATTAACGGAAAACATCAAAGTAGTGAGGAAGTTCTTATTACACGGGTCTACAACCAAAAATTTGATTTAATAACTTGGCTAATCTATATGCTTTTTAGTGTGCAGAAAACGCGAACAAAATCCGTCCTTCTCCATCACGTACAGATTTTGTTTCTAATCCATAAAAAATAATTCTTGTTTTGTAGGGTATGCATATATATATATATATATATATACAAAATCCTTTCTGTCTTTTATATATTTGGCAGATGGCGTGGACATGAAAGTTCTGTTCAGTTAGGAACGTAATTGTTGTCTGTTCTCAGTAGTCACCTTCTCATGATAATCTAGATGGAGGTGGTTATACCTGGAAATTGCAGCCCTCTTTACTGTTCATTCTCCAAGTTCAGTAATGATGACTGAATTGAATACATTCACTTAGGTCAGTTGGGAAAAAGTGATTAAAACTGTTTTCTGAAGTTTGAAAGTGCATTTTGAAAAAAATTCTCATTATCGCTATGTTACCAGTCCCGACTACTTCTGTTTTGATTGTGTACTCACCACAAATAAGATGAACCCACGAAATATAATAGATTTCGTCAAAAAAGTGTATTACGCAAATTTTAGTTTGAGAAAAGGAGATCAAGATTAAGTGTGAGCTCTTCCCAGTTTATCACACTGTGTAGAAACTTTCGCTTGTAGTTAAAAGGAGAATTACAGTCTTTTATATTTGCTAAAAGATGTGGAGAGATCGTAAAATTGATGCAGATGAACTGTTACTTTTGTACTTGTTATGTTCAAGGTTACAATTCCAAATATTATAAGTCGATTAACTAACTTAATCTTGAATCTGCTATTTGTCCTGTACATCACGGTCCTAGATTGTTAGTTCCTCTACTCCCTCGTGACTTCGACAGTATTGAGTGGAAAACAGAAGCTTGTGTGATGGAAAATGACGAAATAAACAGCGAGTTCAAACCAAACAGTTCAGTGAAGGAACCTGAGCTTTTTTCTCAACAGGAATTGAGTGACTTAGTGAGATCTTGGACTTAGGAAACATGCCGATCAGTTAATTCGCTCCCGACTTAAAAACAAAAAATGTATTACTACTTTTTCATGGTATCGACATCGCGAAGTAGTTTTTGTTCCTTACTTTTCACAAGATGATAATCTCGTTTATTGTAAAGACATTTGTGACCTGTTGGGTCAATTTGGTGTATAATGTGACCTGAATCATTGAAGTCTATTCATCGACTCATCAAATCTAAGTCTAAAAGCTGTTTTGTTACACAATAGCAATAATTATCCTTAAGTTCTAGTTGGCCATTCGGTACGTTTATAGAAAACATACGAAAATTTCGTATTAGTTCTCAAATTCCTTATAAAGAACGCAAGTGGTTGATTTGTGGAGACATTAATGTTCACATCATGCTCTTAGGTCAGCAATCAGGGCACACAATGTTTCCTTGTTCTTTATGCTTATAGAATAGCCGTGACAGACATTCCCACTGGAACAAAAAAAGACTATCCATCACGAGAAGCTCTGTTGCCGGGCGAAAAAATGTAATTAGGAAACGTTTATTTCCTTCTGACAAAATTCTGCTACCTCCTCTTCACACAAAGCTAGGGCTGATAAAGTAATTCGTTAAGTCACTCAATAAAGAAGGTGAATGTTTCAAGTACTTGTGCTCCAGGTTTCCTGGTTTAAGTGACGGGAAGATAAAAGAACGCATCTTTTTACCCCCAGACATAAGAAAACATTTATCAGATTCCCTTTTTGCTCACACCATGGATGAAAAGGGGAGGGAATCCTGGAATTCTTTTAAAGAGCTTGTTGACAAGTTCCTTGGTAACGAAAAAGATCCTAACTACAGATGTATCGGGGAACGCGTGTTGAAGGCTTTTCAAATACTTGGTTGTCATATGCGTTCACTTCATACACTCACATGTGGACTATTTTCCAGAAAACTTGAGGAACTTGAGAGAAGAACAAGAGGAAATGTTCCATCAGGACATCGAGGGGATGGAACTTAGGTATCAGGGTAAGTTCAACGTTGACATGATTGAGGCCTATTGCTGGATTGTACAGAGTGAATCATCTGAAGATTCACTACCCAGAAGAGCACACGAAGAATTTTTCAAGAAAAAATAACACCTTTTCACAAAAATAGAGATTAAATATGTATCACTGTTTCCTCTGTCAAGCTCATATCTGGACGGAGTAATGAATTTCGTATTGTTAAGAACACGTAAATAAATAAAAACTGTCAGCCGATTATGTTTTTATGACGTTATAACTACTCTTTTAAGATATTGAACTCGAGATTGAAAACAAATTTGTAGTACATGATAGAAAAAACTGCCTTCACTTTCAGTTTCAGCACACCCGAAAAACAAAGATCAAATAATATTATCAAATCAAATTTCAAAAAGGTTTCTTTTGTGGACCGGAAATTTATTTCATACATTTTTTAAAAAAAGTATTTGGTTTTGTAGGACACAATAATATGCATATATACATTTGCAAAGATCTTGGTGAATATAAATCATAATGAATTTTCTTACATTTGCAGTATTTTCAGTGCTAACGTATCTACAGCACTTCTTTCTGTCGATGTAATCCTGCGGGTTAAGCTAATGCAACGAAGTTGCACGTGTGGTTTTTGCCCCTGATCGGTATGCAACCCACCGTGCATAGTTTGGCAGGATCACGAAACCTCTTTAAATGTGTGAGCACGTGACCCAAATACCAGTGCATCGTGCCGGCCAACCAGACGCAAATGTCACGTGTGTAATTCCGTTATATCAAATTCCCCATCACTAGCTTTTTGCGAAAAAATACCATCTTCGTTTTCCTTGCCTGCACTAGAAGTCCGTAATATTGATTGAGAGACATCCTGTACAGAGATGCAAGTGATTGTAATAACATCGCCTGCCTATATGAATTGATGTCTTTGTGGACATTTCTTCGGGCGACTGAAGAGATTGATGTTTTCTCTGGTGGGGTTTATTCTTTAGCATTTAGTGAGGGGCTGATGATGATGATGACGATGATGATGAAAATGAAGATAATTGAGTGAAATACGTACTAAAAACATTTCCAAATGAACTTCTACGGCAAGTCAATGTAAAAGGAGGTAAGTCAACAGAGAATGCCAGCCTCTCACCCCACATCGCTTGCTTTGGTGAGACTTGTACTTTGACGTGCACAAAGTTTCATATAAATACAAGATATACACTTTTTGTTAAAATTGATTTCCTAGTAATATGGAGGTACAGACATGGAAAGCCGAAGTTTTCATGTAGGAACGCAGTAGATCACTGAATGATTGATTGATTTTTTCGTGTTTCCGGGCGCGTCAACTGCTTTGGTCATTAGTCCCGTTAGTGTAGTGCATGTTTTTCTCGGGAGATGGCGGTGATCTTCCCCCGCTGGATGGCGAGATCCGGCGCCGACCTACCGTCAGCTAGTGGGGTTTCCCCCTAACCAGGACTCTCCCACCAGCGGGGCACCGCCCAGCCGGACAAACTCTAAGCTTCCGACCGGTCTGCCGGAATATGTGGGAGTGTAGTGCATGTTAGTGTAAGTGTGTGTGTAAAGTGAGAGGATAGGACAAGAAAGAGGAAGGACAGGGACAGATCGCGCGCGGTCCGTGGCCCGTTTGATAGGGTACTGCTCCAGCATTCGCCTTGTGTTGATCGGAGAAACCACGGAAAACTACCGATCAGAGCAGCCGGTCGCTAGAATTCTCCTCCAGACAGCGACTGAATTCGACCTAGCTGAAAAGCTAGTGTCGAAAATCTGCCGCCGTCCGGGCTCGAACCTAGGACCTCCCGGTCAGAGGAGCTGCAGTGACATCAGTTGATGCACTGAGCTACCGCTCCCGGTAGTAGATATCTGAAAGGGTTGCAGGTTCCAATCCTGCCTCGAGCAGGACTGATCTATTGTGTGCTGTCGAGATTAACAACCTCTCAATGAATATGTTCTTTTTTCTTTTTGAAACATTTTTATTCGTAATCTGTTTCGTCAGAAGAATATGTAAATATGTTGACACGTTTAAAATGACATGTGAAGAAACTGTGCACTCTCAGTATTTCATGGATTTTTTGTGACAATTATAAATAGCCTAGAATATGTATAATCTCTTCAGCACAAACTCAAAACAAATTAAATACAATAATATTAAGACAAGGCTCGCACACACGCGCACACGCGCACACGCGCACACGCGCACACGCGCACACGCGCACACACGCGCACACACGCGCACACACGCGCACACGCGCACACACGCGCACACACACACGCACACACACACACACACACACACAACGCAACTATTTTTTTGCCAATATATAATACATTTACATTTTCGTAATCACAATGATTATGCTTGAATAAATATAGCACAGTTCCTAATCCTTTAAGTTAATATTGTTAATATGTGGTAGGGTAAAAATGCGTCTCTATTAATGACTATTGGTTCAATCTAGCAGAAGGCTTACACGTGATTTAAAAATATTTAAAATATATTACTGAAGGTCATGAGATTCAAAAGTGGAAAATGTTTAACAGATAGTGTATTTGTTAGTAAGAAAATTCACGATTTTTTTCTTACGAGAGGGATAGTCTCGAACTCTGGAGCTGGACTTGTAATTGATTTCAAATTCACCCGACGTGGGAGGGGAAATATCTAAATGAAACCAATACATTCGCTAATAGTAACATTTGGAAACATTCAACTTGAACGTTATTCGCACGACACTGTTAATGTATATTATATGATACAAACAAATGTGATAATTTCAATGCATTGGCAACGAAGTCTAAGAACAATAACAAAGCAAAAGGAAGCGTTCTAAAAATAAAGTGACGACTTAATTTTTAGGGCATGAGAAAATCTCTTTGGATTCATCGGACACATACTAACTTTTCATTTACATTTACATACAACTTTTCAGCTAATTATAATAATGCATCAATCAGCAAGGGATAATTTAAATTGCATAAAAGTCAAATGTGTATAGTACTATTTTCAAGTACATAAATGCAACCATTTTTTGTATGTGAACAAATCAAGAGAATACGCTATGTAAAGTAAGTGCATGGTTTAACACAGAGAAAAGGAGCAGAACATGCAAATAAATATCAAAGAAAGTTGACTCTATTGCACGTGTCATTGCACCTATTTAGAATTCAGTCACTCACAATCGAAATGAAGACAATTCAGATTGTTCTTAGTGAATTAAAAAAGCACTTCATAAACAGTGCTCAATCTTTTTTGTAAAACATTTTATCTACTACTTTTATTAGTACTACAAACTTCCAATAAGTAGCTTTTAGTCTTCTTCTTATCATCTCATTGGTTTTAATGGTTATATTACATTGTATTTTTAATACCTTTGTCATACATTAGACATGTTTTTCATAAGCAGATCATTTTTAATTATACTTCATTTATTATTTGAAGACCTTGGGGCAATAACATGCTATGCCACTACACGTAAGTTTTAAGAAAAAGAAAAGTAAAGGTTTAGACATTGCATTCTATACATTGGATAAAGAATATTAATTTATGAATTACTCCGCTATCTTGCGGCTAATTTTTAAAATAAAAACCCAACATCTCGATACATGTATGGGGTGTTGAAATACATTAATATCACAATTTCATCAGAAATGTAGCACAGCATGTTATTGCCCAAACATCTTCATTTCGTTTCAACATTATTTCTTAGTCGTTCTGCATTCATTAACTAATTTCATTGAATAAGTCATTCACAAAAAGTCGTAATTTCACTTTTTCAATTACCACAGTAAATAAACAGAGGTTGTCTGGTATCAAATCTATATTTCTTCTAAAGATCTTTTCGATCGCGTAGCGATCATCGTCAGAGCTTGCAGCTGCTGGGCGGAAAACGAAGTTCGTTTTCGGAAAAGAACTTCGTTTTCCGCCAGCAGCTGCAAGCTCTGCGATGATCGCTACGCGATCGAAGATCTTTAGAAAATATAGATTTGATACCAGACAACCTCTGTTTATTTACTGTGAATTAATAAGGTATCTATATCACCAACAGTCTAATTAATTTTCAATTACCTTTTAGGTTATTCGTGTTAAAAAGGGGGAAAGATTTTTCCTGTAAAAATATCAGGTCTGAAAGCGCGTTTCATGGTAGAAACGCTGAGATATTTCTGGTTCCCCCGCGAAAAGTCCCTGTCTAAGGAAATATACCTTTCTCCAAGTCACTCGGCTGTTGTTACGGATCCTCAGATGAATATAGTACGCATATTAGAATACATTTGGAGCTAAAGAAGATATTATTTATTATTAAGATATATACTACGATATTATTGATTACAAAAATCGGTTAATAATTTGATTTACAAAAATTTCTATCAAAGAGATCCCTCCCTAAAACTCCGAAAATAACAGAGAATATCGTTGGGGGTATCGCAGTAAATGACACTTCATTATACTCCAAATAAATTAGAAATCTTAACTGCGTTAACCAGTGATTTGAAATAATTGTTGGAAGTTAATACATTTTCTAATTTGAATTGTCAGAATAGTGCAAATATACAAGTACTGTTATATTGTTCGATATTTATTTTGAGCAATTATTTTCTATGCTTCTAACAACGTGATAGAATTATACGCGGAAAATGAGATAGCGTATTTTATTGGTCGTTTTATTGTCCGTATTGTTGGTTGCGGTTTGTTCACATTCATAGACTACTCATTTAAAATAATTCTTTGCGTAATACTAAGTGTACACGTTTCGCAATCTCCGCACTGCAAAATGATACACTGTTAGAACGTACATTTAAATCAAGAAATAGTTTGCAATTTGTACATAAAAATTATTTTAATGACTTCAAATTGCTCCAGTTATTTGCCGATTACTACATCCATATATCGTAATACGAAGAAAGAACCTCAATGGTCTCCAGATAAAAGAAAGGTTATTTAACGCTGAATTTCTTGTTGAATACTAATGAGCTAGTCAAGCACCATCGTATCGTTGATAATGCTAAATAGTCATTGATAAATTCTATGAAGATGTACGTTCAGAGGTCAATTATCGCGCAAGCGGAGAAATGCTAATGACCTTTTCATATGGGTTACGTTCGCAAAGAAAAGATGATTACACAAAGGAGAATATTATTAGATCTCGCTGCTACAAGGAAACATTATCCTCTACGATTCTTACATTCATTCCTATGACACCGATAAATTAATGATGATTAACGCTTCTAATTCTCCTAGTAAATAAAGGAAAATTTCTTCGTATTCACGTAATAGTTAATTCGTTATCGGGTACGCGTTTTGTCACGGACGTATTCTGCCACCGATTGCAGAATTAAACCACTTTTAATCGCAAAATCAAACAAAATAATGTTGTCACAAAGATGCGTCAGGAAAACAAGTTTATGGAGACTTGTTAAAAATATATAATTTATGTGGTTTCACTGCAATATGAATCTCGGGCCATACACACATTACCGTTGCTTATGAAGAAAGAATTTTCATTCATAAAACAATGGTAAGTTCTCAGGTTATAACAGTCTAAAGCTGTGTTTTTTCTTGTTAATGGCAATGGATGGCGTCCATTGTCTTCTTAGATTTACAAAAGAATGATTTGTTCACAGCTTCTACACTAGCCTGTAGTAGATTCATCTCAAAAGTATAGAAAACGTGTTGTTGTTTTTTCTCGAAATACATGGAATTTCTTTTCTCCAACATGTAATTGTAATGCTTATTAAGAATATACAATACAATACAAGAATGCCGTTTATCCCAATATTGGGCAATGCCTCCCACATAAACAGTGGGGTGGCTCAAAATTGTATTCGCTTTGAGGTGAGCAAGTCCTGGAGACCGTTATTAAGAATATTCACGAACAAAATTCGTTTTGTGTTACATAAATCATTACATTGTATTGTCTGTAGTTAACAACAAAGTCAGAAATCCACTCATAAATTATAAACGTAAAGACATTGGAGATATTAAAATATCAAACTCGCGCTCTTTGCTAATCAGCGAGCTAATCTTGAGTGGGCACATGTAATATACCCACATCAAATTATATTATCTATTATTCATAATATATATTAACTATTATTAGTAATCGTTACAATAACAGTACATTAAATGCGCATGAATGTACTATGTTGATGTATGCCAAAATTGTCCGAGGTAATGACATACTATTCATTTCCTCAGCATGTCAGAAACACAACCTTATCATTTCTCTCATACTCGTCGCACCGGTATTCCTGAACAAATGCTCCCATTAAAAATAGCTACTGCATCATAGGTTATTGGAAAATAATTTAGACGATTTAGTTAGGAGCTGCGACAGAAGTTAGTAATAGGAGTGACTACCACAATTTCATTTTTTGAACGTGGAGATACAGTTATTTTTTAGCTTATGAACTAATTCATCGTTTTCCGGCTTTCAATCGAAGAAAACATTTTAGCCAGAAACTAAATGTCAGATTCATTGGTGTTTATTGCCCAGTTTCCCAGCGATCTACAGAGCTAATGCTCAATGCTCCCTTTTCTTGCTTCTGACGTGAGCAGTAAATGTATCCCCTTTGCTTTTATCCCCCTCGCCTAGTTACTGTTATGACGCAAATCATCAACACACACAATAGTCGTTTGACATTCGGGTTGTGTTAGGAACAGTTACAATTCAGGATTTGAATCGTTTCTTTGGCATTCTCTTTGGGAAAATCCGGGCATCATTTAGCAACTTATAGTAATATGTCAAGAGTATCCGGAATTAAACCAAGGAGTTGTGTTGAGATGCATTTGTTTGAAGCATGCATTGCCTTTGTTTCCTGCGTTTCAACACATGCTGAATACATTTGGCAGTACTCCAAAAGCTTGCCACACAGTTATTTTCGGCTAAACACTCCGTGTTAGGAGAAACGGTAGCATGTGAGGTCGTAGCAAATTTCTTCGCCGTTATGGCCAGGGCATCGCGGCGCAGTCGGCGCCGACGGGCCGGGCGCTAGCGGTCTCCGGCGCCGGGGCGTGTGGTAGCCGCCGCGCCGCAGGCCTGCAAGGGGCGCCAGGCGGCCGGGCTCTGCCCGCCCAAACCACCGGGGCCGGCCCAGGCCGGCCCGCCGCCATTTGCGCAACGCGCGCCGAACGGTTGCGTAAGACGGAACAACAGCGCGCAACAGGCGACGAGGTCGTCTGCGCCAGTGCGTGGCCTACGTGCGGTGGTCAAGGCCGACGAGGAAGAGCCCGCCACCACACCGCGGAGGCTCGCGAGCCCGCCCGAAAGCGCACGAAGGTGCGCGAAGACGGCCGAACGGCCGCGAAACGACCGGCGCGCCGCGCCGCGCCGCGCCGCGCAGCGCAGCGCCGCCACCGTTGCCGCAGCGCACCTGCGGCCTGGCGAGGTGGCGCGCGAAGAGGGGACCTTGGGAGGGGAAGGAAGGGGAGCGGGACGCGCTCGCGGGCGGGCGGGCCCGCGGCCACCTCACGGAGCCCCGTGCACTTCGCAGGTTCCTGAACCCGGCCGTCCCCGCCACGACGCCCGGCCCTCCCGCGCCCGCGCCGCCTTCCCGCTCGCCCGCCGCGTGCGGTCGGTCCGGCCGGCCTCCTGTTCGCGGACTCGCGCTTTGTCTACGGTCCCGCGCTTTCGCAACCAAGCTTCGCCGCCCCGCCAGACAACTTGTCCGGACACGTTTCGTTTTCGGAATTCGCGCGCGGCATATCGAAACGGACTCGCGTCGTTTCGTCATTTCGCCCATGTTAATGCAAACTAGCGTAATCGGCTGAACCTTCGTCAGGCAGGAAGTAGGAAAAGCCTTGGCAGTTGTCAAACAACATTATGCCCGAGGCGTGTCGTTTTTGTTAAGTAGTGACATAAAGAAAGATGGAAGGACATCTTATTTTGGTTGCAAAAGGTGTACCTCAGGTCTCTATGAGAAGACGGAAACGTATGTAATCAGATTACAGTGTATTACCGCTCACATTCATAATGCATCACTGTTGAGGGCGTAATAAAACAAAATTTTTTATACCGTCAGGAAAATAATGAGAGAAATTACGAAACGCATACGGGAAAATTTCACGTCCTTGTGACGTCTGTATCTATAATTTCTCTATCCCTACATATTTACGTGTGCATAAGGACGTAAAAACTCGTCTTTAATTTATGCAGAATGCATGTTAGATAACGTATTACCTGCAGGGAATTCAACTGTATTCAAGGGCAGGGATTTCCGGTGTGTTTGAAAGTTGTTATCCTCCTTAAAAAGTATACTAGAACTATACAGTTGAATTGTAATAATGATTTCGGAAACAGGATTAAGTTATTTATCACGTCGATTCAGGTCGTTGTCCATTAACATTCTTATATTGTTTATATTAGTTTTAATCTAGTTCTTATATTTGGATGAAGCCCACAACAGAATCTCATGAGTGGGAAATTAAGAAAAGGCGCAATTGAATCAATATGTATTTTTTAATAAAACATCATTTGTACACAGAGGAGTGCATTTGCTCACCTTACTTAGGCAGGTGTAAACTTACTCAAATGCACTGTAATAGTAGTTTCATCCACCCCATTTGTTGAATCGTTGCCTTTCTTTGTGACTGAAAATTAATTTACAAATTTCTTTTTGACGGGAAGATTTCGGGAGCTTTTCCAAACACGCCGATGCATACTAACAAGTATGCATGATGCGTGAATGAAAAAAATATACCGAAGAAAGTAGCAAAGAACATTTAATATTAAGAGATTTTTTGTTCAAGTTAGATATGCAAAGTGCTCACATATTAACTGTAAAATTGGATAAAGCTAAAAATTAAGGTAGTTTTAGTAAGTTATTAAGAACCCCCACCCCCCGCCTTAGCTGCTTAAACACTAAGGTAGCAGTACAAACGTAACCAAATCACAAAAATAGAATCCCGTCTCCAAGTGGTACTGTGGAGGGAAAATTGAAGAAAACGAAGGGAAAAGAGCATGTGTAAAGTGGCTTTGCCTAAATCTCCCGATCGTTCGCCAACAGCAAGCGTAGAAATAAGGTCTAAGGGAGGCTGATTGCTGTAACATGAGGATGCTGGATAGGCGAAGGATTCTGACGAAACACAATGGTTTGACCAAATTTGAAAGTGCAACAACGTAACGTCCACTTTTCAAATTAAATAAGCAACATGGAATAAGCAATGCAAAATTAGTATTGAACAGTGATATTGATTCACAATTTTACAAATGTTCGTTTTGCTCGCAATAACTTCCTGATATATAACTTATCCTCAAGCAAGACCATGTCGGATTTTGCCACAAATTATTTCCTTACCCCACAAAATCTGAGAACGAAAGTATATTGCACGTGTTAATTTTGTTCTCTACAATACATATTCCGTTCGAATTTCTCATGTACTATATTTTATCAATTCTATTACGCATGATAATTGCTCAAATATTCATGCAAGGAATTCCCAACAACACGAGTAAGACGCACATAGGAATAATATAACTTTAATTATCTTTGAAGTAATGAGAATAATTAAGAAATAATACGCGAAGCGTTCTTGTTTTGTTATAGGCATTATTCTTCCACAATATTTGTTATTATTCCACAGTAAATGTTTAATGAACGTTTACGAATGCAGTGCTTAAAGTTTATTTCATTAAATATTTCAGGTAAATTACCTCAAATATTAGGTTCAGTATTTTTTTCTTTAGAACTTTTTCCTCACTAAGCCAAATAAATGCAATAGGGGAACATATAGACCTAACCAATTTATTATATAATTAATTCATATATATTTTCACAAATTAAAACTTAATTACTATAATAGAGAATTAGTCGGAATTTAGGTAGGCATAAGAAATTTGTTCCTACACTACTTCAATATTAATTAATCTCATGTTTACACGTCACCGACGTTCATATCAAATATAATTGCAACTCGTACTGTATCTGCTCCATTCAGTTAATGCTGCAGGTTAAAGATATCAAAGCATTATTACCCGAAAGTTTGCTTGAAACAGCGTCGAATTGACCAGTGCCATAGACATTCGCGGTCAGTAGACTACGCCCAGCAGACATTGCGCAACATTGAAATGTCTTACAAACGTCCGATTTTATGTAACGCACTGCATGTGTCATGCTCCATCACCATTTATCTCCGCAGCAGTCTAAAAATATTGGTGTAACGTAAGGACAACGACGCAGCCTCGTATCGTAATATCCTGAATCAAATCACTCTGAATATCATCACGTGTGAAGAGAGCTACGTGCCAATTGGGCTACAAAGTAGAATGAGAACACCTGCTGCTGGCAGAAACGATCTTTTGTTACCTCCGATCGAAAAACACGGCTCGTTGATATGCTAATGAGTGAGATAATACTTTGATACTCTAGATCACAGGAAAACAATGACGTCCCAGCAGACTGTGGCCGTGTGCATGATCCCGTCGGAACAAGCAAAGTAACATGATCATGATGGTAGGATTTGCTCATAGTGAGATATACGTGGCACATAAAATTACAGTGTAAACGCCTTCCTCTAATAGTTTGAAGCCTCTCCACAGAAATCAAGAGATCTTTTTTTCGGTTTCTATATTGTTTCACCATCTTCTAGCACTGAGGATAATTGCCAAGATCGAATAAATTTTATTATTCATTATCCGCTCACTATCAAGCGTCTGACTTCCTCGACCAATTAATTATCAAACGGGGTCCCGAAAGGTCACCCTACAACAAAAATAATATTTATATGGATCTAGTTTATAGGTGGAACTAGAGTTCATACGGATCATATCCTTTAACCTCGCTACTGTGCCAAATGAGTTTTAAGTATCTCAATTTTATTTTAAATGTTTTGAAAGTGTGGTGGAATTGCGCCAAGTTCAGAACAATAACGGAGAAGTTCAAAACAATAACCATTTCAACAGCTAATCGCCTCACTGCGTGAACCTGCAGACTGACACGGATCAGAAACAGTTTGGCTTCGGATAACCTTCTACGCCCTGCATGCAGCTGGCTAGCATGGAAGGTCACTGTCACGAAACGTTATAAAAAGCATGCAAGTAATTTGAACTAAAATTATCACTGGTTAAAAGTCATCGAGAATCGATTGGAAACGGGTAGCGAATTGTTTGACCATTACAAAGGTTGAGTTACATCCAGGATTCAATATGCCGAACTGCCAAAATAGCGTCGTACGGACAAGAAATTGCGCGTCGCATTAGCCCAACGGAGGAACTGGTTTTTGCCGCGCATTCCTTTGTGCTGTGCGCGGCCGCGGCCGCGGCTGCGGCCGACGCGGTGGCGACGGAGGCGGCGCGGAGGGGGCGCGGCGGGGGCCGGAGCAGTGACCAGCCGCGCGGACGACCTTGTTGACGTTGCTGCCTTGCCAGGTCCTTTCCTCGCCACGCCACGCCGTGCCACCTCCCGATCGCTGGCCTCTGTCGCCGCCGCCGCCGCCTTCGCACCGGCGTCCTCGCCATCGCCATCACGGGAGAAGCGAGAAGAGACTGAGATCAGCCTTCCGCGGAACGCACGCTCTTTCTTTACTTTCTTCCCTGCTATCAAAACACTCTTTCTTCATCCTTCTTTCCGTTTTTCCTGCCCCCTCTTTCGAATGTTCCTCCCCTCCGTTTCGAGTTTCCTTCCTCGCCGTTTCGAGTTCCCTTCCTCCCCGTTTAGATTTTCTTCCTCACCCGTTTCGATTTTCTTCCTCCCGTTTCGATTATTCTTCCTCCCGTTTCGATTTTTTTTCTTTTCCTTTTTTTTCCTTTTTTTTTTCTCTTTTTTCTTTCTTTTTCCCCTCTCTTTCTTTCCACCAGTTTTTCTAGCTTTATTTTCGTTCAGTCTTCCGCACTTTCTCTTGCTCCTATGTTTTCTTTTCGTATCTTCCAATTCCATTCTTCACTTTTTCTTTCTCTCTCTTTTTTAACTTTCTTTTTATTCCTTTCAAGCATATTCCTTTCAAGCATTTTAACCATTTAATAGAAGTACATTTTTTATCAAATCTTACTAAAAGATTGAATAGAATCTACTGTGAAAGGACTGAATACAATTAACTGATAGTATATGCAATGTAATACCAAACCGCACAGGCGTCCAACGTCAATGAGCCATGTTTCCCAAAGCACTTGGAAGACTTTCATTTTTCTGAAAATGACAGTCTCTAGTATTGTGTAAGCTGCAAAAAATATATTACCATTAATAATGTCCGACCGGTTTCCAGGCGTTAAGATTTGTCGTCACCGATTTCTTCAGTAGTCAAGGTTTTTTCACAAGAAATCTGATTACTGAAGTTAGTGCTCTTTTTCATACAAAATGCCGATATGTATTCAGAATTTTTCCATCAGGCAGTTTTTTTTGTAACAACTACTTCTGGAAATCTGACTTTAACATTCTCTTTGACCTGGCATAGGAACCTTTCCCTTACATGTAACGATTGTTATTCAAGGAATTTTTAAGGAAATTATTCGCAACCCTCATTCTGAAACACTAACAGGCAATACAGATCAGGTTTATTCATATTTTGACATTATGAAACCAGTTGATCTGGCATTGTGATGTATCAATATTGAGGTGTCTATGAATTTGGTAGCACGAATATCAATAATGATATTTCCTTCCTCTTTTGAAGTCTACAGTGTAAGCTGTGTTTTTGCGTTTTGTATTTTCATGTGTATTTTCATTCAAGAAAGTGTAAAAACCTTGCAGATAATTTCTGCTGTATTTGTGAAGAGCTGAGTTGGAACACTCAAGAGGCGAAATTTAACGCCACTTGCAAAACAGTGTTATCAACTATAGGCTATCAAGTTTGTGATTTTGAAAAGAGATGGACCACAAATATTTGCATTGTGTATTAAGACTGTTGTCTTCATATAAAAATGATACACATGATATGTCATTTGCAATATCTACGATTTGAAGGAAATGGAATGATCATCGAAGTGATTGTTATTTCTATTTGACAAATATTAAAGGATCTCGGAATCCCTAACCAGAAAAATGTGCCACATGTCGATTTAGTGAATGCTGAAAAATATAGTTCCTCCATTTCATTTTAAGGAAGAATTAAAGGAAGAATGAAAAATTTCGTAAAAGTAATGGATAAACTTTCTGATGGATTCTTATATCTGAAATAGAAATTTGCTAAATCGAAAGATGATTTTGTGATGATAAATTGAAAGAAGGTATTAATTAGGACCACAAACGTTCATTAATGGCTGATAAATAATTTGAAGAACTGTTATATCCATGCCTGGCAATCTTTCAAAAATTTATATTGCAATTTCCTTGAAAACCACAAAGCATAAAACTATCGGATATAGAGGTTAATATTCTGCATTCTTATAAAGCTATGTAAGATATGTTCAAAAATTCACTTGTTAGACCCTGACGTATAATTTCAGCAGTACAATTTTGGGGCAGTCAGCGATGAGCATGCCCATCCGGAGGCCGAGATCGCTAAGGCAGTAGTGTCGTAGCGATATCGGACCGAAGGGTAGCAGGTTCGGGTACCTCCTCGGGCATGGTTGTATTTGTGTTCGTCCTTCACCCCTTATCACCATACCGTTTTCATTTTCATATTTACCATACCGTTTACTCCAATTGTGATCACTAATGACATAGATGATGTGACCGTAAATAAACCCTCCCCCAAAAAATTCTATAATGATTGATCTACAAACATTGATTGATAGATTTTTTCGTGTTTCCGGGCGCGTCAACTCTTTTGGTCATTGGTCCCGTTAGTGTAATGCATGTTTTTTTCGCGGAAGCTGGCGGTGATCTTCCCCCGCTGGATGGAGAGATCCGGCGCCCACCTACCGTCGGCTAGTGGGGTTTCCCCCTAACCAGGACTCTCCCACCAGTGGGGCACCGCCCCAGCCGGGACAAGCTCTAAGCTCCCGACCGGTCTCCCGGAATATGTGCTAGTGTTTGTGTAAGGGACATGTGTGTAAAGGGAGAGGATAGGACAAGGAAGAGGAAGGAAAGATCGCGCGCGGTCCGTGGCCCGTTTGGTAGGGTTCGGCATTCGCCTGGTGTTGATCGAAGAAACCACGGAAAACTACCGATCAGGGCAGCCGGCCGCTAGAATTCTCCTACAGACAGCGACTGAATTCGACCTAGCTGAAACGCTTGCGTCGAAAATCCTGCCGCCATCAGGACTCGAACCTAGGACCTCCCGGTCAGAGGCGTTGCAGTGACATCAGTTGATTCACTGAGCTACCGCTCTCTGTAATGAAAAACATGTATCAAGGGAAGTGGAGTTCTAATATGTTGGCTGACTAGTGTTGGACCACGAAAAAAGATGATCCAGATACAGATTCGTCAGAATGTACGTCAGGACTACTAGATTACTACTTAAAGTTGGATTGCTAGTTACTGAATTTATTAAAAATAAAAAAAAGTTCAAATGAATACCACAAAAAACTCCTGCCTGATGGTGAAAAACTGAAATATTTGAATTCAGTATGAAAAATTCTTCTAGAATCTGTTACTTTCATTGTTGTGAAAGGAAAAATGTTTATTTTTGTAGACCAGTGTATGAGGCCCGCGATCCCGGATTTGAAGACCCATTCATGTATTAGAAGTTCAATCCATACGTCTTAGTTCCACGTATGTGGTGATTCAACAATGACTAAACCGGTTGCGCCACCTCACATGAACGATTGAAAATTGTACTAACATTCAAATCGCTTAAACTTCACTCCAGCCTGTAGTGTTTCGTTGCAAAAATCTTTGTGAATTTTAAATATCAGTTATTGTCTTATTCTAGACAATAGATTTCATTAGTAATCTTCGATAGTTACCCTATTGTCTGACGAATGAGTACACAACAGGATCAATTGAGTGAAAAAAAAGGTCGACGTTAAACAAGTGTTTGTGTAGAATATATTGCATTTTGTTTCGTAATTTTAACCTAGTGCAATAAGGAAAAAACAAGTCGGTTGCACTGGGCGTTGTTTCAAAAGCGACCAGCAATAACACGCACACATCTACACACAAGTTATATGCCACGCCAAGATAAAACGATCGGAGACAAACATAGATAACATTGATGTTAACGTTAATGAAATAACTTAGAAAATAATATTGTGTGAGTAGCGAAAACTGAGGAGAATTTATCTTGCGTGTTCCCAATATGAGGAACTCATCAATGTTATGAGAGTGCTTTCAAATTTAGGACGACGATGCAGAACCTACGTATTTCAATAATAACATGTCTGTCTGTACTTGGCGCGAAAGCTCACGTACAGACCGGGAGCGGTAGCTCAGTGCATCAACTGATGCCACTGCAGCGCCTCTGACTGGGAGGTCTTAGGTTCGAGTCCTGACGGCGGCAGGATTTTCGACACTAGCTTTTCAGCTAGGTCGAATTCAGTCGCTGCCTGGAGGAGAATTCTAGCGGCCGGCTGCTCTGATCGGTAGTTTTCCGTGGTTTCTCCGATGAATACCAGGCGAATGCCGGAGCAGTACCCTAACAAACGGGCCACGGACCGCGCGCGATCTTTCCTCCCGCTTCCTTGTCCTATCCTCTCCACCTTACACCCACACTTTCACTAACATGCGCTAAACTACCACATATTCCGGGAGACCGGTCGGGAGCTTAGAGCTTGTCCCGGCTGGGGCGGTGCCCTGCTGGTGGGAGAGTCCTGGTTAGTGGGAAACCCCACTAGCCGACTGTAGGTCGGCTCCGGATCTCTTCATCTAGCGGGGGAAGATCACCGCCATCTCCCGATACAAACATGCACTACACTAACGGGACTAATGACCAAAGCAGTTGACGCGCCCGAAAACACGAAAAAGCCAAACCAAACTCACGTACAGGCCATGACCAACCAGCAGCGTCCCGTCCTCGCGGCCAAGGATTAAGGGAGTACGTGTGGATAGCACGAAGGCATCCCCACGCCGTGTCCTGGTCTTCTCAACCTGAGAAGAGTTGTTTTTTTCATTGTCACACAGCAACCTACAGTGGGACATTGCAAGGAAAACTCACATTATAATCTTATGACCCGACCGGGAATCGAACCTGGGATCGTGTGATTGGAGCGAGCACGCTGACCAATGAGCTAAACCGCGAGGGGCATAATGGCGTGGCTTGGTTTTAATTGAGTTTGGTTGTATAAACAACAATCACAAAATCATATTCCAAGAATGTAAGTTATACAAGGCAACACTCCTTACATAAAGATAAGACAAGGCACTGGCATTCTGGGTTTCCGTAGTAAATGTTTAATTTTAATTACGAGATCCTCAGCTTCTCATTTAATTGCCAAAGTTACAGAGGTTTTTTTAAAAAATATATTTGCAATCATTGAAGACAGTAAAAAGCATCAAGGAAACGATAATATGCATTTAAATGCTGTATAGAGATATAAATAATGGGGTGACACAAAAAAAACTAATAATATTTGAACGAATCTTCAATTTCTAGTCGATTTTTTATTGATTGCGTATCAGCACGACAGTTTACCAAATCTCATGTTCGTAAGAAAAATATTATCTTGGTTTACGTACATAAATGACGCCAGGAACGAAATGTATAAAAATGAGTATGAAAATATTTTAAAAAATAATGCAGTTCGATTGGTGATTCGCTTTTATTTCCTCCAATAATAATTGGTAATGAAACATTTCTTGAGACACCTGTAACGAGGTGTAGCAAGACTAGAAGAGAGCAAGTGGAAGAAATACCAGGAAATGGAAACAAGTATTTTGTTTGTTTTCTCCGCACAGACTCCAACTTACCAGGAAGCACACAAAAAATTTGTATTGCAAACTGTAAAGGAGAAAATGCATTAATATCATTGATTCATTCTCTTTATTCCCATACTGCGCGTACAACGGAATTACCACACTCACTGCGCGACTGTTTATGACTCAGCACATTTCGTGCGACGGTAAGGCTGCAAGGAAGAATCTTAACGTTATTTGTTCACGAGTAGCGTTACAAAACAGAAACATATTTTTCGTATGTAAGGAACTGTTGCACCAGTATTTTTACGTACTATGCTCCCTTACTGCAGTATCCGCTGTGACTGTTTTGGTTAAAATACGTATTGCTAAATTTTATTTTGTAATTTTAAAATAATAATATTTATAATTACAATATCTATTTATTAATTGATACTATTTTCATATTTATTTATTTTTTAATTTTAAATTATGTTTTGCTTATATATATATATATATATATTATATATATAATATAGCAATTATATTCAAGAGAATTTCATTTGTAGTTCTTAAACTTTTTCAACTTCGTGCAAATTTTTGAGTGATTTCGTTCACTGCATTTCTGCTTTTGCAGACCACTAGTATACTTTGGGAATGCTGTTTAATCGAAGCTCTATTCGGGGAGATAGAAGCATTCGTAATATTGCTATACGGCGGGCGTTCGTTGCATCATCTTGCATTTCAAATGCGCAATTACACGCTTATGACGCGGATTCCATGCCCCATTCATCTAACTGATCCAATCAGTCAGTTCAGACGCTCCATGCGTATAAACGGAATTCTTAATACGCACTACTTTCCTTTACGGGACCTGACGACAGTGGAATTATATCTTCAATTATTGTATTTCACATTCATTTTGTGGGTAGACAAGAAAGGGAACATTTAAAAGAAATGATATTTTTCACTGTTTGATTAATTGATATTCCTGGATGCCTCAACTTTTATGGTTATTAGTCCTGTAAGTATCGTGCATATTTTATCACAGGATGTATCGGTGTCCTTTCGCCGCTGGATAGCGAGACCTACACGTCGGTTTCTTTGATTGATTGATTGATTGATTGATTGTTAGTGATTCCGGGCGCGTCAACTACTATGATCATTAGTCCCATAAGTGTAGAGCGTGTTCTTGCTCGGCAGGTGGCGGTGATTTTCCCCGCTCGATAGTAAAATCCAGCACCGACCTACTGTCGAGTAGCGGGGTTTTCCCCAACCACGTATTTCCCACAAGCGGGGCATCGACCCATCTAGGACAAGCTCCTGACCGGTCTCCCGGCATGTGTGGTAGTGTAGTGCCTGTTCGTGTGTGTGTGTGTGTTTGTGTGTGTGAGTGTGTGTAAAAGGTGTGGATGGGACAAGGAAGGGGAAGGAAAGATAGCGCGCAGTCCTTGGCCCGTTTCGTAGGGTACGGCTCCGGCATTCACCTGGTGTTGATCGGAGAAACCATGGAAAACTACCGATCAGAGCAGCCGGTCTCTATAATTCTTCTCCAGACAGCGACTGAATTCGACCTAGCTGACAAACTAGTGTCGAAAATCTTGCCACTGTCGGGACTGGAACCTAGGACCTCCCGGTCAGAGACACAGTAGAGTGGTCATGAGGGGTGGATGATGTTGAGAGATTATTGATTATGGATGGAATAATGTTCAAATACATGTGTAGCGGAATGGGTAAGGCAGATACGCCACACGCCACATTCACAAGGTGAACACACCTACCTCACTATGGGTTTGACCCGACAGTCATCGGTTTCGCGTACTTGGACGGTTCGAGAGATCCGCGGTGTACCGGTTAAATTGTTCCTCTTCCACTCTTGGTGCTGGGGTTCGAAGCCCATTCTATTGATTTATTATGTTGTGTTTCTGGGTATATCAATTACTATGGTCTTTAGTTTCGTGAGTGTTGTTCCTGCTATAGTCGGGAAGTGGCGATGTTTCTGCTCTGTTAAGTCCTGAGATCCGGCGCCAACGTACACGTCGGCTTGCTTTCTCGAGCAGAGCACTGCCCCGTCCGGCACAAGCTCTAAACTCCCACCTGGTCTCCCGACATGTAAGGTCATGTAGGGCATGTGAGTGCAAGAGGAGAAGGATGAGGGAGGAAAGATTGCGCGCGGTTCATCGTCCACTCATTACCCACTTAATCAACAATATCTTCATCATTATATCTCAACATAAGACTACTTTCCGGGGAGACCGACGACGTCCGTGTTGACATTCTAAATTGGGAACTACGGTCAATGTGCCTTCTGTCAGCGTATTATACGCAATATTTTTACAGCGTTTATTGTATTCATACCATTAATCCACTAATAATTTCAAGGATTCTCCAAGCATCTGCGTACCGAACTAGGCAACGTCTGATCAAATATTACTTTTTAGAATAATCGTAATCATTTTAATGCGTTTCTATGCTCGAGTCTGTAGACATACCCTTCCTGTCTTTAGCCTTATTCAATCTCTCCGTATCTTGTATTTGTTGTTCTGTCCACCTCCCACGTATAGAATGGAAGAAATTAATTCTGGGCTGATGGCGATTGTCGTCCATTTTTAGTTCTTGTTGATACCATTAATGTCTATGGTGTTCACAATATATATTTTTCCCATTTTTCGTGACAAATATAATGCTACAGACTGAGTTATCCATCATTTCCAGTGAACCACAGGTCACTATTCACCAGTTACCGTAAATAATGTTGTTTGTTTCGTTCCGCTATTATTTCTAACATTATCGTTCATGAATCGATGAATGTATCAGAATGAAATGAATGTATCAGAATTGATGAATGATTACCGATCAGATAGGATTCCTGGTGGTATATCACGGCAACCACGCCACAACCACATGGTGAAGACCTCATGCCTTGCAAGTCGTTCAAACCCCTATGCTAGGCACATCAAACCGCACCCGCACGAGCTACTAGCCCCCCTGGGGAGCCCGGCGCTCCTACTGGCACGGGCAATACTTGACTCCAAAACATGGCCCCATAAATTCCGGAAACGGGTGTACATACGCAAGCTGAAGCGGTGCGAGGAGCTGAATAGTAGCTTCATATGAAAATGTTTGCCAGATTTTTTCTATCAAATAACCTAGAGTTGTATTATGTTTATATTCTTCTTACATCTTTACCAAGTGACCGGAATATGTTTGAATAGCTAAGTCTTTCCTTGCTTTCGTTTGGTGCTGTGATAATAAACCATTAAGTTATTTATTGTATTTAGCGATAATGCGACATAAATTAACATGTCTCTGTAAGTTTACAATTCTTGATTACGGATGGACAGCGCTTTTAACAGACAAGAATATTTGCATGTTAAACTTTCTAACCTGAACGTAGTAAGTTCGAGCTTTTATATCACTCTTGAGTAAACAGGATTACAAAATCAAGATTCTTTTGATTCATTTCTTTTTTAATTGTATTTTTAATTTAGAATTTGAAATCGGACTGCTGTATTATTTTATTTTTGGATCATTTTTTTACTTAAAGAGAAAATAGGAATGAATGTAGCTAAATTGGTGACAACATCTCTCAAGTAACTTCTCCCAAACGCTGTTATGGGCCAAGTAGCCAGTAACTTACCGCCATACCGTCGCATTTACACAACCCTTACTTTGAAATCTCGCACCAATTTCTCTGGACGCAGTGCCCGCACGCTCTATTAAGCTTGTTATCTTGCCCGCCACCTTGACATGCCTGTCCTATGCTATCAAGACTGGTTTCGAACGCATTGCAATACCGAAAATCTAGGACTAATTCTTGTCCCCTGAGCCTGCCCACGTACGCACGGTTTGAGTTGCTTCAAACTGTGCAATGTTAAAATGTAATTAAAATTATTCTACGTCTGCCCGTATTATGTCTGAAGCCAGAATGTACTTATAATTATTCGTGAACTTTAACACAATTAAATAATATTAAGGGATAATGGCACAGGCACACAAAAAGAAGTTATCAGACTCAAAGACATGACCCATGTTTCTCTGTGTATATCTACGCACTGAATACGAATCTCAAGCCAGAATTGCGCCATTACCCTTCAGTTCTTTTAAGGGAGTTATTTTTTTTTGTTTTCGGGGGTTGTTGTCAGACCCAAAGACTTAACACACATTTATGTATGTCGACGCGATGAAACCGAATCCGAAGCAAGAATTGCGCCACAACCTTCCAGTTTTTCACGATTAAAAAAACAACAACTGGAGGGTAGTGTCGCAATTCTGACTTCAGTTTCGGATTCAGTCCGTCGACATACGTATAGAAACGTGTCAAGTCTTTGGGGTTGACAAGATATTTTTTGTCTGCAAGTATAATTATCTGAATTTGAAATAAAATATGGGGTCAATGAGTCACATGCGTAATGCTCGAAAGTAACTCTATCCTAACATATGTTAGAATCAGGCGTTACATTGATTTATTTAGTAGTGAATTTTGACATAATGGAAGATTAGAATATCCTCATAAATCAATATTTCTTCTTGATTGTCAATATATGTTTGCAAATAAAAGTATCCAAAGTTTTTAATTACAATCATTTATTTCAGCAATTGCACAACGTTTCGTAAATAGTTTTGTTACATCATCAGGTGCATAGTGAGAGAACTACTATCCCTTTGAAATCAAAGGTATAGTCAAAAACTAGTTACGAAACGTTGTGCAATTGCTGAAATAAATGATTGTCATTAAAAACTTTGAATACTTTTATTTGCGAATATCGTCATGGTTTTCTAGTGTTTGTAAATATTATAATGTGTACAATTGCAGCATACTCTACTCTCATGTAATTGTGCACCTACATTGTACACCTACTACTAAATCCTTACAAAAGATTCTGGCCATGATACGCGTGTATTAGACCCTGCATTTCTTTATTTATTGGTTTGTAGAGTTGTAGTTGTTTAAAAAACAAGTTTTTTACATTATGTAACTATGTTAATTCTAATTTTATATTTTTCTTGTATCAGAAAACTGATGATGAAATATGGTAATTCTAATTTTATATTTTTCTTGTATCAGAAAACAGATGATGATGGCTAAGCCATCGAAAGCTGCTCTTATTAAAATAAATACTATTGTTGACAATGACAACGCCTTCAATCACTTCAATCCTGCATTTCTTTTCCCGTCAACCACTATTGGTAACTGACCGTCCGTAAACATGTGCTGGTCTATTAAGATCAATTGCAGTCAGTAAGGTATGCAACCAGCTACATTTTTCAGAGAACGTCGTTGACAAGGAAACTGTGGAATCTGAAACAACGCGGGTGTCGTTAGGATGAAAATATTTTCAATTTTAAACTTCTGATTGATATGAGCGTTGAAAGTAAAATTTATTTAATTTTAGTAGTAAACACAAATGTTAAAGTGGTGGAATAAAATCCATTGAAATCTTTTGGTTTAAATTATGACTCCTAAAATTCTGGGTCTAGTTTAAAATGATGAGCAACAGATATACGATACATTTATAGGTAGATTCTACTTCCACTAATAATTATGTTCCATTTCCACAATATAGACAATGTTCCATTTTAACAATATAGACACACGTTGTACTATCTTTCACTTCCTCTTTGCTTCATTGTATTCAAAGCCATCTTGAGGGATATTTGATTCGCCCAATCCTATTACACTTGACCCTTACTACATGGCAATGAAGGACATTATTCGACTTACATAGCATATTTGAATTAAACTATTGAGAAAGAATGCAGGCATACAATAGCTCAATTACTTCCTGGCGGAGTAATTGAGCGAGCATTTAAATTAAAATTCCTTAAAATCGTAGGAATTGTTAACAAATATATTAACAATAATTACTCATCATTACTTTGTATATGAGAATAATTCTTGGTGCCGCAAAGTGCGATAATATGGATTATTTGTGACCCGCATTATTCTTATAATATATTAATCATAGGAAACGTCGAAAAAATAATTCTGTTTACTATATCGAATGAGATTTATGCAGAACGAAATACTCGATATGCCAACAAATATGTTACATATCTTGTTATTACTGAGTGAAAAAAGACAATAAAGGGGTTGATTTTTTGTATTTAATCGTTTTCAGATACCATTAAACAGCACAAACATCGCATCAGTTGTGTCTTTCTTATTGCATTCACAATGTGTCTTGGGTTATCACAAAATATTGCTCCATCTTTGATTACATATACGGAAAGCACAATATATGTGTAGTCTGGAAATAGTTTTTTCAAGAATGAATGCATAATTCACTCAAGAGACATATTTTTCTTATTTTCCGAAGTAGTGCTCCAACAATTCCACTTGGGAGATGAGGCGTTGGTAACAGCGCTATCGTCCACACAAGATGAAGCAAGTCACGACCAAAGCCACGAGCATTCGTTGTTATGATCACGTGATTGCTCTTGAGAAAAATACACACGAGCTCAGAGAAATGCTCTCCCTCCAAGCAAAACTTTACGGGTTTACTTTATTTTGTCTAATTGTTTTTATCTTGCATACAATATTCCAACCTCCTAATATCGCATTACATTACAATGTTCTTGATTCAACGTTGTATCCGGCATTGCATCCTTTTGAAGGCAAGGTTACAGGAGATTTTGTTTCATCATTCGCGGATATTATGCTCGTAATAAATCACTAGAAGTGTTCCCATCAAAAAATATTATAAATATCAAAAAAATGTGTTTAAAATAAAGGGAAATTTTTGTTACAATTAATTCACTATCAGTATTCGAGTGTCCACAAAGAGCTTTCAAAATACTTTTGAAAATAGCTAGGGAAAAAATTATCTTCTAGTCTTACAGAAATACCTATACTATACAATATTAACTAAATAAAATAATTACAGACCTTCAACTTCAGTTAACTGACATCTAATATCCACACTCCATTAACAAATACAAAAAAATTTCCAATACTCAAACAATTTTTCAGTATCTTCAGTTCCTTCCTCTCTTTCCGTTCTTCTTTCAAACAGACACCGAAAATCTCCCAGCATAATCTTAACTCAATCTTTCTCGCATTATTTGTAAACGCTACGTAATATTATCCCACTACATTAACCTCCGAAGTGTTTCCAACTAGGAAACATTGTTTCTCCGCGCCGAGATTCGAACTCAGGTCAATGGAGTTAAGTGACTCAGCACTTAACCCTACATCACGCAGTCGCTCGACCGTCACTGACCGCTTTCGATGAGAAATGCAATGGTAACCACCTACAAGCTCTCAACCGGAATAAAAAATATTAGATCCATTCCTCAGCATATTCTCAAACATTAATTAATCCTATAGGTGCTCAGTGACTTTCATAATTTTGAGCAATTTTTTGTTATTACAATATTAGAATTTCAGTATAATATTAATTCTACCGAATGGTATATTATAAATAAATTCTGAACTGTTTCATCAATATTGTTAAGACATAGAGCGGGCATGGGGCAGAGCGGGCGGGGGGCAGAGCGGGCGGGGGGCAGAGCGGGCGGGGCAGAGCGGGCGGGGGCAGAGCGGGCGGGGCAGAGCGGGCGGGGCAGGCGGGCGGGGCAGAGCGGGCGGGGGCAGAGCGGGCGGGGGCAGAGCGGGCGGGGGGCAGAGCGGGCGGGGGGCAGAGCGGGTGGCAGTGCGGGGGCAGTGCGGGGGGGGGCAGTGCGGGGGGGGCAGTGCGGGGGGGGCAGTGCGGGGGGATAGAGTGGCGTTGAAGCGGCGTAACTAGAGGGGGTACACAGTAAATTCATTTCTCTTCCTGTCTATTTGACGAATAAAATATTCATTTTCGTCAACAGTGAAAAAATGTAAGACGTATTTTGTCGCGTAGCCTAAGTTTGATTGGCCCAGAACTTCAATGTCAGACTAACAATAAGAAACGGACCTAGTGATAAATTCTGAAGGAATTTCTCTGAAATATTTCGTTCTTCTTTTCCTTTAGACATTTGCAATTCTTCTTAATATAAAATAATAAATTGTTGCGAGAATTTTATGTTTAGTTCGTATCGAAAGATAATGACGTTACCAAAGGCATTTACGAACCACGATCAAATCATAATTGCTGAAAACGTTCACATGAGGGATACAATGGAAGACTTGTTCTGGGCTCCATTTTACCTAGTTACGCCTCTGTAACAAAATGAGAACTTGTCTTGAACATTCAATGCCCTGACCGTAAATTCGTCACCCACTCGAGTGTTGCGACTAACTCACTATTCTGCCTCACGATTTCAATGCTCGGCATAATAAGCGGGATATTTCTTTGCGTGCACGTGTGATAGACCTTACAATGCGACGATGGCAAATCTACTTGCACGTTTTCTTGAGACCCGTAGTATCTAAACCAAACACAGGAGCTTATTTGTCAACTAAACAATTCGAAATTAAAATTGTATATCGACGAACAATAAAGAACGTTCACCTGTTAAAAGATGAAAGAATAAATATTTTAAATCACACTTTTGGACACATTCTATGCGTATCTAAACCATTGGAAACACAGTTTCGAGAATTTTTTTTTATTCTTGACAACGGCAACACGTGCAACCTTTTATACTTTCATTAATTATAATTAAATCTTCATTCCTTTACCCATTTACTCCAGCTTAAATGAAATACCCTCTCTGGTGCGTTCAGACACTGGGAAAACCCTAACCATCAAACCCGAATTTAAAAAATATATCTTTTATTCATTCCTGGTAAAATTCGCCTAATTGGAACATGATTAGAGAATATATATATGGGAATATATTAAAATAGTTATTAGTTATTGAAATTTGGTTTATAAGGAATCAATACATACGTAAAGATATTTGACCAACGATCAAATACAACTTTTTTTAAATTGACGAATGTGATAAAGAAATACCCGGGGAGCACACGGTACTTCAGTTAGTAATACTATACAAATCAATAACATAAAAAATAGTTAAAATGGTACTAAATGAGTATCATCTCACATCATTAATTTCATTGTAGTAGACTTTTATCAAGTCATGGAATGTCTCAAAAATCTAACGGAGAGGAAAGGAAGTGCTCTTTTTATAGATATGTTAAATAATATTCAAACTATTTGTCAGAGAAGTAACTATTTAATATTTATTGCAATGAAAAATATGGCTAGGAGAACAGTGGACTTGTAAACTTGTACTTGTCTATCGTATTTGCTGACCAGTTGACCAATAATGGCGTTGAGTGAAGATTAAACATTGATACTATTCTAAATATCGATTATATAAAAAACATTGTCATACAAGCGTTGAGTTTGGAAAGTACAATGTGTTTAATTATGTTTAAAAAATACTGGATAATGATTGTTAAAATGACGTTTAAGCATTGGCAAAAATAAAACCTCAATTTTTGTATTTGAACCATCGATTGGTTTCGTTTAATTTTAAATAAAATATAATTGAACTCTTAATAATATTGTATATAAAATGTAATATTTTTTTAATATTTGGTTAAAAACATTGATGTTTCCACCGATGTCTCAGCCGATCTTCCTGACGAATTCCTCGAAGATGCTTTTCATACGATCTCTGGAGCAACCTTTGTTCCTTACGTCGTTCTTGCACTAGCAAAGCGAGTTTCTAACTTGAACGTGACTGGGGAAACGTCCTTTCGGCAAACATACATGAACTCTGAACTTCAGCTGACGTAATAGATTTTCTTAAGGATATAAAAATCCAGAAACATAACTTCATATCCCAAATACGTCATTGCTGATCACGGAGTGTTTGATAAGATGTTTCTGGCAAAAGTAACTAACATCCATAAGTAATTATTTCCATTTATCTATTCTGTTATACGCGAATACTGAGAATCGTATGAATTCATTGATTCGACGCTGAGAGATCAGAGTGCTTAGTAAAACGCCCAAAACTTGTTTTGTATTTTCTATTAAAATGCACCGTTTGATAAAATTATTCGTCAATCATTTAACGAAATTGAAATGTGTAGTATCTGAACAAACAACGGGACACATTTGGGATGCATTTCTTTCTTCTTTGGATTCTTCTTTTAACCAAATCCGATATCAAATATTCAAACAAACAAAAAAAGATTATCAATGAAGATTTACTGGAGGGTGGGATATAAATTTTAGAATCTGTATTCTACTAAAGTATTGCAGTTTATGATCAGTAATTCCTAATTGTCGATTTGTGGAAAATGAAGAGAAAACAAATCATGTTGTATTTAAGGAAATATGAAGTATTCCCTTGTATCCAAAAGCGGTCAAGTGAGTCACATGATGCGCAACAAGAATATAAAAGATAAAAATATATCCATGAAAAATGAGCGCCTATTGATTCAATAAATTAGCAAGTCCTACAGAAAAACCTCACGCTAGGCAGTATAAATTCGTTTGTCTTTCACTTTTGACTCAACCTTTTCTATTTGTTTCCCTCTAAAGAAGACCAGTCATCTACTTCTTGCAAAACCTCCTTGATTATGCCAGATTATATCGAGTGCATGCTGTTTATTCTACAAATTCTCGGAAACGTTTGCGAGAGAAACTAATTAAATACGTACATTCGAAAATAAAAGACGCATTTTATGGAACTAAAAAGTGGTTACGAATACACTTCAAAATAGAGTTCACAGAAACCAAACCTGATTACGGTATCCCTCCGCCGACCGCACGTACATACCTGCGTTTTTACTCGGAAACGTTCAATGGCAGGCTGACCCCAGCCAAGAACACAGAATGAACTGGCGCTTCCCAAAAAAAGATGAGCAACCATTATTGGAAAATGTTACTCACGAAGTCGCAAGTCACTCCACGCCAAAACTTTCGATAAGCACGCAGCTGTGCCTTCACTATTACGACAACGGCCGTATCTATAACGAACGCGACTCTGATGCAATGCGAAGCGGTTCAATGGACGGCCTAAAGCGAGCTGTCGCTTAATTCTTCTTCGGACAACTGCACTGATGAAGTCTGATATGTTTATCACTTGGTACTCGAAAAACAGCCTTTCGGGAATACATTTAATACGTAATTTGATGGATTTTCCAGGGTGGCAGCTACTAACTAAAGAGAGCGGTGCAGCTTATGCACGTCCTGAAATAAAGTAGAGCAAATTTTCTATCCGAATATCACAAATAAAGAAATTATTATTATTATTATTATTATTATTATTATTATTATTATTATTATTATTATTATTTTCTATCTTTCGCTTTTCCTTTTGATAATACTATTTTTCTACGACCTAAAGCAAATCGCTCCATCACCTGTGGCTGAAATGATTATTGGCACTATTTTAACATTACTCAGTTGCCAAACATAATGAATTTCTGCTGACAAATTCTGGTTTAGAAATCTTCACTGATTCTGTCTTGTTTAGATTGTTTGTTATTGGACAGCCTAAATCCATGATTGTTGCATACTTTTCTATTTTATTGACAACTAATAAGTCCGGGCGATTACAATCCACAGTGACAATAGACCTATCCCAGTAGTGTACTATTTCACTATTTTCTATAACTGATGAAGGTGAGTATTTGTAAAATGGTGAAGGGATTTCAATTAGTCTATAATTTGATGCCAATTGTCTGTGGATTATTTTAGCGACTTAATCGTGCCTCCATAGGTACGCAGTGTTGGCAAGAACTGGGCATCCTGCAATCACGTGGTCCATGGTTCTCATTTGGTTTATTATTATTATTATTATTATTATTATTATTATTATTATTATTATTATTATTATTATTATTATTATATTATTATTATTATTATTATTATTATTATTATTATTATTATTATTATTATTATTATTTACTTTTCAGTACGCTAGTTGGCAATTCGATTCGAGAAATATTCCCAGTAAAGTTTAAAATGTTACATATGAACATGTGGTGAACCAGAAGATATATTATATTTTATTTATTCGCAGCTTTCTAGTTAAACAGAAATAACACAGATAAAAATCCAAGCGTGACATTTGACTTATTTAATATTTTTAAAACTTACAGTAAGTACAATACAATAATCCATGTATGTTAATATATAATTACAAACCTACATTTCTCCAAACACAAAACACAAAATTTTGAATTAATATTTTTACGAAATATCCTCATATATGAACTTTCTGATCATAGGAGAACACGTTGTGACTATTCATTCTGGGTGTTAATAATTGCATATTTATTGATGTCCGGTTCTTCCCGTAACTCGACAATGATCGCCGAGCATGATTAGCATGCCGCGAGTGGCTGACAATCCCATTAGTATTAGGGATTGTCCAGTGACCGTTCCTCCTTTACAACATGGATCAAGTCTCTGTATTTTTCCATCTCGATCGATCGGGATTTTCATAGTTTCCCTGACCCCTTGAGCAAATGCCGAGATGGCCTCTGGTTTTACGTCTGAACATAAATGTAACTTAACGTAATATATAACTTAATGTATGCACGTCTTCTAGAGTGCAGTGGGAAATATAGTTATTCGAATAATTATTCTCGATGTTGTCGAGGCAGAAGTATTTTCCTTCACGAAGGACATAGTGAGGAATAAGAACCCAAATCTATAGCTGATTTGCTTTTGAAAATAGATTTATTACGTCGGAGCGAATATTTTGTTAACAATTCTTGCCAAAAACGCTCATTTCTATCAGTATTCATCTTGATTGTGGGTAGAGTACAATCCCAGGATTATTAAAACGTGCACGAAATGCACTTCACAGAATACACTGTTTTTGACGTAAAATGAAATATAAGAGCTTTGTCGAGCAGGCTAAATTAGTGTCTACCATAGGGAAGTCTACAAACCGGACCTTATGGGATACCTTGATATCAGGTCTGTTGTGATGGACGGTTTTATCAATTAGGATGTTTCGGGCCCAGTATAGTTTGTATCATTTTCTAGCACTGATTGCACCTGTTCTTGTAATCAAGTGTAGTAATCTGCAGGATACATTCTTTCTCGGAGAGTCAGGCGCGGAGTATAGGCCCCACGTTTTCGTGCCATTTAATCTGTTTAGGGTAGTTTTTTTATTTCTGGTCTTTGCAATAATTAGGCTCTTTGTCTCAGGATAAAGGTATCAATGTAAATGACTTTGACATTTTCATTAGCGACTGCTGCAGGATTTGCACCGTTGAGTGATTTCCGGCTTCATTTCACTATTTTTCCTCCTCTGTTGACCGCTACAAGTTCTTGTCCTATCTAAGCTGAGAGGAGTGTAATTGCGTATGTGTGTATTTAGATGCGCTGCCTGTACAGAGATTGTACTCCTCAGCATATGTGTGATTTTAACGTGGTGCAAAAACAATATTTCTTATCTCTCCATCCCCAGGTGAATGGCGTATGGGAAGCGCGAATGGATGGGTGATGTTTTGGACATGAGAAGCCGGGTTAATTTGTTAGGTCTAGGATTTAGAGAGGTTATTTTGTTAAAGGGTGGGTATTGTGGGAGGAGGTAGGTTTCTTAATTAGGGTGTAGGAGGAGACCAAAGGTTATTTTAATGCAGGTGTAATTTTAGGGCTGGGAACATGTCCGATGGGTTATTTCGTTAAAGGGGATTCGTTAGATGGGTTATTTTATTTGAGGGTACTGCGTCGCGATTGGTTGATTTGTTAAGGTATTGATAAAACTGTATATGGTGTATGGAGATTGTTGGAAAAGGGGGGCATTTCTGGATTTTAGGGAACTCAAGTCGTTTAGTAGCGAGGTAAGTCATTTCAGAAGTTTTATAAAGTCGTGAATGTAAGTGCTGGTTTTCCAGGTGCCTGGTCCTATAGTCTACGTAGCTAAATTGTCGGAGAAGGTGGAGATAGGGTGAATATGTCAAGCGGGTGGCGCATCCTGTTGTGAGGGATAGTTCTGTTCATGATATGACGATGAGGTTCGACAAAAGCAGAGAAGGAAGAATTGTACATGATTGTAGTGATTCCGGGTGCGTCAACAGCTTAGGGCATTAGTCCCGTAAGTGTAGTGCATGCTTTTCCTCGGGAGTTTTTCCCCAGCTGGATGGCGAGATCCGGCGTCGACCTCCAGTCGGCTAGCGGGATTTTCTCCACACCAGGACTCTCCCACCAGCGGGGCACCGCCACAGCCAGGGCAAGCTCTAATCTTCCGGTCTCCCGGAATATGTGGTAGTGTAGTGCATGTTAGTGTAAGTGTGTGTGTAAGGAGAGAGGATAGGACAAGGAAGAGGAAGGAAAGATCGCGCGCGGTCCGTGGCCCGTTTGGTAGGGTACTGCTCCGGCATTCACCTGGTATTTATCGGAGAAACCACGGAAAACTACCGATCAGAGCAGCCGGCTGCTAGAATTCCCAGACAGCGACTGCATTCGACCTAGCTGGAAAGCTAGTATCGAAAACCCTGCCGCCGTCAGGACTCGAACCTAGGACCTCCCGGGCAGTGGTGATGCAGTGACCTCAATTGCACTGAGTACTTTTATGCATCTATCTTTTGTTCTGATATAGGTACTGGCCCATGACAATACTCATGAAGTGCGTCAGACCTGGTACTGCGTAGATACTGATAGCTGCTACTAGATTCTACTTTTTTCGCCTTATTACGTACTTACTTGAAGTATTGTAATGCTGCGGTGGATATCGGCTATTTTTCTACTCCTTTGTCGCAATTTGATTGTCGTTATTCGGATTTGTGATGTTATATTACTGATAACAGGTAGCCGATAACGATGTTTGGAAATGCATTATGTCAGGTGATTGTCCAGATTTTGAAGAGTTTACTATGCTTCATGAACGTCTTACTCTCACAAAGAAAGAATGAATTTTCTCCGTGTTTTTTTTTTTTTTAGGTAAAAGTTGATTAAATCTATACTCCATAACCAGAAATTATGGAGAGCATTCAGCTCAGAAAATTTTCAATCGTGCAGTTTGCTCATAACGCCGTTCAGATTGTATATTATAATGGCGTATTATAATCACTCTAAATAAATATTATGCTTTGACCAAGCAGAGCTTTAGATGCAACTACTGTTCTGTATCAACTTCATTGATATGTTGAACCAGTTGATATGAGCTCGGTCTTAAAAAATGTTGACTAAATAATTCAAAAACATTATGTAAAAAATAGCACTGCTGTAATTCCCACGACCACGATCATAGCAGATTAATAACTGAGAAATGACAAACTTCGTTCGTGAGATAATTACTATATTGAGAATTAAATCATACTTTTATAAAAATATAATAAATCTTCGTCTTTTTTCTTAAAATTCATAACGCATGACTCTCTGATATATCTTATTTCCTGGAAAGTTGAATTGTAAGAAATTAATTACTGATCTTTTAAAATATTGTAGTGCTTTGTACACGATTGTCGCATATCCCGCCAAAAAAAAAAGTTTCTTAGAAATTTCTGATATTTAAAAACAAATTATTTTTTCAATCATTAAATTAGATGCACTGATTATTCCATGAATTAAACTACTATTTATGAACAGTTGAAATAAATAATGACATTAATAATATTTTCTACAATACAACTGTTTAGTTAATAAAAACAAATTTTTCAGAAGGAACATCCCTACATTATTAACAATTTTTCGATGTGAAACGATGTATTTTTAAAAGCACTTGGTACACGAAGTAATAAATGGACTCTTTATGCAAGAATTTAAGTATTTATTGAATTATGAAATTAATTTAATAGTAATAATCAGTGTATCAAATGAATTTTGCACTAAGCTACTGCCGCTGACTCTTCGAAAACTCTGTGCGGAGGGGTGGGATTCCCGGGAATTGCAGATTTTCGACGCTAGTTAAGTCGAATTTATTTGCTATCCGCAGGAAAATTCTAGCGGTCGGTGGGTCTGATTGGAAGATTCCTTAGTTTCTCTTATAAATACTAGGTGAATCTCTAACATTGTCGTCTAAGAAACGGGACACTGGCCGCACGCGATCCTTCCTTCCTCTTCCTTGTCCTGGCCTCTCCCCTGACACACACACATTTACTTGCATAACAATTAATCCATGGCGGGAGATCATCGGGAGCTTAGGTCTTGTCCTGGTGGCGACGGTGCCCCCCTGAAGGGGGATACCATGAGGGGGATAACCCCAGCAAGCTAACATGTAAGCCGTTGCCGAATCTCAACATCCAGCCACCGCCACCTCCCGGAATTAAACATTCACCACAGAAACTGGGCCAATGGCCGCAGCAAGTGACGAGCTATTGAAGGGACTTGAAAGACTCGAATGATCGTTCAATCAACCAATCAATTTGTCAGTGCATTAATTTGAAGGAGTGATAAAAAAGTAAAATGTTAAAGTTTTGTAATTGATATGAAGCTCATAAAATTTAATTATTCAATGACCTTCATAAGAAGAGATTACGTAACGCAATCACCAGAACAAAAAATTAAGATTTGGAACCCCTTCTTGAGGCTGACCCGGAGCTTCTCTTCACGTGGTTACACCATCGACGTCTATTAATACACTTTGAGCCTTCTTCTTGAAGCGTTAACAACGATTGGAGTGTGGTTTCTGCCCTCGGAAATTAAATCGGTTATTTGAAAAATTGACATTCCAACTAATTGTTCGGCACGCGCGCGTTGTGAAAAAACGCCCCATCTCCGAATGAGGCCTGTTCGAAGTAAACAGAACCACATTTGCTGAAATTACATAAATGGACAATGGATACATGGCATTCTTAAATGAACAAAGCTAGAAGCGTATTGGGAATCCAATAATTAGCTTCACTCATTTTCGAAAATTTTGGTGATGTAGACTTTTTGAAATAACCGATTCAATCGCAGTACATTTTGCAGAAAGGAACTAAACCACAGGAGAAATTGCTTATTAAGGTCAAAGATAAGTATATCGTAAATATGTATGAATACTAAGTTTTAAACAAAAATATATTTTAGTTTCCATACAAAAAATACAAATATCTACTACAGGATGCAATACAACGACATGCCATACACGCCTCCGTAATACTGCCACTAGTCGTAAATGATATCTCCATTTTAGTCGAAGTGTGTCTCATCTTATTATTGCTTCAAGGCCTTCAATTGTAGTGCCCAGTAGTAGCAAGCTATCACTCTGTGTTGGTATGCTTACTACTTTTGAAGCATTTATCATTTTATACCCCTAAACAAAACGAAGCACATTCCTCCATTACTTGAATGCCAACATCACAATGTTGTGGCACTAGAAAATAATTCTGCATGCTGACAGACCTCATTTTGCTAAAAAAAACAATATTTAAAATATCGAGTTAATGCTCTGTAATTGATTCTGAACAACGTGTTCTGTAGAAATAAATGAACATTTAGACTTGCATCAGAATACCGTTGTTTAACTGTCTTAGAAAGCACACAGAAAATCCCACATTGTACTTTCTTAAGAAGAGAAGCAGATGGCGCGGTTCTCTTGAGTTGAAATGGTATCTCACTTCATGTGTTCAAAGTAAAGCATTCTGTGAGTAAGCTGCCTCTATAATTGTGGACACACATGCCGAGAATACTAATAATAAGGTCTTTGCTTTGTATGGACAAAAGGAGCAGCAGTTAGGGCAGCACAATAATGCTTACAAAAAAAAAAAAAACACTGAAGACAATGTCGAAAGAAAATTCAACTACTAACATTGTGGGCTTGCAGTTGTCGAGAAAAGAACAAAAATGTAAAGTTAACTCTGATTATGGAAGCTGGGGTGTATGCACACACATCATTAAAAAGTATCTACATGAGGTTCCTGATATCAGAACATAGATTCTTACTCAATAATAATGACGTTTCTTACTTTCAAATGTACTAAAGCATCAATAGAGACTTAATTTGCCCGAAGATTACCTACTAGTAATGAAGGATTGTCTCCCATGGAGTCATAAGAATGAACTGCTTTTGTGGGACCAGTGATCCTGAAAAAAAAAAGAAAAGAAACGATGTGAAACATAAAAGTTAACTCATAGAATGAAATGGTTCCATGACTGCACACACGTCAAATAATGCTGAATCGGCAGGGAAACGAATTCATGGGCTCGGGACAATAACAAGAGAAGTCACATCTTCAGCCAGCAAAGCGGAAGACCTACAAATTTCTCCATGTTTATCGCGTCATATTTCCGAGGTATAAAGATATACGTTTCTTGCAATTTGTATGTACCCTCGCTTGCACAAAAAATGGGCGATGTCCTGAGCCGAACTTTACCAGAGTTTTCCGACCCCTGCCCCGCCCTGCGGGATCGAGCTGACCAATCCGCTTTAGCTTCATTTCAGGGAGGCGGGACTATTCATCTTGAACATTACAAAATGGCGGTGATGGCGAGTTATATTATAGTAAATATTTGAATATAAATATTAAATCAACCAACAGTTTTACAAAAATTTTTTGTATATACATTTAATTACATAAATAAAGCATGCAATTTCAGTAAAACATATTTTAAAACTGTTATAAAACGGGTTTTGCAAAATAACACTGACAACGACTATTAAGCTCCATGTCTACATTTCGTCGTTTATTATTGTAATATTTAATTAAAATGCAAATAATTTGCATTGCATGCATTGTCTAACCTAGTTATTTTATTAGTAAAACTTAACTTAAAGAAATACGTTTTAAGTCAGTTTCACAAACACGTCTCCGAGATAGCAGCTTTCAGTTGTGAAAACTTCATCATCAATTTCTAGATGACCCAATTAAAATTTACTATATGGTCACGAACATAATATTGTAATAAAATAGTTTTGATATGTAAAATACTAAATAAACTTAAAGTATTTAAAGTTCATTTAGTCACAATGAAAGTTTTCTTCTGCAGACATTATGATTGGTAAGTGCAGCTGTAAGCAATGAATGATTTTGATCTTTGTTTTGGGATCACATTAATTACATCTTCAATCTAACGTTAGGTGATTGCATTTTACATGGAGTTCTTTACGCAAATATTAAAATTCATATGTGATACTAGTCTTGAGGGTTTTGCGTGAGAATCAAAAACGACATATGACTCTTATATAACATTTGAATATCTTAATGTTTGCAAAGGTAGAAACACCAGCTTTCGTCTATTGCGTGAACTTTGGGAGGAACACACACACACACACACACACACACACACACACACACACACACACACACACACACACACATCATATCAATATATTACTTATATGTAATTTATGTATGATTTCAACTAACGCAATGAAATTAATATATTTATATTATTATAGCAAATATATTTTTACATTACGATATTTTTATTTTCGAGAGACGAGAATGCACACAAAGTTTTTACGTCATCGGAATGTTACACCCACTTCTTCTAGATAAGCAGACCTATGCAAACACTGTTTTGCTAATCCATTAAGAATCACTAGATATTCTCCTGTCATAAATTATTTCAAAATTGTAATTGTTAATAATGTTTCAAAATTTGTCAAACTTCGAAATCAATGACGATAATCGTTAGAAAATGAATAGGATCCTCTTCTGTAAAATATTGTTGCAAAAATAACATTTTCTCTATTTTCATACATTTTTACATTTCATACAAAATTGCCAATTTATTGGGATATGTTTTCACTAACGCATCTTCAGAAATATTGCACTGCATATTCAAAATTTTTTAATGAATTTTTAAATAAATATTGTAAAAAAATAAGCAATTAATTTTTTTATTTGGGAAAATTTCATTTAGTTATCAATATTTATAAAGTAATTTAATTAAAGTACTATAATAGAATTTAAAGGGTTGAATTTTAAAACTATAACTACAATATTTATTATTGTTGAAACGCATTCTATATTACAATGTAACGTTTTAAAATGTACTGCCCATTGATTGATAGTTTGTGTTCGTATATAGTATATCTCACGCAGAGACGATTTTACAAAGAAAATCTAAATAATAACGAAATAACCTCAAATTTATAATTCATTGGCATTTGGTCGCACACTTCGGCGACCACTTTAATGCAAGGTCGGGAAGAAGGAGAACTCTGCGCTGGGTCGTAAATCAAATCTTCAGGGTCACCATTGCGTTCCTTTTACTTAAGTCTTAGGATTCCGAAAGTGATACTAGATATTTCAACATTAACTTGAGAATACATGTTGCATACCATGAGAGAGAAATGATGAACAAATGTCTGGAGTTTAAAAAAAATCTGCCTTTGGAATACTGCATCAGAAGTCCTACTGGCTATTGTAATACTTTTCTGTCATTCGTCGATAAACTGCCGAACACTTTCCGGTGAATTATGTTATCGCCGCTAAAGCGAAAGATTTTCGGTTAAAGAGACCCACATATGTTATTGGTGGATCGAAAATAGATTTTAATTGTGGAATTGACATTATTCATTGGTGCAACATACAAGAAATGTGAATTTACTATTTGTGCTATTTTCTTTCACTTCAGTCCGTCAATTTTTCGAAAACATAATTCAATTTTTACTAAATACAATATTTACTTTTCGACTGTCAATTCGGAAGAATAGTTGTTCCCATTGAAAAGGATCATGCCGATAAATGGACAACGTTTACAAATATCATAAATACCAAATAGAGTAATATCTGATATTTGTTATCTAAAGGACTCTCAGAAAATAATCAAATTTTCTTGTTTTCATTTAATCTTTTCAAATAAGAACGTAACTTTGGGTTTTTGGTTAGTATTCGGCAAGATCTAACAGATCTTGCCCGCATACTGTGCCAGTACATAAAAACAAGGCTTCTTCTTTCGGTATCTTCCACTTCGGGTTTAAGGTACTATTATTAATTTTTAAGCGAGTATTTTACAGTTCTAATGACCGTTTTTCGCAATCTACACACAATGTTTTTATTCCGTCAGGCATCTTCCTCATTTTTGTGCCCTTCATTGTCAAATCCATGACGTACTTACAAGATTTCCTTGGCCTTCCTCGTTTTCTTCTTTCGAAAGGATTCACTCAAAGAAAATTTTTTGATATTCTGTCAGCATGCATTCTGCAGCATACCATTGGGTTGTTTGATTCTACATTTTCGACCACTTGTCTCTCAATCATTATTATCTGTCTAATCTCTTCGTTTAGTATTCTATCAAACAGTATACTGACAACATCGTCTCCAAAATTCATTTTCATAGCATTCAACCGAGAGTTTATTGCATCTTTTTTAATTCTAATTTCCGATTCATACGTAACACAGCTTCCACCATTGTCTTGTATATTGTCTCTTAGTTTTCTTTCAAAAATGTTTGTTTTATAAAATATTATGAAGTCTACTAATATGGCCTTCCTAGCTTATTTTTAATAAAGTCAATATTATTAGGTCCCCTGCTCTAATAATCACCTGATATATTTAAATTCCTTTCCACTGGAAATATACCTATTTCTGTTCTAGATCATATCGAGATTTCCTACAACCATGTGTCTTGACTTTACATTATTTATTTTGAGTCTCCATTTTTATGTTTTATTAATTTCTGGATTAAATGTTACAGATACAAAAATATTATTTTCTACCTATTTTTCAAGTGATACGCTGACTCAAAAGGGAAATGTATGAATTCAAAAGGTTTTGCAGCTGTTCTCGAAGTCTTAAACGATATCCACCAACATTTTTTAGTTATTTGGATTATGCACTAATCAAACCTTTCAACATTTTGTTTTACCAGTCTTGCATGACTTATTGGGTGTCCCCTAAAATAATGTAACAAGTATTTCAACGTCAAGTTAAGGGTAAAGAACTGTTTCTGATGAAATAATATTATAAATAAAGATCTTCATCTTCATCTTCATTACTAGTTTACCACTAGTTCATTATGAGAGAGAAATGAATATTTTCTGGGATGAAGAGAGGCACGTGACCCTGAGTCTTTATTTTGGATCCGGTTGGATGGTTTAGTAAAATAGTTTGAGATACTCTTGAATGAATGATTGAGAAGAATATTTAATAATGGACTTGTTTATTAATCAATATCATTCACAACAATGTAGCCTTCAGAATGTTAGCAAATGGGCATGATAAACATATTTACTTCAACTAATAATCGAATATTTGTTATATAAATACATGGTTTTAAAACCAAGAATTATTTTTCAACTTCATCACTAACTTATTCCTTAAAATTTATCTGCGTGACGCATGTTAACAAACACTCATATTACATTCGTATACTTACGTATATACAGAGTAATATACGTAGTATAGAGAATGTTATATAATGCTGCGCGAAAAACTGCGCATTTTCTGGGAAAAATCATTGCGCGCTCTGGTGACGAAAAACTGAATCAAAAAATTGCTAAATTAAGAGAAAAGTCCTCTAACACGCGGTGTAGCCATAATTCCAGTTTGTGGATCCGTGATCCCAAAAAAACCAATTGGAAGCAAAACGTCCGTCTGTCCGTCTGATACAACTCTAGCGCCTAAACCATGCATACGTTTTTTTCCAAATTGAAGAAACCCTGTCGTTTTCGCCTGAGCTGAAGCTATGCGATTTTGAAAACTTTCATTAATTTTGGGGGACTATTTCTAGCCTTCCGGACATTTTAAATTTTTTAAAAAACGGCTCCAAATTGTTTCTGTAAATTTCTTGTAAGGACTGTTTACTCTATAGTAAAATACGCTATAAAGGTAGAATATGTCCAATTTTCACGGTTAACCTGAATTTTGAAAAATCGCTAAAATTTGAATATTTTTTGCGCGTCTTACTACAACTACAAAAATTAAAGATAGAGATTTTTGCTCAAAATGAAATGTGTTCTTATAATTAGATCTTTTAATAAGGTAATGAAATTTTTTTAAAGTTTTAGTTGATTTCGCACAATAAGGCGTGCAATATTTGCAATTTAAAAAATTTATATAAACAAGATTTTCTAAAACGGCTCCAAATTTTTCTTTAAATTTTGGTTGGGGTAATGCCAAATGCAGCATATCCGATGACATAAACGAGATATTGCTCTATTCTATTGTTTTAAAATTACACAAATGAAATTTTTGAAATACCTCACGCTGTTAATATGAGCATTTGAATAGATTTGTATAGATTATTTAACTTTGAGTAGAAGTGCTTCAAATGACTTTAGAGGAAGTTTTCAAAACTCAATAGATTCCTGTGAAAAGAGCTATTTTGAACCGAAAAGTTGAGAAAATGTCAAAAATGTATTTTGTGCGCGATAGATGTCAGCTGGCAAGAGAACGGCAAGAACCTTATGTGAGCTGGCAAGAACCTTAAAACCAGTCCACACGGGAAATTATAAACATTTGCTACAGAGAAAGTCTGTCCATTCTGTAGCACCTCTAGTTCTTCATATTTTGGTAGTAGAAGTGTAGCATTTCTTAATTTTTAAAAGCAAAAAAAAATTTCAGCTAGAAAACTTGACAAAAGGAGACACAAATAAATAAAGTTAATTACAAAGGACGTAATACTCGTATTAGGGATTGGAAGGAAACGAACGTACCAATGTAAAACCAAAAACGGCCTATGAACAGGAAAATATGGAGTAGTGAATGATCTGTAAACGACCAGTAATCGAAAGTACATCAAATTCTTTCCGCATTTTTGTAATGGTATCTTCTGCAAAAGTAAAGGAATGTTTAGAACATTCTCGACATCGTTATTAGGAATTTATTTTCATTGCTCGTCAGTAAAATGCTGATATCGTACGGATTTGAACACGCGTTCCTCTATTGTGAAGCCACGCACCTAAGCGATTGCGCTACCAACACAGTCGTACGTAAGCATTTCCGTGAACTTACTCAATTAAGAATCTTACGAATTTTGTCTTCAAACTCATTGCTTTTCCGCACTTCTGCAATTTAAAATATTAAATAAATTACCTCTAGAGACAATAAGAAAGCAAAGAAATCTACGCGGCACTATAAAATAGTTAATTCTACTTAAGAATGTTTCAGTTCAGTACTATGTAATTTTTGCAGGCGCTTCGGTTCTAGCCTGACGCTTAACCCTATCGCCTCTGCCCAAGGTGAGATTATTAGACGTGATAACGTTGGGCTAGCAGACAAGTTTCGACATGGCCCGACATTCAGAATTCATTTGCTGCAAGTAATTACTAGAATCTAAGAAACATTTATTGACTTCAAAAAAAATCCATATCATTGCAGTTATTATCTTTTGTTCATCTACTCACATTTATATAAAAATAAACTCTATTTTCTCGTTTTATTGGTAATGTTTTCTTAATATATACAAATGTTACACTATTACCAATCATTCGTTTTGAAAACTCTCAAACGACAATCGTAAATGCATACCTTAAATTATTGAAAAGGAAAGTATTAATTAAAATCTACACATTGTCAAAAATAAAGTTGCATGAACAGGCCAGGACGTAAACTCGAGTCTTCCAGTTCTTCAAACAAGCACCTGAACTACATGACGTCACTCCCGCAGTCACTTATACAATGTTTTCATATTAGAAGGTGTTGACGAGTGATACTTGTTGAGTTTTGCTAGCTGAAGACAGGGATGTTGCTTGCAACGAAAGAAAAGTAAAGTACGATTTCGCAAAATCGGTTTTGAAACGTTTTAATAGTAAGAAAAGAAAAACGGTTTCATTGCAGTTTTGCATTTCAAACCATTCTTAAAATTGTAAATATTGTTGCACTTTTGCACGAAAATGCCATCATTTCAAGAAAGCCTACATGAGATTGTTATGCAAGAACGAATTATGGACAACAAATTTCATTTGAAAGACAAATCTGTTTTCAATTTGTAGTTGTAGGAAGACGCCTAAAATGTTCAAACTTTTAAAATTTTCGAAAATTCAGAGTTAACCATGAAAATTGGAACTTGTCATCCTTCTAAGTGTATTTTACTCTATTCTTTCCAGAAAATTCGAGCCGTTTTTGAGAAAATTTTGAAAATGTGCAGGCTTCATGTAAAGTACCCCAAATTTCAAAGATTTTCAAAATTTCCAAGCTTCAACTACAGCCAGAAAACTGGGTTTCTTCAATTTGGAAAGGATCGTACGTGTGTTTAGGCGATAGTAGTAATCACAGACGGATGGACGGACGTTTGGGTAAAACCACTTTTTCGACTCCAAAACGTGTATTACCGTTTAATCGCGAAATCGATTTTCCGCTGTATTACATAACTTTCTCTATACTACGTATACGCACGAATATACTACGTATATACGTCACATACGAATATACTACTTATACTACGTATATTCGTGCGTATATGAGAAAGTAAAAACGAGAAGTACAAGTTTTGTTTTGTGCTGAGATAACGAATTATCATAGTTCAAAATCCATCTAAACGTATTACAGCAGTTCCAAAAGGTGAGATACAAAACAGTACTGAGATTTTTCTGCATTACTGATTGTCATTTCAAGGTGAGTTTATTTTTTACATAAATGATTCATATTGCAAAATATGAATGTATTTATCTAATCAAGAAAAAACGAGTAATTTGTCACAATCTGGGCACGACGTTGTGTAAAAGTCACAACTTTAATATCAATTACTTAAAGGTCCAAACCTCCCCTCATATTGACTTATAAATGATGACAGGTGACAAATATCAAATGCGTGGGAATACATAGCCAAGAACCCAACTGTAAAACCATTTTTCGGAAACTCAGTGGTCAGAGCAACTGGTCGTAAATCGAACGATGCGGGTTTGATTCCCGTCCGAAGGGAATTACATCTTTAGTACTCAATTAATACGGTTATCAGGTCAAAAATGGATATCACTAACGAACGGGATAAACATTTCCCTCATATTTCATTTCCCATAAAAAGTGACAGAGTTGTGACAAACTTTTTTGGAAGTGAATGCAAAATGTATGTCAAAACGTTCACTATCTTAATTCCAAGCGAGGTTAGATTAAATTCTTACTAACTAATTATAAATAAATGCACGTTTGTATAAATATTTGTAATAAAGCGGATCAAACTAATTTACATTATATAGTATAAAAGTTCAGCAAAGATCTTATAAGCAATAAATAAATACACGTATTTTCCGCTAAACATTCTATCTTTAATTCTCAGACTTAGGTAAAAAAGAACGCGAACAGAAGAAAAAGGATCGCGCAGAACTCGATCCTCAATACCTCCGATTTAAAAACCCCGGGGTCAAACGATTTCAGCTCAGAGAGAGTTATTGGTCTTTCAGTAATCTGCGCCTTAATGTATCTACGAATACAAAATATTTGTTCTGTAATTCTCCATTCTCTGAGAGTAACATTTAAGACGTAATAGAAATCATATTCTCTAAACATATTCGTTCTCAAGCAGTACAATTTCAGGAAAATGCAATATTAGTGCAACTGATGTTTTTAACAATACATGATAATATATTTATTTATCGAACTCCGTTATCATATTTATGAATTTTATAATAAATTTAATATTTAGATTTAAAAGAACGACTTTATCCAAGACATTTTGAGATCCGAAATTGCACCTCCCTTTTTTTTTCCTGTATTGAGACTAAATGAGAGTGATTTGTGCATTGGATCACCTACACAAGCATGGCGAATAATCATTGGATATAACTAAATAATTAAAATTCCTTATTTTCTTTGTGAAAATTGGGACTGATTGAATGCTCACCACTTAGTCTCAGTCTACCCCGCACTAAAGATAAGCCGTATCAAAACATTGTTTATTTAAAAATGGAGATAATAATAAAAAAATATTGATTTCTTTCACATGACCACGTCAAATCGTACTTTATTATGTTTTGGAGTTCATACATTTTGAAATGTGGCTCCACCTACCGAAGATTTACATTAAAATTTTAAGAAGACCATAAAGAAATAAAATTATCAATTGTTACAAACAATTAAGGGGTGCGTTCTGTTAGCATTTATCACAAAGGCACAAACACAAATGGTAATTTTAATGAGTTCGTAATAGTCTCTAAGGAACTTTATTAAACGTGTAAAAAAACATATTCTTTCTCAATTAATAAAAGAACGAAGAAATTACCTTTATTAAAATTTTATAATAAACCCACAGACTTGTTAAGGATTCTGATTATCTCTAGAACTGTTAAATATGTAAATTACTAGTGATTATACAACTTGGTACAGACTTTTTCATATTATTTCTAACGATTACATAAAAATATGATAATGATATTGCAATTGAGACACTGTTAATATTTTAGCCATCTCTTCCAAATTTCGTTTCGTCACATTGCTTGTAATACAAGATACCAGCACACAATCTTAATATAATCACATTATCGTTTACAAAATCAAGTTTGTTCCTCCTTGCAAGAATTTTGGAATGTCTCTCTCGTGATGATAGTGATTAATGTGTTCCAGGCATCAGGTAAAAAAAATACATATTCGGCAGGATTTGATCTGGCGTCCATTCCTCTATCTACTTCGCGTTTATTCCACGGAGCTATCACAAAGGTACCTTACCGCACCGATGAGGGGTGTTGTAGAATGAATTCTATCTTGAAATTTATTGTTCTTATGATGTACAACATTTACTTCAGGTTACAGCAAACTCACATTCTTGATAAGATTGTGGAATCATCAGCGCGATACTATTCTATAGTTGATTCTAGTTAGAAATATTTCGATTCGAATGTCTTTTGTGTAGGGCTCGCGAAGTAGCTTCTATCCTGCCAACTGCTATCTTGCCCTCCCATATCTTCAAGGTGATTCCATTACGCGATAAGACTGAACTGTAACTCGTCGGGAAAAACCAGTCTGAAATACAGAACCACGTAGTATTAAGGAAGTAACTATGGTGATTTTTAAAACCAATTAACACAACTAAGAGAATTTCCGGACAAATTTGCATTCGTTATTCATGAAAACTTGTAACCTAAACTTGAATGATATAATGCTAACAATATTTTAATTATCTGCAAATAGTTGATTGATTGCTTCTTAAAGAAATTATAATGCTTATAATGTAAACAACGAAGTAGTTGTACTAACAGCACATACTTTCTTCTCTAATGTCACTGCTCCGCAATATTATACTATTACATGAATTGGGAAAAGAGTTTTCAACCAGTAAGATCTCTATTTTCAATTTTGTAGTTTTGAAAGTTAACTTTTTCAATTTTCAAAAATATAGAGTTCCTCAAAAATAGACCGACCAGCGCCTCGGTCAGATAGCACAGAACGCAGCCTTCTGGTCGTCACTGATGGACGACAAACCTGGCCCTTTACGGCCCCTAAGTCTTTTCAAAAAATTTAAAATTAATTACAAAATATTGGACATATTACTACTGAAATCACACCATAACAGAAGAAAAAAAATCACCTTCTGGGTTCGAACTCACGTTAGCAAGCTGACAGGTACCTGGACGTTAACCATTGGCTAAAGCGGTTTCTGTTTCAGTTGCCACTTAAAAAGTAGTTAAATATAATAAAACCTATGCTAAATAGAACATAATCGTTTCAATATATTTTTTTCGTTTTCATAGGTCAATCCTTTTTAAGTTTAAATATACTGTGATATATAATATAATATAAAAATGTATAATATAGGGAATATTAAATATATAATATAATATAATTATATTTTAATAGAATGCGAACTTTTTCTATAGAAAGAAAGTACAATATTTTTACTTTTCCTCATGCGTACTTCAGTACCACATTGTCATAATAAAACTGGAAAGGACTTAATATTCGAGAAGAGTCTAATGTCTAGAAGTAGGACAGTTTTAAAGAATACTAGTGATGCTAAAAAAGCGCGTACTTTCTCACCTGTATTTTCACGGAAACTTATGCTGAAAATACTAAAAATTCTGAAAATTGCACATGATCATATTTAAAAATCTTATCTTTAAGGAAAAAGTTTCATCAAGGGGAAAAAACTCAAATTTCAATATTTTACTTGTAGGAATACTTACGAAAATCAGTTTTAAACGAACATGAGACCTGCAATATTCTCTTAAATGCACTTCCCACTATCCAACCATAAAATGTAATAAAAAATTATGGAGCCATTTGTTTGAACATTTGAAAATGTCCCAGGTTTCATAGCAAATCCCTCCCTAATTGAATATCGGTTTCAAATTCAAGGCGCTACGACATCAGCCAGATCGTTTGGGAGTATTAATTTTGGTGAAAATCGGCTGAACGGTTTAGCCGCTAGCGTTGTTCAGGGACGGACGGACGACATTTTACCGTCAGTCGATTTTCGCAATAACCACCCACAAAACATGGATTCTGGCTACACCACGATTTGGAGGATTTTTTCTAAATTTAGCAAGTGGATTTATCCATTTTTCGTCACAAGGCCGTGTAATATGCGTTTTTTTGCAGACATCGCCGTTTTTCGCGTAGCATTACGTAACTTTCTACTCCTTAAGAAGAAAGTGCAGTCAATATATGAGAAAATTTAGATTATGCGTTCACGGAAAATTTGTATGCTTTTACTGCAAAGCAATTTTCAAATTTGCAAAACATTTATACAATTTTTATAACTTCATTTGTAGAATTAGTTATACTGAGAAGAAGAGTAAAGAGTTCATGAGAAATTTTAAACAGATTAGTAATTGTAATGTTGAAAAATCCTAGAGATATTAAAAAGGTGACATTTACTATATTTGTAATAACGGTATAGTGTATTCGAATGAAGAGTGTAAAGTAAAAAAAGTTCTTTTTCAGAAAGTTTCAATAATGCAATGAGCATAATGTAACATACCTCCAGAATATTGGAATATCATTGATCTCAGAATCCAATGAACTTGCTAGTATAATATCAATTTTGAAAAGAATACATTGATTTAGAAGTCAGTAATGTTTTAATTTTTTGGGTACCATGCGTACACAGGTCCTTTTCCTACAACGAGTCTAAAAATAAATACATGTTCGCAGAGTCTTTTTGGAAATATTTTTTTGGAGTTCGTGATTTCAAAAGCCGAATTTTCCTTCAAAACCTCGAAATACCGTTTTTACTTGATATCATTGTTTCTGTAGTGTGCTGCGATTCGAGAATGTAAAATATAGTAAAATATTTAATGAAGTCTTAACTCAATATTAGTCCAATTATTTTCCGTCACTGTTCCTCAGCTTAAATTGAATGAAAGAACATTATTAAATTCAGTGGTACTCAGTTTAATAAATATGTTTATTTTACCAACGAAATAGAGAAAGTGTGAATAAAATATGTATTGGCTACAATGAATACATTGTAATATTGTAGGGAAAACTCTGAGAGAGATGAATATTAAGTTATAAATAATAATCGAATTAGCTGACCATATATGAAAATTTCATTTTGATTAAATAAACTTCCGCTCTATAATACTATTTTGCCCAGGGGAAAAAAAGTCCTTAGGTTTTATTAGGCAACGATTATTGAAACCCGATTTCAAATATGTGAAACTTTTTTTGCCAATTGGAAGTTGTTTTTTTGTATATATTTTTAATGTCTCTTTTTTAAATACTAGGTCATATAACGACCACTGTGACCTTTATGTTTGGGTTTTCTGTAGGAGAATACGTAAGGACATCACGAACACACATCTATGTCCGAGGCGGAACCCGCGGCCCTTCGAACCCAGGAAGCTACGGCCTTGTCGTCCATTTCCTCTTTCTCTCCTAGTAAACCTTTGACATCATATATCCAACATCAAATACATCGAAGATATCGCTTAATTCTCCATCATTTGAATTACGTTTTTTCCTGTGTTCCTGGCCACGTGGGGATAAGTGGAAATGAAACCTCTGACTAGGTAGTAAAGTTGGCCTCGAGGAAGCCAGAAAGACATCTTTATGGTAATATCTACTCTTACTACCAAGATTTTATCCAACGTTGCATTTTGAGTGCAAGCAGAGTGGCAGAACTCTTTCAAACTCACAAGGATCATAAGACCCTTGTCGTGGTCAACCTGTGGCTCTAAGCCCGAGGCAAGAATTGTTATTCACCTTTGGATCGGGCACTGCCACTTCTCGCACGGACATCTCGTGCAGTTACCCACCCCTATCCCCAGAAATGAAGAACAGACCTTTCTGTAAAGCATGCTCCTGTGCACTACGATAATGAAAGAGCCGAAGAAGGCATAGCTTGTCGATTATAGAGGAGATGCTGGCTACTGTCCTCCGCAAACTGTTTAAACTTTCTTAGCTATGGATTTATAAATCTAATACGCGTGAAGGGGATGATTTTTAACATGCCTTTTATAACTAATTTGGGTTTTTGATGTAACACTGTCTTTGTCATTTATTTCATTTTAAAATTAGTCATATTTTACTGTTTTACTCTTTTAATCTTGTAATTAATAAAAATATTTTAACTGACTTTTATACTAATTTTCAGAAAATTTTGCGAATAATATTGAACTATGTAATTGACAAGATATTTGAGCACAATACACAGTTCTTTATATTATTAAAGAAGGTATGAAGTTTCATTTGTGAAAATAATAAAGACTGTAGTTTAGTTTTCAGATTTGGAGAACTTGTGATCTCATTGAATTTTCTTGTGTTTTCCGTGTTGATCTAAAACCAAATGTATTTTCAGGTTGATATGCATTCAAGTATTGGGATCTTATGAACACAAATTTTTTGTCATGCTATATCTTACAATGGCTAAAATTATTTCACAATTAATCATTACAAAACAAGGACGGTGTGTTTCTGTGAATAAAAAACCCTTCTTACTTCAATATCGATAACCGTGTCAAGGTTTCCGGATGTTTGAATTGCGAGAGAGCTTCTGAATCGAACTAAACACTCCAGAAACTGTTTCTGGGGGTCATACAAAAACCTAACATAAATTGGAAAGATAATACGATTCGGAAACACTGTGTTCCGCTTAAATATTTTAATTGGAAAATTGTCCCGGAATTGAAATTTTTTAACTAAATACTCAATCTCTTTAAAGTTTATTCAAACAAGTTTTTTTTTCTTTCTTAACAGCTCGTTTTAAGAAAATTACATTGATTCGTAACATTTTAAGGTTTTCAAATTTATTCTTTTTTTAATACGTGGTTATTCAAAAATATTTAAGAAAATATTTAACTTCAGTGTAGATTTCACAAATTAAAAGAATTTAAAATTTGCTGTTTATATTATTAGCTATTTATTAAAGATATCAAATTATTACAATTTTGCTATTAATATATGTAATGTGATATGTTGAAAATAATTAATTATGTTAGCGCCTATTCAGGCCATATCAGATTTGTACTGTTGCCTGTATATTACCTTAAATAAATAAATAAATAAAAATATCACTGGGAAGGGATAGATATAATCTTCTCAGGAGTGTAACAGAAAAAAAGCAACTTTGAAAATATATGAAGAATAAGACAATTATATTTTCGAAATATTTCTAATGAGAGGTTCCTAGTTCCTTTTCACTGATTATCACTATAAAATTGCATCAATTTACAAATAGTCTAAAAATATTAACAATAGCAATTTTGCAATGATAATCTACTTAGGACACCGGCAGGATTTTAATTGATTAACGAAATCACTGTTTGCATGACCTGCTCATATAAGAAAAATGGGCATTACATTTTCATAATGCGTAATAAAATGTTTTATTGCTTGCATTTCTTAATAAAGGCGTAATAATGTCAAAATACAAGTTTTTAAATACGTGAACATGAATTTCAATTTGCTTGATAGGAAATGTGTATATTATGTAAATGCATTATATTGTGTTTCCCGAAAATTATTATGTAATAGTTAGTGTTCCTTGCTCTAGAACCATTAGCATTTTAAAATAGTTTGTAGAAACAAAACTTTCAATACTATTAATTTAATCTGCACAAATTTCTACAATATTAGATACCATAAATTAGACTTCATTTTCATGGTAAAGAACTCGATAAAATGTCACAGCCCCTTCCCGTGACCCGCTGCCCCTTGGTTCGTCACGTCCACGGGGTTCAGCCAACGTCCAGTGCAATTGGCGGAGTGATCCTCGCGCCCGCGCGCACCAATCCGTTTCGTTTCTGTGCCCTCCTGTTACCTCCTCTTACTTCCTCACCCCTCCCTCCTGTTACCCCCTGCTCACGTTAGCGAGGCAGCGTCACTGACCTGAGAAATTGCTCCGCCCCTTGAGATAACTAGGAGGAAAATCTTCGAGGGGGGAAGGGGACGTGTCTGAAACTTGGAGCAAAAGCCAATGATAAGAGCGATACGCCTCGACGCCAGGATTGGTCAAGTGTCCAGCGATGGTTGTCCAAGCTGTGGAAAAGCCAGATTTGGCCGCACAGGGCATCGCCCATATTCTGTGAGAGTGGGTATACAACTCTTTGGTTGCCACCATAAATGTCTGTTACCTTTAGCTCGAGTGAATGTCACTAGTTTTTTCTTTGTTACAATGATTTCTCTGGAAATATTGAAGAAATCGTACAATAGTGAATACAAGAAATTAATATACAGTGAAACCTTTACAACGGCCACCTCAATTAAACACTTACCTCCACTAACGTCCAGTGTTTCGTGAAATCAATTGAATTTTCTACAAGTCAGTGTAAATACTCCCTTCTTCAACGGCCACATTCCTAATATTCGAAAGCCACTTCTTGAGAACCGTGTAACTCCTTCTGGCATGTATTACAGGGACAATTTTCAGTTAAACAGGGTATAGTACTTTAATTTAAGGAGAGTAGTTTTTCTTAAGGGCAGCAAGACAACCAATTCGCCCTAAAATCCAAATCCCAATTATTCGTCGTTGCCATTTTAAATAATAAAAAAATATGTAATCTAATAACAGAAACGGAAAATGTATAAATAATATTAATATATTAATATTAATAATAACATCACAATTACTTCTCTAATTACATGGGATTTTAATCAAATTATAATTTTCGCTTTAAGGAATTAACCATGATTCATGCGCATAAAACATTTATATTCTCATACATTTCAATTTTCTGGCAGTTCCTCAATTCACGTTACGATTACCGTGAATAGAAGATGCTAACTCTCACACTAACCTATCCTAATCGCGTAAATGCAACTGCTGAACTTTTACTTTTGTAACAATAAGATTAATGGTTCCGGAAATAGGGGAGAAGGACGTTGGGAGATCACGACCTTCACCGCAGCGTTGTTTGCGGCACAGGGAGCTAATTCTGCATAATAAAGAGGGACGCGATAGTTCTGTACTCAATACAGTAGTCATAAACCTTGGACTGTTCATAAAACGGAGAGTTGCGTTAGTCGGCGCGCAATAGGACTTGCCCTTCCCCATTGCGTAGATTAGCAGAAGTAAAACAGAATATATGGGGCAATCAACAGCAAGTGGATGATAAACGAACAAATTGGCTTGCATCAAGTAAATATTTGAAGATCATTTGCAGAGAAAAATTGATTATCATGAGCATGATGTGACATAGGGGAAATTCTGATTTTCTTAGTTATCAAATGTTTTTGTTGGCCATTTTAAAGAATAATATAATATCCTGGTTTTCTTTTTCCATCTCTCACAAATAAGTTGATATTGTAAGAATGTTGTAGATGAAATTAGTTTTTGAATTTTGATAACTTCGATAATAAACTAATGGTAATGCACAAAGAATAAATGTTCATATTATTTTTAACGCTTACCATATAATATTAACCTCTGGGATGGCTCATGGGCAGCGTACTAGCTTTCCGTGCTGTGGTCCCGGGTTTGATTCCCGGTCGATAATGGAGTTGTAGCTTTCCTTTAAAATCGTTCCAGTTTCAGTTGTTGTGGACAATGGAAGCTCAAGCCGACGGATCTGCTAGTAACGGTGACGAGAATACGTCATGTTCGCTCACGTCGCTTTACCCCAAGCTTGGGAATTTAACAACGCCCAGGCATGGGGACACCATGTAGCTGGGAAGTCGGACTACGGACCCAATAACTCCAAATACATACATAATATTATAATAATGCATTTGTGTACTACTAATTCGTTAGCCAACTCATGAAAAATTCTGTTCAGTAAAAGAAGCCTAGGACATGTAAAATTGCAATTTTCAAGGTTTTCAGAAGTTTGAATTAAAATGAGATTTGAAGACAATAAAACATGGCAATGGGGCAAGTTTAACGAATTTTATTGTTTTACATCCATACTTCGATACGCATGTTAAATATACCCCTAGGGGCATATGATAGCAAAAACTGAAATATAAATAATGAAAAAAGAAACCAGAAACACCGAGTCAGTAAAATGTGAATTGGTCTTTATTTCAGCTGTTGCAAAAGGTAACAAAGCAGACATTAAAAAATGCAACTATAGATAGAGTGAAGAAACTAGTTTGTTCTATTCATAACATATTTCTAAAAGTGTAAAATTTGGTTTTTATTGATTTCTAGGTGTATTTTATTATTTACATATTGCTGCCCCCCACCCGGACTAAGTATACACACTCGACATGCGTCGATTTGCACCATCAAATGTAAATTTAATTTTTCAGTATACCTTCAAAATATACTTCAAGGACATATTTATAAGACTGAAGAGTATGGCATATGAAAAATTAGAAATAACATACAAACAGAACAATTCATTTGACCAAATCCGCGTAAATGTGTTCAGATCTACCGTTCCCTTACTGCAATTTCATAGAAAGTATAACGTCTTAACTACAAAAAAACAAAAATAATATAAGATTATAATATAACTATAATCTTACGGATTCAGTTTACTGGAGCTGCATTGGCGAAAGCGGAAGCGTCTTCGATTATTGAAAGTCAAGATATTTATAAAAACATTGGGAATCGTAATTGTTATGCTTAAGATATTTACGTGTAAATATTCGTGTTATGATTTTGTACGTTATGTATTATAAAGAAAAAATTTGAGGACATCGATAGACCAAACAGTTCTTTTAAAAGGGGTCTGAGTCATCATTTTTCAGCTTCGCTTTCCGTTCATATTTCTCCGTCAATGCTTCGCTGTTTATGATGTGTTAAGCCGATTTTGTAGCCAATTGCAGGGAAATTACCATGTGCAAATGCCTTTTCTAAGAGAGGAGGACTACGTAGTGTCCAGCCGACTTGATTTCTCAGAAAGAATTTTTAGTTTAGTCTAAATTAATAATTTATCCTTATTTCTTAACTTTAGTTATTTACAAAGTACCTATTATTGAGATATTGAATGACTATCGTTCCCAAATAGTCAGAAAATTTTTTTTTGCACATATGTAATCACAGGCTTCTGTGGTGCAGAAGCTCAAATAAGCCCCCCTCCCTTCTTGGATGTGGTATTAGCAATTACACATTTCTAACTTCTGCTAAACGTCTACGATTCCCGTATTTCAACAACAGTTAAGTGGTACTTTCATTATACATACTTAACTTAAAGAAAAGTGAATGGAAAATATTGAGTGAAAAGTAGAAAAAGAAATAATAATCAAGTGACACCGCCGCGAGTGCAGAATGCCCTTATTTTAGTCTCTGACAAAGCAACATTCCAATGCACTTTCTTACATTCTCTCACTTTCTCTTCGTAAGATCTTCAAAAACTGTCCTGAGATGGCTCGTAAAGAATGACGCTGTGATGGTTGCAAGTAAAACATAACAAAAAAACGGGAGAAAAGGGACTCAGGAGAAAATCTATAAAATGATAATTATTCATTCTGGCGGGAATGTTCTTTCCTCACCATTTCACTAATTGTATTCCTCCTGTTCCCCCTCCCAATTCACCGACGGATTTGTACTGTATGTCATGTAGTTCTTCACGTCTCCAACACTTCCCTGATTAGGTAATCGATAGAAGGAAGGTGGCTCTATAAACAAACAATGAGCAATAAGAATTCGTAGGCCTACACTAAAAGCAATAAAAAAATCAGAAGTGGATGTTTCATTATGAGAAGATTCATGCTCCAAGTACCCGTTTGCAATTTCTGGCACACCTCAAACCCTTTAAAAAAAAACCGATGAACAGTAATACATATTGAAGAGACACTCGACGTAGAAATCATATTCATCAGGTGACAGTATCAACAGCTCATTACAAAAAATTCACATACAATACATGTACATTATTTTACACTTTGCCAGATGACATTAAACGATTATATTCGATAAAAAAGTTTAAATCCCAAGTGAAATCGTTTCTGCTGCATAACTGTTTCTATACAATTAGAGACTACTGAGCATCACAAAAAAACATTAATTTTCACAATGATACATAATGCATTATTTACCATTTGAACTGTATAAATGTGTATAAACAACCTGTAACAAGTATTGTATTGCAGCCTCCGTGTCAATGACCCCCATTTCGATCAGGTTTTTCGTCCAGTTTCCCTGATCCATTGAGCAAATGCTGAGATGGCCCCTTGTTTTGCTTCTGGACATAAATGTAACTTCATTTTCTGTGCACGTCTTCTAGAATTCAGTGGGAAATACAATTATTCAATTATCGTTCCATGTTGTCGGCAGGAAGTATTATTCGAAGGACAACATGGATAAACCAAAATTTATTGCCTTTTTTATCCTTGAAAACAGATTTGATTACATGGGAGCTTTTTTTTCTTCAAAATTTAAGTAGTATATGACTTCGTGTAGGAATCACAGAATTTTGAAAATGTGCACACAATTCACTTTTCCCCATAGCAGGTCATACGCAGTTTTTAACTGTTTTTTGGCGTAAAATAAATAAATAAAAAAATAAATAAATAGAAGCAATTAATAACTAATAATGCATAATGAACGAGCAGACTGCTGTTTTCATGATGCAGTTTAGGGCACCCCGAGTGCGCCCTGGTTCCGTGTTATTGTGCGAATAGAATACGCGCTTCTTTACACTGGTGCGCTCTAGCGGTCGAATGGAACACGAAATCCACCCTGAGTGCAAACTTGAGTGCACACCAGTGGCGAATGGAAAACGCTATAAGGAGCGTGAGGAGTTCTTAATTTTCGGGGGCAATGATCAGTTTCAATATCAGAAAAAATGGTTTTCGGTAATTATTGCAAAGTAATTAATGTATAAAATAGTATATCATACTATAAATTAATAATTATATTATTTTGCGTTTTTATGATTCCTATGTGATACAATATTCACTGTCCAGAAGAAACTGCACGAGTCGCATCGACACAGGACAGAAGAACGCCACGCAAACACAGCTAGCGAATTTCGGCACAAGAGAACCAGAGCACTATTCCAATTTCACTATTTCAGACACTACACTACGCGCCCGATGGAATTATTGTTCTCCATTGTATTTCGCTCTCGGTGCAAATCGCATCAAGGAAGACGCGGGACTTGCCATACGCGTGGACCCAATTCTAAGCCAACATCGAACGAGACTCGTAAGCTCGAGACTTCAGAATGACAAGGATTTTTATCTGATTTTGAGCAATTTTAAGGAGGGTATTATAATTGATTGTGTGATCGATTAGTATTTCTTGGCGTGTCAATGGCTAAGGTTATTGTTCCCGTTAGTGTAGTGCATGTTCATATCGCAGGAGTTGACGGTGATTTTCCCTAGCAGGTTGGCGAGATCCAAACTCGACCTAACGGCGGCTTGCTGGGTTTCCCTAACCAGGTATCTTCCACCAGCGGGGCACCGCCCCAAGCGGGACAAGTTCCAAACTCCGGACTGGTCTTCGGACACGTGCGGTAGGATAGAGCATGTATGTGGAATTGCGTGTAAGGAAGGGACGAGGACAGAAGAAAGAAGAAGGAAAGATTTTTTAAGGTCGGAGGACCGTTTGTTAGGGTACTTCTCCGGCATTCGTGTGGCGTTGATTGGAGAAACCACGGAAAACTCCCGATCGGAGCAGCTGGCCGCTAGAGTTCTCCACCAGAACGCAGCTAAATTCGACCTAGCTAGTATCGAAAATCCTGCCACCGTCGGTACTCAAAGCCTAGGACCTCCGGGTCATAGGCACTGCAGTGGCATCAATTAATACCCTGAGCTGTCTAACCCTGTAGGGTATTTTTAAAGTTAATGAATGTGCGTAATAAAGTTACCAAAACTCAAATGGAACTATGTAACATTGTTTAAGCAGCTGTTTGTGTATTGAGCTACATGACTGATTCGAAAACGTTTAATATATTTTACATCTGACAATAGAAATTGAATATGTCAACACATCATTTTCACCAATATGCCATATTGATCCTTGTCATTCTGAGGCCGAGATGCTTTGTTCTGAATGTGTTAGAGAGCAATGTTTTCGTCCTGCCGAGAGCGCTAACCTCGTCGGGTTTGACAATTTAATAAATTAAATTTTTGTAACCAATTTGTGCAATGATTATATTATTTTACTGATAAAAAATTTCTGAATTCGTTTGCACCATGTTATGAGAATTAGCACACTGGTTTTCATACCCTGAGTTCCAAGGTCCAAACCTGACAGTGGCACTCGGAATTTCAAAGTGCAACAAATCATTCTGCAATGTCTCCGCTGTCCAATAGTAAGATACACAAATGTGAAAATAACATGTGCAAAATATTTGCTAGTTTCGTGATGGTTTTCATAAACCTGCAAAAATTAATATCAGAAAAGTCGGAATTAAAAAAATATTCCGAGTGTACCGCAAAGAATCATAATATTACGTAAATGCATTTACTTAATTTTTATGTATTCATTAAAAACGAAGGTGCGCATTGCTGGACATTGCTGTTAACAAATAAAGTTATTATAATAAAAAGTGTAGGCAAATAAATCAAAAAAGGAATCTGCAAAGGCGGAAACGAAAATATGCACACGTTACAGAAAAAACAACAGAAAAACGAACGCAATATAAAACAATATTTTAGTCTTCGTTTTCATTTTCGTCGCGTTGACCCCGTTGACTGGGGCCTAGGGTGACCGTCGCATTCGCCTCGCGCATTGGCCAGGCTGGGGTGCAGACTTCCAACCGCTCGAGCCCTGATCTACACTAACAAAGAACGAGCCTCGTCTGTTTAGTGCTTGTCGCTTATCCTCGAAGGCCGCACGCCACCACCTAGGCAATCACTGTTGGAAATCTGTATTATACATGGAATAATATTTTTATTCAAAACAAAACGGCTTTATATGTCATGCAATACACGTATATATACAAACTAACAATATTTTAGTGATCACTATCTTCGTTGATTACAATTTCAATATTTCCATCCTTGGTTCCACAACCTCCTATCTGCCTTTCTCCCTCTACTCAGTATCCTTTCTCCTGTTCTCGCTTCTCCTTTCGCCTGCCCGCCTTTTACTCATTATCCTTAACTTCATCTATTCCCTCTCCTCTTGCTTTTTCCTCCCCTCCTATCTACCTTCCTCTCTCTCTCTCTCTCCTTTCTTATTTCTCTTCTTTCCTCCACCTTCCTGATCCTCTTCATCACCACCTCCCTTTCATCATCACCTCCTCCTCATCATCACCCTCCTCTTTCATCATCACCTCCTCTCTCATTACCACTCTCTCATCACCACCTCCTCTCATCACCACCTCCTTTCACACGTCCTCCTCAACCATCATCAACTCCTTTTCCATCACCTCCCCTTCTGCCATCGTTTTCTCCTCTTCCATCACCATCTTCTCCTCCTACCGGTAGCGGTAGCTCAGTACATCAACTGATGTCACTGCAGCGCCTCTGACCGGGAGGTCATAGGTTCCAGTCTTGACGGCGGCAGGATTTTCGACACTAGCTTTTCAGCTAGGACGAATTCAGTCGCTGTATGGAGGAGAATGTTAGCGGCCGACTGCTCGATCGTAGTTTCGATCAACACCAGCGAATGCCGGAGCAGTACCCTAACAAACGGGCCAAAGACGCGCGCGATCTTTCCTTCCTCTTCCTTGTCCTATCCTCTCCCTTACACACTTCACTAACATGCACTACACAAACACAATTCCGAGAGACTGGTTGGGAGCTTAGATCTTGTCCCGGCTGGGGCGGTGCCCGCTGGTGGGAGAGTCCTCGTTAGGAAACCCCACTAGCCGACGGTAGGTCGTGCCGGATCTCGCCATCCAGTGGGGAAGATCACCGCCATCTCCTGAGAAAAGAACATGCACTACACCAACGGCACTAATGACCGAAGCAGTTGATGACCGTAAACACGAAAAAACAAACCAAACCAAACCATCACCTCCTCTCTCATCACCACCTCCTTTCCATCACCTCCTCGTCCATCCACATCCTCCTCTTCCATCACCAACTCTTCTTCCATCACCTCTCCTTCTGCCATCGCTTCCACCTCTTCCATCACTTTCTCCTCCTCCTCCTCCATCGTCTTCTCGTCCTCGTCCCTCGCCGAAGGGAAACACGGCGTTCGCGGGGGCGGTGACGCCAGGAAAATCCGACGCGCTGACGCAAGCCGCCGCCTACGCGATCCTGATTCACGGCCAGGCATTCGCGGCCCCGGCTTTGCCCCGCGCGGCACCCCGCCCCGCAGCCCCTGCTCCTGCGCCTTCGCGCCCACGCGCCACTCGCTCTTTGTGCGTCGCAGCCCGCGAGGTCACGGACCCACGCGACGCGCGCTGCACTCGACCGGACCGAGACGCCACAAGCTACATGGTGTTAGTAAACAATCGGTTTCAGCTCGTCGCACACAATTCTTTATGTAACAATTTTATGCAAAATTCAGTTATAGTCATTTTGAGCCGAACAATTGATCCGTTGAGCATAATAACTAAGGCAGAATTTTGTGCAATAACAGATACTCTATCTTCTATACCTGATGTATCATGTACGAATTAATCATGTATACAAGCTTAAGTGTGCAATTTCTTTGAGCAATTTCTGCTTGAACCATTTTTACAGCTATATGACACCTTCGATTTTAGTTGTTTCAGTCAAAGAAATAATTCTACCCTTTAGCAGTGATATTTCACTTCAATTTGATTCTTAATTGAAGTTGATCGACTCATCAACTCTTCAATTTCCATAACTTATGATTTAAATTCCTTTTTCAAGTGTTTTCCTTTCACAGTTATTTAATGTCTTTTAATTCATTAAATCATGTGCAATTGAGTGACGCAGGAGAAGTGCAGGAGTTAGTAGGTTTCTGGAACAATTTGGAAAATTCATGCGTTTTATTTGCTCATTCCTCTCTGAGTCGCATCCTGGAAACACATTTCTGCACTGTGTCGTCGAATAGCGTGGAGCAAATAAAAATCATTGTATCTTCGGTTTTGTCGCGGAAGTAAATTAAAATACTGAATGCTGGGGGTGCTCAAGTTCCCAAAACCACATTCAGGAAAATGTCTGCGAGTAAAACCGATACTGGCATTTCTGCGGAATACAACGGCTTCGTGACCTGTAAGTAGGAGGAAAATCATCCGATTTTTATTTGAAGAGTAGCAGTCTCAGCAGTATCCGAGTTGGTTGTGTTGGTTGGGTGGGTGGGTGGGTGGGTGATAGTGATTCCGGCGCATAAACTACCGAGGCCTTTGCCCGTAACTGTAGTATGTTTTTCATCAGAGGTGTAATCTTCCATCGCTGATGACGAGATCCGGCACCGACCTATCGTCGGCTAGCGGTGTCCCTCAACCAGGTATCCCACCAGCGGGCACCGCCTCAACCGGGATATGCTTGCTTCTGACGGTCTCGCAGTGTAGTATAGTGTATGTTAGTGTGTGTGTGTGGTGTGGGTGTAGGGGTGATGATATGACAAGGAAGGGAAGGAAGATCGCGCGGTCCGTGGCCCGTTTGTTGGGGTACTGCTCCGGCATTCGCCTGGTTGATCGGTGAAACAACGGAAAACTATCGATCAGAGCAGCCGGCCTCTAATTCTCCCAGACAGCGACTGAATTCGACCTAACTGAGAAGCTATTCTCGAAAATCTTGCCCTGTCTGGACTCGAACCTAGGACCACCCCGTCAGAGGCAGGACATCAGTTCATGCACTAAGCCACCTCTTCCGGTCAGTATTCTAGTGTGATTCTCTTTTCTCGTTACGGTACTAACCAGATACATGCGTCAGTACATTGATATATACATTAATTATAATAATCTCAACTACACACAATGAACTTACGTGAATTCCCAACGTGACAGATTGAACAAGTCAATTCTTCTGTAGGTGGCTGTTTCACAATCATATAGTACTGTGTATCCATGATCAAATTAAAACAAACAATGAACTTTTGAGTGCGCGCCTCCTTCCACCCTACCGTTCTCATCTGTCTCTGCCCCACACCTCTTCACTCACTCCTCTCTCTCTCTCTCTTCCCTTCACTTCTCTGACTACATCTCCTCCTGTCTGCCCCTCCCTCCTCTGCCCCTTCTCTCTGCCCTCTTCCTCTCATCTTCTTTGCCCTCTATTTCTGCCTCTGTCTCTCTCTGCCCTCTCTCCCTGTCTGCCTTCCCTCCTCCCTCTTTTGTTATGACTACGTGGTCGCAAATAATACAACACACAAAATAATATAATAATAGTAATAATAATAATAGAACCAATAAGTGAAAAAATTTATTGTCATCTTTACTCGCTTCTCTCAACTTGTATTGCTTTCAAGAGACCGTTATATATTTTAAATTTATTATCATAGTACAATATTTATTTATGGACATCAGCAAACATTTAAAAATCAATCATCACACGTCTACAAAACATTTCTCTCCAAAAGTGAGTTGAACTGTACCTGAACGTGTCCATCATGTAACTGTTAACGGCACACTGTTCATATTCTTCTCTCCTTCCACGTTTCGTTTCATCAGATTTGCCATTCTGATTACCCGGCCTTTTGTACGTCCGTGTGTTGTTGGCGTGTTGGCGTTCATCACAGACCCCGAACGACGATCTCGATGATTCCCAGAGTCTAGCTCTAAAACGAAGTTGATCTGCATTATTTCTCTATTTGTTGCGGACTGTAGACATGTAATGTGGATGCATTAAAGGCTCGAATGTGTGTACGTTGTCGGAGACGTTCGTAATTACGCGGGAATTATAGGTCGAAGTCACACAAAGGAGGCGAGTTGTGGTAATTGTGCATTGGAATATTATTAATAAAAATGAAACCATTTTGGTTTCTCGTGAAATGTTGTGAAGGTCTGCTTGTTGCCAGCCTAATAGGAATGTATTATTTATTTATATATTATTTATTTATTTAGGTTTCGAGCCTTTCAACTACTAAGGTCATTCACGCTCATATATGCGATGAAAATCCTAGAATAACGATAATGATGATAAGAAATGGTAACGGAGGAATGGTGGATGGGAAACAGGAAAACCCGACAAATGCAGTTGAGAGCGCCTTTGTCACCACAAATTCCGCATGGATTGGCTGAGATCGAACTCGAGCCTCAGCGGTGAAAGGCGTATGCGCTAGTCAATGTCTCCCATTTAATCCTAACATTCCGATCGATGGATAACAGGTAAATAGCTTGTTGCTCTTTTGGAGTGGGCAGAGCGTGTGACAATCGAGCTCCTCTAGCAAACTGTAGAGGTGACTAGAGGGTTTCATGAACATTCAAGGAATGAGTTGTTTTGAGAATGAATACAACAACAATATCAATAATAATAATAAATAATAAATAATAATAATAATAATAATAATAATAATAATAATAATAATAATAATAATAATAATATGAAGACCAAGAAACACTATGTGATGGCATAAATAGAACATCATGCTAATGAACTGCAAAATTGATGCTGAGACGGAGATTATCCTCGCGTCATACTCAAAAATACTAATTTTTTAACAAATAATGTTTTAATTTTATAAACGATTCTTGAAATAACACTCTAGAAATGCGGAAAATCTAACTGAGTGACACATGCCGCAGGTGCAGTGTCTCAAAACAAACGCTGTTTGTCGCAACCGACCTCGTGTGGGCGACATGAAGATAAGCCCGTTTCACGAGAAAACTAATCAAAACAATGGCTCTGATTGGAAAGTACTTCAAAAAACCCTATGTTTCTCCTCTCCCATTGTTCCATTTTCTGTAAAACAACTTGATCAATTCTAAGAGGCAGTCGACTCTGGCTCTGAATTATTATTGATATTCCTGGTGTCAAAATATATCTGTGCATTAAATTCAAAACGCTGGTTGAACATACTGACATATACATCATATTTAGATGAGACCGAATTGAGTCGCACCCATGAATGGGCAACACTGGAAATTTAATATTTCGTAAGGAAAATGTGAAAGATATGAAACAAGCAGGTGGCCTTTGACTGAAACCCAGTGAGAGATGCTGACTATGAAAATCAGTGGAAGTTTGCATTTACCGCAGTTTTGATATTAATATTCTGTCCATAACATTGTTGAACAAAACGCTCCTACGGTTATACAAGATGTAACGTTCTTTACACGTCGATTACGGTATAATTATTTCTGGATCACAAACAATATGGTTGATTGATATTATAATCTTTTACTATACAGGGCATGAAAGCTTCAAACATACATCTTTTATCATAATTGACATTTTGGGGTGGTGAATTTTTACTATTTATAACATATACTAAAAAAATGCCATGCCTATATTAGTCTGTTAATTTCCTATTAGCAGTAACCACCAAATTCATTAAAACTGCCTAAGGAATAATAACGAAGGGTTCCAATGAAATGAATTGTGGGAATTCTGATTGGATGTTGTTGATGTTTCATAGAAGAAATAAAAGCATCTTCGTCAACATATCAGAACAGGCACAGTCGCTCGACTTTTGCGACAGCAGCGAGACTGACGATGACGGCAAAGCCGTCGAAAGCCGGCTATCTTAATAAAGCTGATATGTTGACGAAGATGACTTCTTTATTTTTCTCCAATGAAATGATTTGTAACCAATAGAAATTACGAATAAGTTTTAATGATTACTTAGTAAGTAGGCAACCTTTGTGTTAGCAAGTATTTACCCTAATTACAAATGCCGCAAATACAGTAAGCTTGGTGAGAAGTGTTATATTAATTTATAAAATCTACAGACAGATTCACTTACCGTTTAGCTGAAAACTCAGGGGAAAATACTAAGATTAAACGTTAGTTTTGCGTCTGGTTATGTAAATATAATCGCAAACATAGCTTTATATCAGAATGAATGCAGTGACAGAATATAAGTGATTTCGGATGAAAATAATATTCATTTCGTCATACTTAGTTATTTCATTTTGCATTAATGGCTATCGATTATTTTATAAAGGAACTTGCTCTGAACTAAACCCTGCGGAACACCGTAATAAAATGACCATGTACAATATCAAGATAAAACCGCTGTTTTAAAGAAACTACAAAACTATACATTAAATAGCACATAGTGACGCTACTTGACGTATAAAGTTATCTAATTTTTAGTTTCACACAATGGGAAAGTAAATTAATAAAATTAAAACGCAATAATTTTTATCTAAGATAGCGCTATCTCAGACAAAGAACAATATCCAGCTCAATGAACTCGAACCGTCCCTGTCATAAGTAAAATCCATAATTTTATTCTCCACCATTGGAAAATAGTTCTCAATTGATTCAAAATAACTTATTATCGTAAATCAGGACCTCCTGATGTAAAAAGTTAATTTTTCGATATTTTAAAATAATGCACTAATAATGTATAGTTTTATTAGTTACTTCTTTAACTTATACATTAGACACTCACTCGACCCTTTTAACGTAACATTTTCGTACTCTTTCTGTTCTTTTAATGTGGGTTCAAACAAACCGGTTAGATTGGGTTTCCCTCACGATATTTTTCAATTTATTTTGTTACAAAGTTTGCGGGTTCATGAAGGACATGGTTACTTAGCCATTCTATTCCTATACTCAGAAAACTCTTTTACAGTAGGAAAACACTACATTTACAGGGAATGAAAGTGATCAAGGGTAAGACGTTTCAATTCTTCTGCGCAAACAACAGAGAATATTGTGACTAAATAGAAATTGATAGTATTAAGACCGAAGTTGATGCCCTTCGTCCGAGAAAATAATACTCAATTTGTTAAATCTCTCATGCTGGCTTCAATCTCACAACTTAATTTTCATATTAACAAATGATAAAAAATATTTTAATGCATTGTGCTTTTTTAAGGCGTTTGTACCAGACATCGAATAAAAAGCAATATTAAATGATTAATTAAAACTTTTGCACAATAAAATCAATAAAACGTGCTCATCAGTTTCTTAAACTTAACAACATCTTTACGTTGTTAAATTTATCTTAAAGATAAATATAAGATGAGCACACTGTCAACAAATAAATATTTTTAACCACAAAAAGTAGGAAATCTTAAATTAGACCCAATATGAACATGATACTTGTTAGACAATATATGAGAGGAAAACAAAAGTTTACAATTGAAGTAATCGGACAACTTTTCGCAAACGAGATCTTGCACGATATAGAAACATTTTTAACGAGCAAGGTGTTGCAGATAAGGAAATGCATGCCGTATCGTGTAAAGATGCAAGTATTTTCAGCAAAATTAGAAAATTGCCAAAGTAACAATTGCCATATTTCATTCTGAATTCTAAGTGGAGTTAATTAACATACATTTCAAGTTAGAGTTCATGTTACCCCTCTGTGGCCCTGTGGCTTTATGTTGGATACTGTTTCTTCTAGAATACGTTTTCTTGTAGGGATCATAATACTCATCGAATACTCTCCTAGAGCGGTCTGAAGGAAGGAGAGAAAACAATACTCTTCTAGAAACTCCCAGAATTTTTAAAATATCTTTGAATATGCTTGAAGACGATATATTTTTGTAAATTAATTTTTATATAACTAAGAATTAACGTTTTTTTACAAATGGTCTAGCCGGATAATATGAAATCCCTCGTGAAATCGAAAAGAAATGTTTTCTAAAGATTGGGATCACGAAAAATACTTTTTCATGGACATTTTAGATTATTTCCCCTCACATCCTTCGTAATAACGAAAAAGGTGGATTTTTATTATTTCATGGGAATTGCCGTATGAATTTCCATGGAAAATAATGATTTTAATATGCACTTTACTACATTTTTTAAAATAATTTTAAATTTTATTTGCCCAAATTTAAACTTTAATGGATTTAAAAACTTTCGATTTCTTATGAAAGTTTTTACTCCGCTGAGTGCGCGAGAAAATTAAACAAATTTCTTCAGAGACTTATTGGTGCAGCATGATAAAAAAATTTAATATACATTTATTTGTCTCATTTTGCGTATTTCAGTATGTAGAACTGTATGGATGTACGTAATTGCAATATTATTTGTTTTCTAGTGACAATATTTGTTATATTCAAAGTCTAATAACAATAAATAATTTTTTTAACATTATTTTGACCGTTATATTTAACTGCATCAGGTGGTGATCATTATTTTTAGTAATTTTAATTACTTGGGGGGTTCGAAATTGATATATTATAGAGAATCGACTAATTTTTAAGTGAGAATATCTTGAGAATTTTAGTTAAAGGTATACTAACAAAACAAATAGCTGATAAAAAAGATTTTCTATCACATTAAAAATATTTAAATGCTTAATTATCAATTTATTTTTTTTCTAACCTGATTCTTATCCGGCTAAAGCCTTTACTACCTTTAACCTTGGCGCAGTTTAAATTCAATGTGAGTTAAATGTTTATTATCAGGAATTAATTGTTTCAAAAACGTTTCTAATTTTAAGAAATATTCCTGGAAAATCCTCACTGTGTCATGTCACACTCTGTAGCTTTACAAGCTCCCTGTTAAATACCTAATGAAATATTGTCCTCTTTCAATTTCTACTCAAAACAGATCCCGATTACTCTGCTAGACAACGTGACAAATAATTAACAAATAGGACCGTAGTCACTGTTGCTCTGGCGGCGAAAATGAGTTCGCAGAACATGAGAGCCAAATTCGAAAACTTTCCAACAAAACATAACGTTTCAGATAAGTGAAATGGATTTTTCCGTTACAGAAAAAGTTACAGTTGTTTGTTGTATGTAATATGATTCTCAGTCTAACGTTTTCAGTCATACCTGAGCTGTCAGTTCCGATTAATGGATGAAAGTGATACGATTTTAATGATGATGCAATGGTAGAATGAGGGGCAGGAAAAGGAAAGAACGCCGAGAAACCTGCCATGAATCCAACTTGTCAACCATAAATTCCACATGGATGGTTGGAATTTGAACAATCACACCGGGCACCACAGGTCGCCCCATCCCCCCCCCTCCCACCACCACAACCACCACTACATCACCACAACCTCTACTACGACCGCCTCCGCCTCCACCTCACCCCTTCACGTACCCCAATCCCACCACCCCACCCTCACACCAAAACCACCCCCACCCCACCACTCACACCAAAACCACCCCACCCCACCACTCACCAAACAACCACCACCACCACCACCACACCAAACTACCACCACCACCACCACCACCACCAAAACCACCACCACCACCACCACCCACACCAAACCACCACCACCACACACAACCACCAACCACCTCCACACCAAAAACCACCCACACAAACCACCACCACCACCACACAAACCACCACCCACAAAACCACCACCACCCACACAAAACCACCACCACCCCCACACCAACCACCACCACCACCACACACCAAACCACCACCACCACCACCACCCACACAAAACCACCACCACCACACTAAAGCCACTACCACCACCACCACCACCACACCACTCCACCACCACCACTCACCCCAAAACCACCACCACCCACTCCCCAACCCAAAACCACCACCACCCTCCTCACACCAACCACCACCACACCCTCCCACCAAACCACCTCACCCTCCTCACACCAAACCACCATCCCCCTCCACTCACACCAAAACACCACCCTCCCTCACACAAAACACCACCCTCCCTACCCCAAAACCCACCACCCCCTCACACAAAACCACCCTCCCTCACCAAAACCACCACCACCATCACAAGCACAGCAATCTAATAACAACAACAAACATCTAAAACAAAAATCGTGGACTTTGTAATACGCCCTCCTTCACTGACCCCGGAACTGCGCATCCATTTCCCCAGGCGGTTATTCCCAAGGGTGTTGGTCGGTGGCGCGACCATTGCCAATCTGTTCGAAGGGGAAAGCGGCTGTATTCTGGGAACTGCGCGGACAACGTGCGCGCGGCGCGGAAGGGAGGAAGCATTTCACTGCGGAACGTTGCGACGAGCAGACGAGCCGCACCTTTACGTCAGTGGTGACCTTGGCTTACCGGGGGCGAAACGCAAAACTGGAGACATTTTAGAAGCACTGGAAGCGGTAATACGTGTGCGTAAGCATATCGACATCTTTGTTTAATAAAGACGTAAGTCTCGTTTTCCTAGGTTTGGATATTTATAATGAATCATAAAGAAAAATTTCAATTTTAATTTTTGAATTTTAATTTTTCGTACGTCTGTCAACAACTTCTTACCCCTAGTGATTTGAAACACACATGTTTGAGAAATTTTTTGAATATTTCTTACAAAACAACAACCACCAAAAACTAATAATAATAATAATATTAATAATAATAAAAATAAAAATAACAATAAAATAACTGATGAAATTTTCCTTTGATGATTGATGAACAACAGTAAACGAGTCCCATTGAGATTCATCTTTATATACAGATATTCCACTACAATTACATATACAATTTTTTTTCTTCTCTGGGCAATTTCCTGTTTTTAACTTACGTAAAAATTGATTAGCTGCCAAAGCATTGTGAGTTTGTCTGAAGTTTCTGTGCCAAATAAGTAATCCTTCAAGGCGGTGGCTAAGTAGCTGTTTCAGACAGTAATTAAGCAGACGTTTTTTATTGAGGAGTGATCAGAAAACGTACGGTAAATTTTTACATCTAAATGAACTGAACAATATTTTTTCGAAAGGTAGGGCTTTTATTTTATGTCATTATTCAGTAATGAAATAGGAAAGAAATGACATTTATGGTACATTAGACCTAAGAACTATTATTTTACAGCATTACGTAAAAAGGTAAAAAACCCTAAATTTATCCTTTTTGTAATGTTTTTTATGGGGACTTGTGGGAATTACCCTTTGGTTTTTCACTTTTTCACAAATAGTTCATTCATTATATCTAATTCAAAAAAAAAATAAAAAGAAATTTGTTTACACCTATAAAAGAGATTTTGGGGAACCATATATCGACTAGCCCAAGGGGGGCCCAAAGGGCCCACTAAATGTCTCTGCAGTTCCTCTGCCCGGATGGTAAAAAAAGGGGATCGAGCCCCGTCCCGTTGCAGGAGGGTCGGTGGCAGGTTTTTTGACCCCAGCGGGAAAAAGAAAGGTTGGTGGGAATCGGGGTTGGGCCCCGGGAAATTTCCCTAGCGGTGGGCTGCTCTGATCGGTTTTTTTTTTTTCTACGGACAATCCCCTTTAACAAACGGACCACGTCCCGCATGCGATTTTTTCTTTCTTGTCCGGCCTGTCCTCATCCCCCCCCCTTGCATATAAAATGCACTATACCCCAACACATGGGGGGAAAAAGTTGGGAGCAAAAAGCTTGTTTCTGTTTGGGGTGGGGCCATTTGAGGGGAAATTTGGGTTTGGGGAACCCCGCGAGCGCGTGTACGTTGGCGCCGGATCTTGCCATCCCTGGGGGAATGCCACCGCAATCCCGCGCGATAAAAACACCCCCTCATTGAACAAAGGCCTTCGCAGTTGACGCACCCCTAAAAAGACATATAAAAACATAAATAAAATATAAATAAACAAATTATAAATAAAAATAAATAATAAATAAAAAAATAAAACTTTTGCATACAGTTTAAACCCACTTCTTTATGGGCACCTCTACGTCTGCGTTTTTTTTATCTGATCTCACCCCAGGGGGGTGTGATCCCCTAATTTTATGGTTTTTTCAGTAACAAAATTGTGATGGGTCCCACCCTTCCCCGAAAAAAAACACCGTTTCGGACCCCCGTCGCTGCCCTGATTTAAATTTTCTATTTTTGGCTGTTATTGAGGGAGTCGTTTCGGGGTTTTCCCTTCCGCTTCTTTTCCCGGGGAAAACAGCTCCTCGGGGGCAAGCCGGGTCCGCGTGGGTTCCCCCTCCCCACCCGTTTTCCCCACTCTTATCAACGAAATTGGGCTGAACTCCCATGCAGGGGGCCAAAACCCTCGGTATCATTTTAAATCTGGGGGGGGGTGAATCAAATGACTTGTTTTAAAAATCATGGCAGGATGCGTCAATGGCAGGATTTTCGACCCCAAATTAGTACATAGGTTGGTGGAATGCAGTTGGTGTCGGAAAAATTTTGCGGCCGGTTGCTCTATGGTGAAAAAATGTCACTTTAAATTTTTGGCTTAAGCCGCACCTGTTTATTTAACTTGTTATTTATATAACCACAACTTTTATTTAACTGACGTATTAAAGGGTGTGCCCAACATTTTAAAAAAAGATCACATTATGCCCCAAGCTACTCTCGATCCAAAAACTTTTGTCATACAATTTCAAGCCCTGACCTTCATTTCTATACTTGTCCTTTATCCCCACCCCAATTTATTGACAAAACAATTCGGGATTGGGGGTTCAGAGTCCATCTCAGAGAGAAAACAGACAGAGAGAAAAACAGACAGAGAGAGAAAACGGGCAGAGAGAGAGAAAAAGACAGAGAAAGACAAGAAGAGACAGACGGGGAAAACAAAAGAGAGGAGCAGACAGAGAAAAAGCCGGGAAGACAGACAGCCAGAGGGCGGGCAGAGAGAGACAGAGAAACAGAGGGCAGGGAGCAGAGGGCAGAGAGAGACAGAGAGAGACAGAGAGAAAAACAGAGAGAGACAGGGGAGAAAACAGAGAAAGACAGAGTGACAGACAGAAAAAAGAAAAACAGAGAGACAGAGACAGAGACAGAGACGGGAGGGGACAGAAAAGAGACGGGGAAGACAGAGAGACGGGAGAGAGACAGAGACAAAAGAGAGACAGAGGGCAGAGAGAGGCAGAGAGAGACGGGAGGGGAGACAAGAGAGACAGAGAGAGACAGAGAGAGACAGAGAGAAAACAGAGAGAGACAGAGAGAAAACAGAGGGAGAGAAGAAGAGGGCAGAGAGGGCAGAGAGAGAAAGAGAGAGAGACAGAGAGAGAGACAGAGAGAGAAAAGAGAGGGGGAAAACCCCAAAAGAGAGACAGAGAGGGGGCAGGGGAACAGAGAGACGGGAGGGGAGACAGAGAGAGAGAGGGGAAGCCCAGATGGAAAGACGGGGGAAAAAGAAAGAGACAATGGGTGGGGGGGAAGAAACTGTGGTGGTTAACAAATATTAAATCCCAACATAAGGAAAAAGTACATAAAGCTTTTTTATCAAAATTAATGAATGTGCAAACTAAATTCCCCTCTAATAGACGTTGACTTTGATTTTCACCTTTTAAAACCCCCAGTTGTAAAATTGTCGTTCCCCGGGGAAAATATTTCAAAACATACCCCTCCCCCCGGAACTTTCCGGACTTGCATCTTAAAGAATTTCTGGTGAAAACACAGTTTTGGCCCGAATAAAATATTTAAATTATTTTTTCCCTATGAGTGTAACGTAAATACTATGGATTAAAAAACCCCAAAAAAATGACTTACTTTTTTGTTTTTTAAACAGGAAAATCTAATTTCATAAAAAACATCCCACCTCCCTTTTAATAAAACTGTTTCACCTACTGATTTCAAATAAAACCATACTGTACAATACAGGCGTTATTTGGGGAAATATGCCCCGTGGTTAACGAGCACGTGGTTAACGAAAACCCCTGGCCTCAGTTCACAGCCCACGACGTCCGCAAATTCGCAGTTAAATTGGCGCCCCGACGGTTCGCTCTCGAGCGCAAATGTCGACATAATGATAGGAAGATGTCATTTGACGTTGTTGGCTGAATATGAGCATGATGCCCGAATGGCAGCCCCGGAACGAACCCTTTGTTTAAATTGTTTCAATGATTGTCTTCGCACTTGGTGGTACCGTGCATTCAAAAAAAGGTATAAGCCCTCGTGAAGCTATCTGGGGCCATCCAGTTAGAAAAGACCTTGCTTCTTTAACGTTTTTTTAAAAATTTCCCCTTTTTTATTTTTTATATAATTTGATTGTTTTTAAAAAATTTTGGAACTTTACAATTGATAGGATATAACGCCCGGGTTGATTTTTGGGGACCATAGTTAAAAATCATTTTCCCAAGCAATTACAGCGAAATCGGAGATGACCCCTTTTTGCTTTTTACACAATAAATGCAGTTTCGCTCCTCCATTACGATCAGACGCAACGTAAATTTTTTGGAAAAAAACATTATTTATTCTTTATTGGCAGGGGGTTTTTTCCCCCAAAGGAAACTTCAGTTTCCCCAATATTTCCCATAATTTTTTTCAAATTTTTTATTCGCTGTTTATCGTCTTTTTTGGGAAGTTCCTTCGGCTGTCCCCCGAATGTAGGGGAGGCATCGCTAGTGTGTTTGAGTGTTTCAAAGATTAGGTAAAATGTATTACCCAAAAGGGGCTTCATCCACTTTACATGCACGTTCATCAAGGTCACCCCATAAACATGAGAACTTCACACGGTCGTCAAGGGTGGGCCAAAAGGGAAGGTGTCCATTGTGATCGCCGACGGGCAGACGTAGGGTTGAGATAAAAGAAGAACGCCTCTCGTAGCTTTTCCCGGGAAGTACTGCGCCAGTTCAGGGGAAGTGTCTTGCGTTCTCAGTAACGGTAAAAAAGCAAACCCCTGCAAACAATCCCCTGACATTTTCTCGTAATCGTTCATCGTCATCTCCTCATCGCCCATCTCATCATCATATCGTCACGCAGTAAATACTTTACACGGAGCACTTCACAAAATTTTTTCCCTAACTGAAATTTTTTAAAAAAAAGAGGAAATTCATGCTATTCAACAGTTAATAATTTTAAGGGACTATAGGGATTTCATAAACAAATAAAAGGTGATTATTATAACTAATTTAACATTCAGTACTTTTCACTAAATATCGGAATTGAAAAAGTTCAAAAATTTGGGGAAATACTTTACTACGTACCCCGTTTCGCGAATTTAAACTCAGAGCTTTTTTTTAATACCATTGGTATACTACCATCATATAAATAAGGGTTTTAAATAGTTTAAATTAAATTATTTATGAATATTTTTATAAAAAAATTTTTAAATTTTGTTGGGTTTTTTTGGCCGGGGCGAACCCAAAGAATATGAGTCGGGCCAAAAGTTACATATAATCATTCTTATCAGTCATGCTCATATTTAATTAGATAAAGCCCAGCCCCAGTTTTTAAAATTTAATGAAATGGTTAATAATACATGTGTTTAAAACCCTCGTACTAATGCTGTTCCCATCCCTCAACATGGAAACGACTCGGGAAAGGATAAATATTACTTTGACCGTTGTTTGGCCCGGTACATTGGTACGAAGATGGGAATAAAAAACACTAGTTCGGGAATCTAAACGGGATCCCAAAAATTTCCCACAATTTCCATATCGACAGTAGGTGTAAAAAATCAAGTTATAAAAGCCCGTCACTACACGACATCATCAACAACAACAACAAAAACTACGACAAAGAAAAAAACCTTTTTAAATTATATAAATACTAATAACAATGTTTAAACAAACTACTGTACACTTACAGTACAATGGTTCCCTGTAAGTGCACCTACTTACATTAACCCCAATTACAATGTATCTTTTTCCCGTAATAGATTAGCATGTACTCCCCTTGAGGCGGGTTTTTTCCCCTTTGGGGTTTTTTTCCTCACCCTACCTTATGGTCTTTTTTTCCGCGGCATCGTCGATGAAAATAGCTTTTGGGGTAAAATACCAAAAATACAAAAGTTGGAACCCCGGTAAAAATGTAGGTATTGAAATGGTTTTTAAAGGCCTTCGGTCTAGCCACTTAGCATCAAGTTCTCTAATTTGTATGTAATAATTACCTATTAGAAAAAAAATAAAATACTTATTCCGTATACATACTGTACTATAATTATGGTAATATTTTCATTGTAATATGTTTCGGGAAAAGGAGTGAAATGAAAAACAAAGAACAGTGACACAAATAAAATTTTTTGGAATACGGTAATGTAATTTTCATATAAAATCACCTTTCCCGGAATGGTCCATTCCCCCAAGTAGAGAATCTCCGAGGGAGCGTCGAAGATCGGGAACACGCTGTAAAACCCCAGGGGCATTTTGTACATGGTGGGGAGACCCCGGAAATTTTAAAAAAGTCATACAAAGTCAAGGAACAAAATTTGTAAGTCTATGAGGTTTTCCCAGTTGTCCATCCCGGATCAATTGATTGATACTTTCGAGCGCGTCAACTGTTTAAAGTCATTAGCCCCGTAAAAAAGGCATGTTCCTATCGGGGGAGGGGGAAAGGTGTTTTTCCCCGCTGGATACTGAGGTCCGTCGCCGCCCTACCGTCGGCTAAGGGGTTTCCACTCCAGGATTCCATTTTGGGGGCACCGCCCCAGCCGCGGCAAAAGGTCTGAACCCCTGGGCTGACCTCCAGCAAAATGTGGTAGGTGATGCAGGTTTTGGAAAGGGTGTGTTTTAAGGGGGTCGAATAGGGCAAGGAATGGCAGGGAAAGATCGCCCCCGGTTTGTGGCCCGATTGTTGGAAATTGCTGACTTCGCCTGGTGTTGATTGGAGAAACCACAAAAAATTCCCAATTAGAACAGCCGGCCGTTTAAATTTTTTCCCCAGACAGCACCGGGAACCCGACAAGCTATCTACCCGGGTCAAAAAACCCGGGGGTTTCCCGGCGGGACGCAAACCCTAGGTTCTTCCGCTCAGATGCGGATCGAAATAAATCAACAAGCGAAACAATTCTTCAACGTGTGGGAGTGGTGGGGGGGGGCCGGCTTTTGTATAAGCGTTTGGCGTAGGCGGGACTTCTCGGCTCGTCACGCGGCGGAGATTTTTTGGGGGAAATCGATACTGATGGGCGACACGCGCCCAGGCAACTGAAACGACCCTGACCCCCTAAAAGATTTAGTAAATGCTATCTAAGGCCCCGGGGCCCCAGGTCACGATCTGTGCGGGTCCGGGTGAGGCCGCGTCGAAGGGGGTGCCGTATACCCCTGAAAGAGGACCGCGATATGCCGGTCGAAACGTCGGCCCCCCCAGCCCCCCGACCCGCCCCGGACCCCCCAGATAAAAAGTTTTAATTACAACACCCCAAATCCTGAGTATGCAGCGCCTCTGCCCCGGGAGGCCCCGGGGGTTTCCCAAGTCCGACGGCGGAAAAGGTTTTCGGAAATTACCTTTTTCAACTAGATCGAATTCAGTCGCTGCCCGGAGGAGAATTCTAGGGGGCCGGCTGCCTGATCGGTAGTTTTCCGTGGTTTCTCCGGTCAACACCAGGCGAATGCCGGGAAATTACCTTACCAAACGGGCGACAAACGGCGCGCGATTTTTCCCTTCCTTTTCCTTGTCCTATCCCCCCACACACATTTTACACTAACACATGCACTACACACCCCCGCATTCCGGGGCCGGTCGGGAGCTTAAAAGGCCCCGGGCTGGGACGGTCCCCCGTTGGTGGGGGGCCCGGGGGGAAAACCCCCACTAGCCGACGGTGGGTCGGCCCCGGGATCTCTCCATCCAGCGGCGGAAGATCACCGCCATCTCCGAGAAAAAGCATGCACTACACTCACGGGACTTTTTAAGCATTTGGGACGCGCAGGGAAAACCCAAAAAAATCAATCAATACAACACACAGAAAATTTTTGACATTTTGCAAAGGTGGCGAAAAAAAGTTTGATATAATGAAAATAATTAAAAAAAATTATAATTATCTCTTATTTTAAGCACTGCATAACATCTGCAAAAAAAATTCATGGTTTTACTGTCGGGACAAGTAACTGAAAAATGTTTTCCCAAACCCCATATTTTCTAAACCTTTGAAGTAGCTCATTGGGCCCGATTCCCCTTTTTTTAAATTTGGGGCATTTGTTTTATAGTTTTTGCAACAAACAGGGTTTTTGTCAAAAGTTTCTTCCAAAGCAAAAACAAATTTTTATCTGCGGAAAAAAATTTTTCCCTAGTACTAACTTTTTTTTCTCAAAACCTGCCATCTAAAAGAACGGTTTTTGGGAAACTATAACTCAGAAAAATTTCTTAGTAAGCATTTTGTTTTTAACTTTTTAAAATTAAAAAATTTAAAGCCAAAATTAGAAAAATGGTCTCGATGGGCAAAATTTGGGTGTTTTAATTTTGCGATTGTTGGGATGCTTTTTGTGAGTTTCCCCCTTTTGGAACATCCCCGAAATTTAAAAAATGTTTCTGCGCAAATAAAAATTATCTTGATTTCCATGTTATGTCTTCTTAATGAATAAAATGAATAAACCAATTGTACAAATGATTCACGGGTTTTTTTGTACATCAATTTCCCCGTTTTTCCCATTACCCAAATTTTTTCCCGGATCATCGAACAAGGACGGCGGGGCCGGGAAGAAATTTAAAAGGGTTAACTTTTCGTAAATGAAACCCCATTACCTTACTTTTTTTGTTTAAAAATATATCTCATTTATATGATAATTTTCATATTTCGTTTTTTTACTTTTTTTGTTTGTAAATTTACGAGATCAAATTAGATCGTGAGATGTGTTTTTGAAAGTTAAAATTCTCAGTCGCCAGTCACGTTTATAGTGTAACGTATTGTACGCTCCACAAAAAAGGCGGGGCCAAAAGGGTTAGGACCGGGGCCAGGCAGGAAAGAACAATGCGGGATTGGGAGGCCGGGGCTAGGGAAAGGGATCCAAAAAAACGGGAACGCTTTTTTGGGCGTGCCCGTGCAAAAATTTTTAGGGAAACCCGGGAAAAGGGGGTTTCCCAAAATGCCGGGGAAAACCCACCCAACGGGGGTGAAAAACCCCGTGACCTTTTAGGTCACGTGGGTGGGGGGATATAAGAGCAACGGGGCGCGGGGGGGGGGTTTTTTCGGGCTGATGGAATTTTGGAATGCCAAAATTGCTCCAGGGCGGGTTTCAGGGAGCGAGGCCCCGTACCCCGGGACCCCCTGTGTTGGGGCGCCGGGGGAGATTTTCCCGGGGAAGGGCACCGGGGGCCACGTGCTGTGTGCATAAGGTTCGCTGACGAGTGGCGCGGGCCACAGGGCAGACTACATTTTTTTTGGATCGCCCCCCGATCAGGGGGGTAAACGTTTTCCAAGAGCTAAAAAGGAAAAAATTTTTTGTAAAAATATTGTGAATAAACCTGTACATATTTATCATTGAAGCTCGTGTCTGTGTTTTGTGTATTCCCATGACGTCACAAGGGATTAAAAGGGAAACCCTTTTGGGTACCGTCGGCAAAATAAAATCTTTGGGAAATATCCCATCTTACGGGAAAATTTCCCCGTTCTGCCGACGGGTCCAAAAATTTTGTGCGAACTCCCTCTGGGGGATAAAAAAGTTACTACAAAAAATAATTTTTGGGCCTTTAAATAAAAATAAACGGGGAAATCAAAAAAAAACAAAAACATCCTTTTTGGGGGTTCTTTCAGTAGGCTTCAAAAAGACGCCCTTTGGGGCCAAAACCAAAAGGGGTTTTTTAAAGGGGCAAGGACCGAATCCTCGGCTCCTCCAAAAACCCCGAGGCACTAGAAAATCTTTTCCCAAAATGTTTAATTTTAAGGTTGCAATTTAGCATTATTTTTCGTGGTCAGAACAAAGGGGACTGGAATTTGTTGGGGGGGAGGGGTGTTTCGTTTTCCCCTTTTTAAATTTTTTTTTTCATATTCTTTAAAATTTAATTTAATTTAATAATTAATTAATGATTTTTAATATAAACCCCCTTTTTTTAAAATTTTTTTAGTTTAAAAAAAATTTCTTGACAATTTTTTAAAATTTTTATTCATAAAGGGAAATTTTTCTTTCGAATGCGATGCGATTAATATGCTGTATTTATCTTGGGTTAATTGAATACATTACAATGGAATGTTTCATTTGGGGCGATGCTCCGGCATATCTAATTTTCACCTGCATTTAAACAAATACCCCCTGGGTCATATTTTTTCACTTATTCGTGCTCCTCCATTTGGGGTGTCTTTGGATCTACTGTTGTGAGGTGCAATGTCATCTCCTTGTTTCAGTAATAGTGGTAGTAGTAATAGTAATAGTAATAGTAATAGTAATAGTAATAGTAATAGTAATAGTAATAGTAATAGTAATAGTAATAGTAATAATTTGGGAGAGTAATAGTAATAGTAAAAAGAAAGGGGAATTTTGTAATATTTCATTTAAAAGTAAAAAAGTGGGATTTGTAATGGAATGGGAATAGTGGGAGGGAGTAAGGGAATAAAAAAATGTAATGGGAATAGTGGTGGGGTAAAAAATAAATAATAGTAAAGTTTTTAAGGTAGAGTAATTTAAAGGGAATGGGAATAGAATAATTTGGGAGTAGTAATAAAAAGTAATTAGTAATAAATGATAGTAGTGGGAATTTGAAAAGAGTGAATTGGTTTTAAATGGAAGGTTTTGTAGTAGAAAAAGATGGGAGTGAAAAAGGGGGTGGGAATTGAAAAATTGGGGGTAGTGGAAAAAAAAGTGGGAAATAGTGAAAAAAAGGGAGTAGTAGTGGGGAAAAAAGGGGGTGGGGGTGGAAAAAAGGGGGTGGGGGTAAAATTGGGGGTGGGGGAAAGGTGGGGGTGGGAAAAAAAGGGGGTGGGGGTGGGAAAAAAAGGGAAAATGGGGGTGGGGGAAAGGGGGGTGGTGGGGGGAAAATGGGGGTGGGGGAAGGGGGGGTAGGGGAGTGGGGGAAAAAAGGTGGGGGTGGGGGAAAGGTGGGGAGTGGGGGGAAAAGGGAAAAAGGGGGGAAATGGGGGGAAAGGTGGGGGTAGTAAAAAAAGAGGGGGTGGGGGTGGGGGGAAAAATAGTGGGAAATGGGAAAAAAGGGTAAATGGGGGGGAAAAAGGGGGTGGGGGTGGGAAAAAAAGGGGGTAGTAAATGGGGGAAAAGGGGGGGTGGGGGTGGGAAAAGGGAAAAAAGGGGGAGTAGTAAAAAATGGTGGGGTGGGGGGGGAAAGGTGGGAGTGGAAAAAAGGGTAGTAGTAGTGGAAAAGGTGGTAGTGGGGAAAAAGGGGGTATAGTGGGAAAAAAGGTGGGGTGTTGGGAAGGGAAAAATAAATAGGTAGAAGGAAAAAGTGGGGAGGGGGAAAAAAGGTGGGGGTGGGGGAAAAGGGGGTGGGGAGTGGGGGAGAAGGGAAAGTAGTGGGGGTGGGAAAGGGGGTTTTGTGAGTAGTGGGAAAAGGGGATGGGGGTGGAAAAAAATGTGGGGGGGAAAAAGGTGGGGGTGGTGGAAAAAAGGGGTGGGGGTGGGGGAAAAAGGGGGGTGGGGAGGGGGGAAAAAAGGTAGGGGGTGGAAAAAGGGGGTGGGGGAAGAAAAAAGGGGGTGGAAAAAAGGTGGGGGTGGGAAGGGGGTGGGGGGAAGGGTTGGGGGAAAAAAGGTGTTGGGGGAAGAGGTGGGGGTAGGGAAAAGGGGTAGGGGGGGGAAGGGGGGAAAAAGGGAGTAGTGGGGAAAGAGTGGGAAGGGAAATTTTGGTGGAAGAAAGAGTTGATGGAAAGGGGAAAAAGGGGAGTAGTAAGGGGAAAAAGGGGAGTGGGAAAAAAGGTGGGGGTTTGGGAAGGGAAAGGGGTGGGGAAAAAAGGTTTTAGTGGAAAAGGAAAGGGAGTAGTAGAAGAAAGGGGTGGGGAGTAGAAGGAAAAAGTAGTGGGGGAAGGAAAGGGGTAGTAGTGGGAAGAAAAAGGGGTGGGAAAGGGTAATTTGTTGGGGAAAAAAGGTGGGAGTAGAAGAAAGGGGTAGGGAGTAGAAAAAAGGGGTGGGAATTTGAAGGGAAAAAAATAGTGGGGGAAAGGTGGGGAGTTTTGAAGGGGAAATATAAAAGTAAAGGAAAAGGAAAAGGGGGGGAAAAGGGAGGGGAGTGGGGGAAATAAAAAAGAAATGAAGTGGGGGTAGTGGGAATTTGTAATTTGAATGGGAGTGGGAGTGGGGGTAGTGTTGTGGGAGTGGGATTTGTAGTGGGGGGAAAGGTTTTGGGGAGTGGGGGTGGGAGTAGTAATGGGGGTGGGGCGCCAGCAGCGGGGGCCCTGCCCAGTCCGGTGACCCCGGTCCCTGCCGGGTTATAAAATTTATAGCGGTTATCACTCGGCCAATTAAGCGACGCCGGCCCCCCGCCGACCCCAGGGGGCCACTAAGGGTTTGGGGTTGGCGACCGCCGCGGGGTGGCACGGCTGACGCGACCTTGGGGATGTGGTGGGAAAGAGCCGGGAAGATCGTAAAGGCCATGTGTTACGGTAGCCCATGGGGGGGAAGGGGCTGCTTCGTGACGTGTCGGCACAGGGGAGAAATGGCTTTTGGGGGCGGGACGTCAATGAAGGGGGGGCGGGCGAATAGAGGGGGGGTTGGTGACGTCGGAGGGGGCGGGGGGGAGGGGGGGCGGAGGGGGGGCGGGGGCGGCGGGGGGGGGCGGCGGAGGGGGGAGAGGACGGCCGGGGGGGCGGCGGGGGAGGGCGGCAGAGGTGTGGCAGAGTGAACAGTGGAGGGGGGGTGATGTCCGGAGAACATAGAGGAGACGGGGGGGGTCGAAAGAATGGGGCTGCGGAAAGAAAAATGCCGCGTAATATGAAGGACGGGGGAATGGAGAAAAAACTCTTGGTGAAAAAACGTGCGGACATGTTTGGATTGGCTCATTTCTGATTGATTGATTTTCGTGTTCCCGGGCCTCAACTGCTTTTTCCATTAGTCCCTTTGGGATAGTGCATGTTTTTTTTCTTCTCCGGAAAGGCAGTGATCTTCCTCAGCGGAGGCGGGTCCCTTTCCGACCAAATCGGCTAGGGGGGGTTTCCCAACCAAAAATCTCCCCCCAGCGGGGCCCCCAGCCGGGGCAAGCTATAAGCTCCCCCCTGGTCTCCGGGGGAAAATGGGGGAGGTTTGGGGTATTTTGTGCAAGTGTGTGTGTACGGGGGGATGATGGGACAAGGAAAGGAAGGACAGATCGCGCGCGGTCCCGGCCCGTTTTTTGGGGACTGCCCCCCCATTCGCCTGGTGTTGATCGGAGAAACCCGGAAACTACCGATCCGGGCTGTTGACCGGAATTCCCCCTCCAAATAAAACAGAATTCGGCCCGGGTGAAAAACTAGTTCGAAAATCCTTTCCCCCTCAGGACTCGAAGCTAGAAACCCCCCCAGTCAAAACGCCACAGTGACATTAGTTGATGCACTGAGCTACCCTCCCGGTACAAAATGTAGGAAAAAAATTTCAAAATATGTTTTTATAATAAATTGGTATTGGGAAAAAGATAAGAATATGAGGCAAAAGTGCAGAAAATGGTTAATATGTTCTATCAAACTTTATCTTATTTATAGAACATCCCACAAACAGAAAAAATAAAAAGTCAAATTTCCATTACATTAATAAAAACTTTTTTAAACAAATTTTTTAAAAAAATTACTTGGTTTATGGGTTAATTTTTAAAAAGAACATTTTATTTTTAGAGCAATGATAGGTTTGTACAAACGAGGGAAAATCAAGGGGGATTTAGCACTAATGTAGTATCCTCTTCGAAGTGCTGACGTCTGTGACAACCAACATTTCTCGGGAAAATTTGGGGAACCCTAGATAAAGAAACAGTACGTCACTGATATTTCCACAATTCAAGGTAATAGTCTTAAAGGTCACGCGCCTTGCCACATTGATGCAGTGCAGAGGAAATTAACCCAAACTTAAATTAAGTGCGTGGCCACCCCTTCACGTGGGGCATCTCAGGTTTAAACAGGCAACTATGAATTTGTCTTCAAAAAAAACGCCGATTTTTTTAAAAATTTTCGGGAAAAATTTATCATATATTTTTTCAAAACAATTTCAAGAAATTTGGGAAAAATAATAAAAGTTCACAAAAAATGGAAAATGTAAAAATACATAAAAAAATATTAAAATATACCTTTAGTAGTACAAAATATGAAACGAAAACTTGTTTTTGTGTTAAGGTTGCCATGTTCATCAAAAATTAAAATTTTGGGTGCTCATAGAAAAAAAATGTAACTACATAAGAATGGACTCCCCGAGGAGGGTAGCGTGGTTGGGAACGGTGGGGGAGCAGCAAAAAACAAAAACCAGGCATGGAAAAACCATTTCATTTCATTTTATTTTTTTTGGAATTTTAATTCGAAAATCAGTCTCTGGGATTTTACCGTGTTTTTGGCGACCCAAAATTTAAATTTAAAAAATAACTTTAAATTTTAAAACTACTCAGGGTGAGAGTTCATAAAAGCCCCCACTTAGTTTTCCCCAAATCGGTCTGAAGTTCAAAAAACCAATTGGGAAAATTTTTTTAAATTTTTTACGGGGAACTGGGGGTTTTAGCGAGGTGTAAAAAGGGATGGTGATCGTTTTGTTTATGTAGTGATAGGTGATGGTTTGGTGGGGGTAAATTTTAGAGATCTTTGGGAAGAATGGGATTAAAATATGGAATATGTAATTCTTTGTGTAACTGTAAATTTGAAACGAACCATAAGGCCGAGTAACTTTTTGAGTTTTATTTTGAACTATTTGGATTTTTTTTTAAAATTTGGGATTTAACCAGATGGAAAACCCGCATAGGTCAATAATAGGGCGGAAAAAATTTTTTTTTTATAGAGTTTTTACATTTTTTTAAAAGATTTTTCTTTTTTTAATTAATGAGAGGTTTTAGTTGGTGGATCTTTATGTTTGCTTGATGGGTTTTTTCATTGAAATGGTATTTCTATTGAAGTTTGATCAAGATTTAGGCATGGAAGCAATGCGGTAGGGGGATGAAGAATCTTCCGTTAGTTCGACCAAGGAAGGTTGGGAAAGGGGCGCGTTGGGGAAGATTCGAGGAAACCGATTGAGAATAGCGCAGAGCCAGCTTTTTCTGGGGGCCTCTGAGGCGACTCTAACCGGGGGGGTCCTAGGGGTTTGATTTCCGATGGTGGGGATTTTGGGGCACTATCTACCCAAACATGTAGGGAAATTCCCCGGCAATGCTGGGCTGGGGGAAAATTTAGTGGGCCCGGGTGCTCTAATATAATTTTTCTTGTTTCCCCCTGATTTGTCCGGGGGGAACAGGCGAATTATTTTAGCAATTTCCGAAGGGGGGCCACGGACCCTCCCGGATCTTTCCTTCTTCGTCTCTGTTTATTCCCTCCTTTTATACCCCCACTCTTACATGTATGACACTATCACATATGTGGGGACCAGTCGGGGCACAGAGTTACTTTTCTTGACATGTGTACCCTGGGTAAAACCGGAAAAAAACCCCCCCAACCCCGCATGTGGGCCCCGCCGGAAACTACCATCCTGGTAGCAACAACCACCGCCACTTCCCCCGGATAATTCCCTTCACTCACTAACAGGAAAAAAATAGACACTTTTAAAGATTTGATGATCCCAATCAATCGATCAATCAATCAGAGGAATGTCGGGAAAAGTCGTGACCCCCCGCCGTCAAACGCCATTGACGGGCCCGGCGTGTGGTTTTATTTGTTTTCCTTCCCTTTTTTCCCCAGCCCGCTTCATTGGAGGGGGAAAAGTCGACGTCGCATTACAAACGACAAGCAAAAGCAAGTTTCCATGCCCCACTCGTGTTATCTGTAGGAAGCGGACGGTTCAATGGCAACTGGATGAGCAATGGGTAGGGGTCTGTGGTGAAGGGGCAAGGTATTGGGGCGGACAAAAAGATTGGAAATGACACAACGATTGGGAAAGGGCGAAAAAATTTGGGGGGGGCGATCAACGGTACAGTACAAAGCGATCAGATGAAATGGGGCCGCTGGTGGGGATTGGAAAGGGGATGATATTAAAAAAAAGGGTTTGATAAAAAAAGGGGAAAATAGAATAGGGCTATTGGAAAGAACTGGACAATTTGGGAAAGGGGCGCGCGATGGTGTGCGGTAGGTTGGATAACGTAATTTAAAATGAGCGGGGTGGTTAAAACTGTGAATGGGAAGTTTGGGGGGGGAGGGGGGGGGAACGGCGGGGTTTACCACAGCGACGTGCGTGTATCACCTGCCTTGCGGAAACCCGGGACGTTGAGGGGCCCCCGGGCCCCCTTTGGTCGGTCGTCCCCCCCCTCAACTTTGCCCCCGACAAAGGGCTGGCCCCTTTTTTGCCCCCATCGCCCCCACGCTGCTCCGCTCTTTTCTACGACCCCCCCGCTCTCCCCCGCGTCCCAATGTTTATGACTGGGGTTTTTGTAAGTCTGGGGGTAGGGGGGGGGAGGGGGGTTTTTTCCCTTTTGGGTGAGCCATGGTCAGACTGCTCCCTTCCACCGGTACCTGATTTCAATTCCCCCTCCCTTCATTTTGATCCCACAAACCGATAAGCTTTATTTTCAATTTATTCCTTTTTTCTGCTTCTAATTCCATTTATAAAAAAAAACCAATACCAAAAGAAGGTTTCATTGTGACTAATTTCGTAATTTTTTTTGATCTACGCATTGTAAAAAAAAGTTTTATTTATTCTTTTTGCCGTTTCTATTTCCCGGGGTCTTGTAGCGGATCCGGCCCATCCAACATACGCCACTGCAATGCCCCAAAATTTCTTACCTTTCTTTCTCAACGGCTCAATTTCATACGTTTTTAACCCAGTAGATTCCCACCCAAAAACTGTTTCCTCCTATGTTGCCCTCAGGGGGAGATAAGCTCGTTTCAAAATATTCATCATTCCGGGGTCCGGCCCCCCCTGAGGGGTTGTCCCAAAAAAGAACAAGGGTGCCACCAAAAAAAAATTAATAATCAATGTGACCATTAAACGGAAATTTTCGTCCTTTTTCAGTTTGTTGATTGATTTTTTTGTTTTCCGGGCCCTCAAAAGTTTTTTGGGCATTAGTCCCCTTAGTGGAGTATGCTTTTTTCTCCAGAAAATGGTGATCTTGCCCGCTGGAAAGGCGAGATCGGGGGCCGAACCGTCTGCTAGTGGGGCCCCCGGGACTCTCCCCCAGCAGGCCACAGTCCCAGCCGGAAAATTTTGGTTCCTGACCGGTCTCCCCGGAATTGTGGCAGTGTATGCATGTTTAGTGTAAGGGGTGTGTGTGTAAGGGGGGATGATAAGACAAGGGGAAAAGGGGGAAAGGGCAGATCGCGCGCGGTCTTTGGGCCCCTTTTGGGGGGAAAAACACCCGGCATTTGCCTAAAAATTTACGGAGAAACCACGGAAAATACCAATCAGAGCAGACGGTCGTAGAATTCTCCTCCAGACAGCGACTGAATTCAGCTAGCTGAAAAGGTAGTGTCGAAAACCCCGCCGCGTCAGGACTCGAAGTTAGGATCTTCCGGTCAGAGGTACTGGTGACTTTAGTTTGATGCACTAGCTCCCGCTCCGGTCATCATCTTGTCAGTAACCCTAATGGAATGATACGCTCCAGGTCAATGCGTAACTTTCAAGTAGATGCATTTCCCCAACCCCGTCACCAATGGAAACGACCCCTGGCTACACCATGAATCCGGTCAATTTTCAACAATGCGACAGCGGGGCGTTTATCCACCAGAACATTGATAGAGAACTCCAATGAAACTGATGGGAAAAGACCTGCAACGAACGCTGTCTAAATAGTAACAGTAACTATTCAAACCTTCCCCAACTATACAACGTAAAACTTTCCCATAGTTTTTGCTTTCTCGCCGTACAATTACCTGAAGAACATCCGAACCAAAAATTCCACTATTATTTTTACCGCCACAAGCATTCTATTGAAATCATATTGAAATTAACAATAAAACCTCTAATAAATTTATACAGAATTGAAGACCAACAAAATAAATTCACATCCGGTCCAACAAATTTCCGTAGAAATAAAGTATTCCACGGGAATTTAAAAAATAACTATTCCTTTGGTGTTTCTTTACAAAAACCCTCAATGGTCATTAAAAATATACAACCATCAAACACAAAAGAACAAAATTTGGAGACAAATCACGGTTTAAGTCAGTCAACGAAGTCACCAGACTAAAAAAAGATAATTTTATTCCCCGTTGTACCAGTAGAGCTCAGTTGCATAGACCAAAAAAATAAATCAACATCTAAATCAACAAAATCAACATCTTTGGCAACAAACAAGTTAAACCTGAAAAGAAGGGAACCAACGTGCCCCTAATTTATGCTTGAGATGCCTAGATATCTCGCATACCGTAACAATACGATTGCGTGCGCAAATTGTGACGAAGACCATTTCATAGCACAATGGCTTGCCAAAATTGAAAACTTAAAAATAAAAATTGGATTAGGTCGTAGGTGAGATTTCCCAGTCAAATGAATGCCCATATTTTTAAAACCAGTGGTGCTACAACACCCCTATACTTTTGCCATGATTTCTAAATTTGCAATTTTAGAAAATTCAGAATTCAACGAAAACGAGATATGCGCCTTCTTTTAAGTGTTCCCTTGTTCTATCCTGAAGCAAGTCTCTGCTCTTCGAAAATATAATTTTCTCAATTTTTGGGTGAATGTCTAGCTGATCTAGTAACTATACATTCTTGTAAATATGAAGAACTTGGGGCTGTAACAATATGAGGGAAACGTCGAAAAATCGAAATATTAATATTTACGAATAACGAGAGGTGCGGCGGCGGACGAGGTTTATTTTGATACCGCTCTAGGCCCTTAATCAAATAAGGATAAATGTTTGCAAATATAACTTTGCTAATTTTTCACTAAAAGGGGCTAAGAAACTAAATATTAAACACCCTAAACTTTTTTACATGTTTCTTGAAATATTTTTCACAATTTTCCTAAATATTCCCCGGAAGTTTTTAAAATTTCTAAATCGTTGCGGGCTCCCGTAGTTTGCCTGCTATTTCCTGAAAACAGACGTGGCTTGACATGAGCAAATTTGTGATTAAGAAGCACTAGTTAACAACTATCTAAAGAGCAAATGCTGAGGCTGCGTAGATTACTTGGCTCTTGTAATTTCTCGTCTAGTTATCCCGTCACGTTGCATTTTCTGCTGTGGGAAATGAAGTTTTATCTCGTTGAAGCGTGTGCCGAGTGAAAGAGGTGAAGCAAGGAAGGGAGGGAGGAAGGAGGGGGAGAGAAAAGGAGAGGAGTAGTTTAAATGGGCGTGAAACAGTAAAATCACAGTTTAAGAGTGAACATATCTGGTTAAAAATTATTTCCTACAAAGAACGTTTCATAATTACTATACGTTTCATTCATAAGTTCGTTCCCTTCATTCATTCGTTTATTCATTCATCATCATTCACTCATTCATTTACCAGTAAAATTCGTCGCTCGCGTATTACAACATACAGGTTTTTTTATTGATTGGGAACTCTTCTTACATTTTTTATTAATTCTGCACTTGTTGTTGGTTGGGTTTCCTTCAGTATTTACGGAACTAGTGTGCTTTTCTTATTGTTTTATTGGTAGCTGTCATTCATTATTTTTGATAATGATATTTTTAATTAATACATTTCTCTTGGATTCAGAGATAGAACTGATACCTTTGCTTATTTTAAAATTTTTAAAAATAATGTTTTTTTTTCCAACTGACCCCATTTAAAATTTTTTTTTATTTTGTTTTTAAATTGTAATTTTAGGCGGTGACTATATTTTGTTGGTTTCATGGGGGATCAAAGAAAAAAAAATTAAAGTGGTGCAAATTTTAACCGTCAAATCACCCCTAGCGCCAAAACCAAACACATGATTTTTTTAAAAACACGTTCGCCGCCCCATCTGGGCCCAATTGGAGGCACGGAATTTTGGGAAACAGATGTTTGGATTTTTGGGTAAAACTTTTTCCCCAAAACTTTAGTAAAAGAAAAATTTCTAAAAAATTTCCCAAATTTTCTTCATGGTCTGGAAAAAAGCTTTTTAAATTCTGCATTTCCAAATTGAAAAGAAAATAATTTTTTAAAAATTATAAAATCGTTTTAAAAAAATAAAAAAAATCTTAAAAGTAACGAATAATGATTTCAATAATTTCGCAAACTTTAATAAAAATCTAATTTCCACTAAGTAATTCCCAATCAAATAACAAAAGATCATTATTTTTCCCTTTTTTTTTTTATAATTAAATCTTTTTACAGTTTTAATTTTATTTTTGAAATAAAACCCAAAAAAGGTGTCCTTTATTATATTTACTTTTTGGTTCATTATCCTACAAATTTAATTTCTATTTTTGCGACTAAATTGAATAGATTCGCTTTTTAATGAAGTAAAATAATGTTATATTTCGAGGAATTTGGGATAAATTTCTAGTTTAAAAAATTGACTAAAATCGTTTTCAAAAATATTTCACAAGAAAAATTTAAAAAACATTTTCTAACCTGAAAAGTTTATGTAAAAGGCATTCAAAACAATAATCTCCCCCTTTTAAAGGTGCGTTGAGAGGGCGTTTTTCCCTTTCCCTTGCAGATAAGTGAACTTGCTTTAAAGGGAGGTATGCAAAGGAGGTAAGCCATTACACGCTGAATACGGGGCTTAGTTTTGGGAAAATAAAATTTTTAAAATTTCGTCCCCAAAAACGAATGACAACCACCTTCTCTGAAAAGGCTGTTCCTTCCTTCGCAGTTGGTAAAGAACGTGCCCAGGATCTCCCCTTTACGAAAGAATCCATTTCCGACTGCAGACAAAGACAAAACCCCAAACCCCTCCAGCCTCAGGAAGCCAACGGGAAAAAAGGAAAGGCGCACGGGGCCACCTCAGCACAGGGGCCCGCGTCCTTCCTCCCCAGCGGTAATGAACGTAAAGGGCTCACGCTCAGGTATGCGCTGGCAGGGGCTTTTTTCCTTGGCCGAGCAAGGTCCGTGTTCGGATTCAGGGTCATCTATCCCCCGAATCCCAAACCCAGACGAGGGATTCTCGAACTTTTCCCGCGGGGACTCGTGGCGCACGCAACGTACATAATCCCCCAAAACGTCATGGATCGTTTCCAAGCGGAATGACCACTCGCCAGTTTGGTTTTGGCATTTCCGGCCCCAAAAACCCCTGAAACTATAGTATGTTTTTTACGACAAGATTTATTTTAAAATTATCTTTATAACGTAAAGGGGGCTTTGGAACATAATCCAGAATAATGCACTGCCAAATCTGTGAAATATAAATATATATTTTTTCATAAACTTGGTTAAATTTTTTCAAATTTTAAATTTTATTTTAAACAACCGTTTGGGGTTACTTAAAATTAAATTTATAACATTTGGCATATGGAAACCGGTATTAATGCCATCTCATGCCCTATCCAAGAAAATTCATATATAGTGCCCGAAAAATCAAAAAGGAAGATCCTTTTTTTCTAAGGTACTTTTTGCACTCGGGGTTTTTTTATTGGGGTTTAAAAAATGAGACAAACATATTCGTTCAAAATTTTAATTTTCTTTTTGGGGAAAATCCATCAAGCCGGAAATGAAAGGAAAAGAAGATCTGAACAGGCGATTAAACATCCCCCTGGATTGGGGGCAGTCTTGAACATGTTCGCGAGAAGCCTTCTCCATTCCCTCTTATATCTTTGTGAATAGATTCTATGCATTATTACATTTTTAATATTTGAAAACATATTTTTGGGAATATCCAGTGCTTTCTACCAAAAAAAAGAAAAGAAAAGCCGATGGCATATCCACTGGGTATTGCCAATATTTTTTAAACTTTAATTATACCCCCATCTATCCTGGAAAATTTTTGGGAAAATTAGGTTTTTTTCAAAAAAAAGGCCCTGCTGAATTACTATCGTTTATTACCGTAATCTTGTTTGGAAAACTCTATATTCAGACAATTTTTCTTTGGAACCCTTTGAATAAGTTTCTTGACCATATTCAAACTGTAGTTGCAGTATTATTTCATAAAAATAATATAATACTAATTTTATAACAATAACAATTTAATAGCAATAATTGTTTGGGATGTCACTTAGGAGTTAAGTAAACAAATATTACTTTACGATTTGTATTTTTTATTATTTTTTTAAAATTTATGATAAAATTTTTGAAAATCACGGACGTATTTGACCTTTCATCGAGGGGACAACCCTTTTTTAAGACGAGTTTTTATGACACATATTATGTAAATATTACTTTATATACAATTTGTAATGAAATAAAATTGCGTAATCCAGTCCCGAAGATGTAATATTTCATAAATATTTATTCATGTAATGTTAGTGAATAGTCATCATCTCTTTCAAAAAATTAAAAATATTCATTTTTTTTATTATTGGAAAATTTGCTTTTTCAAAAAAATAAAAACCCCGCTTGTGCGTTCCTTCTAGGGGGATCTCAACAATTCGCTCCGCGTCTGCGAAAAGGTATTTTTTTATTTTTCTTGGGGAAGTTGGGGGATTTTTCGGGTTGGAGGAAAATTGTGAAAATAAAATTTGTTTGCAAATTCCCGCAAAAATTTGGGTCACTTTCGCCTACGTGAACTTATGGTAATTAAAATGATTGTATTTTTCATGCTTTTTTTTTCACTCTTTTTAAACATTAGGTTATAAACGAACAAAAAAATCCCCCCAAAACGTTCAGGAACAGAATCCTTTGGTTTTTCTCCAACTTTGTATGGCCCCCCTTTTTAAAAAAAGACGGTCTTTTACCTAATCTACGAGGCAAAGGGGTGTTGGGGACTCGTGGGGGAATTGCCCCGGGGCCGGTGGGCAAAAACGATCCCGAACAGTGTGTGTTGAAAAGGCCAGTAAACGCGATTTTATTTTTGGGGTTTTTGGGCCGGATTTCGGGGAAAAAGCCCCCCGTGCGTCGGGGGGGCGCCCCTTTTTGTACTCGGGGGCACCCCGGGGTGGGCCAGTCGCCCCTGGGACAAATTTCCGGACAAAGGCGCGTGAGATGACGTCACGGTACAAACGTTGCTATGCTAAGGTGGGTGATAAAATTACGCTGAAGATGCGGTGACGTCAAAAACTATTGCGACACGGCATCGATCATGCAAAAAAATAAAGGGCGTTCATCCAATTGCTGTGGAAGCTGGGATTAATGATGGCAAGATTGATGATAATCTTAAATTGAAAATTTTCCCCAGTAATGTTTATGTAATTTAGGTTGCAATTATTTCTGTCGTGATAGCGTGGGGGGAAAGCGATGACTCGACACCAAACTTGGGATAAACGTACACAACATCAAAAAATGGCCAACCCTTTCTTATAAAATTTTTTTTTGTTCGTAATTCGGGAGCAAGATAATCCTCCTTAATTTTTCTTGTGAAAACGCATGAATTTTTTGTTCTCATTTTATTTTTAAATTAATTATTTTCAGTTAAAAAGTATTTCATTTGTTTTTTCTCTTGGGGATTATATTTGGGTTTAATTTTCTGTCCAGAACAAAAAATTCCATTTTTTCCCGCCGATCCAAGTGAGGGAACAGAATTCTCTTGGTAGTTCATATTAGAATGAGTGTGAATGATCCCAAACCCGAAAAACTTTTGTATTTTTTAAATCATTAAATTTTAATGTTTTTAAATAAATCATAAAACCAAAACTAGTTTCAAAATCCCCAATTTGGGGATTTTTATAAATTAAAAAAAAAATTTTTTTTATTTATTTATTTATTTATTTTTTATTTTTTTTTTATTTATTTATTTATTTATTTATATTTATATTTATTTATTTATATATTTATTTTTTTATATATTTTTTTTTTATTTATTTTTTATTTATTTATTGTTTATTTTTTTATTTTTTATTTTTTATTTAGCAAAAAGAAAAAAGAACTGTATGTGACGTATGGGGAAAAATAATCTGCCCCTTTCTTGGTTTCAAACCCCACCCCAAAATTTAAAATTTAAATGTGAAAGAAAAAAATTAAATGTTGTAATAATTTTAAAATAATAATAATAATAATAATAATAATAAAAATTTTATAAAAAAATAGAAATTAGTTTTAAAAACCAGATATTTTCGTTTCCGTTATGAAAACCTAGAACGGTAAACGAACGCAGTTATTTTCTGTATTGCTAAAAAATGAAACTCCCCCTAAGCTTTTTACCGCTACAAGCAATAGGAAAGCTCAGAAAACGTTCGTAAGTGAAGCTCATTTACATCCATGAACAAAAAAAGGGGTCATCTCAACTTTTGCTCAAAGGATCAGGAAACTGGAAAAATCCGTGACTTGGTTTCCCCGGAAGCTAAGACATTATGAATACGTTTTTGAAGTACATTAAAAATAAAATACATTATAATACATAGTACATTATGAATACGATTTTTAAACTGGAAAGGAAAATTTTGATATAATATCATTTCTTTTTAGCGAAAAAGCCAACATTGGCTGGGGTCTAATTTACCTTGAAATATCAAATTTTTCGAAAATAAAAAAATTAAAATTTTTATTTTTTTGTTCGTTGATGGGATTTTTATTTTGAATTGTTCCTAAATATTTTTAAAAAAGTTTTATGTAAATTTTTTTCGAAAATGAGTTTATGTTTGAAATACGTAGATGCACCCCCAGTATATTTTCTTTCATTACGTCAACTGTAAGGCGAAAAAGAAAAAATATAACTTGCACAACTACAATAGTGATGAATTTTTTTAAAGGGTCTTAAAATTATACACATAAATTGCAATTTTTGTACATATATATATATATATATATATATATATATATATATATATATATATATATATATATATATTTTAATTTCTGCATTTTCTATGGTAAAAATTTGTAAATTGGAATCAGGTAACAAAGAAAATCTCTATTTTTATGTATTTGTGAAGAAAACAAAATTTTTCTCTACCGTTGATAAGTAATCGCATTCTACTGATTCTTTTTGTAAGTGTGAAACTAGTTTTAAAGGGCAAAAAGTTTTAATTCATCTCACTATTGGGGAGTTGAGGTCATCAGCGTGAAGTAAGAAAAGGTTTTTTCGAAATACACGCCCTTTAAAAAACCAAAATGCTTGACGTGCGTTATCAAAATTACTTAAAATATTTTAGTTAATTTTTTTCCCTCATTTATTTTTTAAAATATTCAACTCGTAAATGGATTCCGAGCTTTTTGGTAAAACCGTGAATACATCATCCCCAAGAATGTTTAGGTTATGCATTTAAAAACATGACCTGAACAAATGTACCAGAAGTCATACTTGTAGATATTTTAACACACACAAAAAAAAAAAAACAAAGCAGATTTCGAAATCGTATAGTTTATCTAGAAGTTGATTTGCCGTACAGATTATACAATTTTTCGTCAGGGGAAATTAAATTTTTTTCCTCAACCTGCCCCAAAATTGAGCCCCGGCTGCCCGATTTTTTTCCCCCTTGGGGGGAAGCAATCACCTGTTTCTCCCTACCATCAGTGACCAGAATAAATTTTTTAAGAAAAAAAATGGAGTTTTTTGGCGCGTTTTGAAGATGTTTTTGGGTTTGGTTTTTCCCCTGACGTAAGAAAAATTCTCCGTATTAAAAAATAATGAAAACGTTTCACATTCCCATTTCCCGATTCCGCAGCGTATTTTGTTTCACTTTAAAATAATTTCCTAAGATGCTGAATAACCTTTTTTAAAGAATTTCATTCCTTCAAGTAGGGGCGACAATGTCTAAGATGGTTGGTGTGAACTCTGAACTATACCCGGAACGGGAAACTCTGATGTAGTTAAATGTCAACAATAATGCTACTCACTCCTGAAATTAATCTGCCCCAAAACCTTGTTCAATAACCTTAAAAAATACCTCAGAAATCGGAAATTCCCCCGGGGAACCGATTGTTTTTTCCATAAGCATAAAATACAAATTTTTTTTTTTAGTAATCTGCTGGCAGTAAATTTTCCCTTTTCTTTTTCAAAAATTTAAAAATATTAACAAAACTTTCCCATTTTATATTTTTAAAAAAATGTTGCATTTTCATCTCGTGTTATTACGATTGATCGTATGGGGAAAACCCCCAATTTTTGTCTTATGTCTCACGCCGTAGTCGTGCCTTTTCTCCCCGGTCGGGGGCGGGGACCTTCAATCGGGCCCAGGCGGTCACTGTCGGGAATTCGTGCCTCAATTGCATAAATTCCGTGACTTCGCGGAGTATAGTTTAGCAATTCGGCTAAACGCTAGTTTATTTATTGTATTAGAAGTTTTTTTTTTACTTTAAAAATATGGTACTAACACAAATTTTAGACAAAATGTCATTCAGAAATGTTTCGTTTATTTTGTGTATATGTTTTATGTATATATATATATATATATATATATATATATATATATATATATAAAAACACACACAAACTTCCCCAAATTTCCCAAAACGTTCAGTTCAAAATATTTAATGCTTTCATGTATATTTACACAAATATAATACCGTTCTTCCCAAAAATGCCCCAATCCTTCTATAAACCAATGCTGAACAAACTGAAAAAAATAAACTCTTTCTTAGAATCGGTAATCAGTTTGTTAACAAAAACCCAGAAAGAAGCGTTAATGTATGAGCAATTAATATTTTTTTCATGATAAGTATCGTTGACACGAAACATGCATACGAAAAAAAGTAAGTTTTACATACAAAGAGTTCGCGATTCATTCCCTGAATTATTCGAGAAAAACTAGGCTATACGGTTTATTGATTTAGTTTTCCACGCTCTGCTTCTCTCATTCAAAAATGGAATTACAATCGTTTCGTTTGTTTCTCCAACCTTTTTTGTGCCCGTCCCAGAATAATAAATGCTTTTGGTCATCTTCAAATGTGTACGAACATAAATTTTCCCCTCGCAATATCATTACTTAGCATCTGGCGGTAACCAACCGAAAAGTAGTGACGTCAGATTCTGCACACAGAATTGGTATTTAGTAACATAAATACAAAAGTGAGTTGAGGTTCCCCTGAAAATACATAAAAAAGACAAACAAATTTGCTCGAAAAACCCCAAAATCACAAACCCAGAGATTGTGGATTATATTAAGCAATTGGGATTCAGACCTCCAATTTGAAAAGAATGGTCAAGGATCAAAAAAGGGGCAAATATAAATTAAGCATACAATATAAATAAACATCTTACCCCAAAAACAGAAAAAGACAACGAACTAAATGAAAAATCGGGTGATTAAATTCGGAAAATCCCCAAAACTCGTAGAATGGGACGCTTCACAGACACACTACTAATGCTCTGCTACTAATCAACAACAATTTATAACACACCTGGGGCCCTTTTTAAATTTTTATGTTGCATTTTTTAACCAAATTTTTTAACCAGGTGGGTTTAAAAGAGTCTACTGTCAAAAAATTTAAAATGTGTGGGAAGGAGGAAGAAATGTTTGAATGCTTTATCTACCCAAAAAATATCTATCTATAAAAGGGAATATCACAGGAATTTTGAATTTGTAATTCTGCCGTATTAAAAGTATCACAAATTCCTTCTTTCATTTTTTATAACATAATTTAAAAAACCCCCAAATATTTCCAGTTTTAAGGAAATACTAGAATCCGGATGACTTTTTGGGCCCTTTGAGTCTTCCAATTCGTAAAATGGAAAACGAAATAAAATTTGAAAACGTGGGATAAACCCCTTATTTGGCTTTTTTGGGGAAAACGTGGGGGCGAAAAAAGATCTGAAAGGTGGCTGTTCAATCTGTTCTAAAAAAATACTTTTCATTTGGGTTTAACGTTCAAATCATCAACTCAACATCAACATGAACTCAAAAGTTTTTTTTCCCCCCCTTTTCCCAAACTCTCCCTTCCCTCAAATTTTATCTCCTTATCAATTTTTTTTCCCGATTTTTTCTCTTTTATTTCCTTCCTAATTTTTCCTTAAAATGAAATTGAACGAAAAAATTATTTGGATTTACTGCAACAATATCGCTCTTTATATATATATATAACACCCCCAAAACTTCCACTATAAATCGTTATCATTATAACAATTTACAACATCATTCCCATTTGAAATTTTTCCAAACTGATTGTTTACCAATTAAAGTATCACGGTTTGCATTTCACTAAAATTTTTTTAAAAAAATTAAAAATTTATTATTTTAAAACAATTTTTAAATTGTTCATAAATAAAAAAATTTATATTTTTTCGATTAGGTGAAAATGATTTATTATTTCTTTAAAAATGTATATTCCGTTTCGTTTAGGGTTCAAGTTTTACTGTTTAACAATTAAATGAAATGGGTTTTTCTTTAGAAAGTAGAAAAGGGGTTAAATTTTGGGAAAAAAAAGCACGAAATTTTGAAAAGAAATTGTAAAAAAAAGGAAAATTTGACTTAGAAGACCCTTGAGGTGCAACAAGTTGCTGGGAACAAAGAAATGTAGAGATGTATAGAAAGAAGGTTAATTTCTGAAATATTTACGGTGGGAAGGTTTTGAAATGGGGGCCGCAAAATGAATCCAGCATGACGGCCCGTGGGCCTCAACGGTCCCAAAAAAAACGTCTAAATTTTTCAGTTAAAAGCTGGGCCGACATCAGGCTTTTGAAGAACTCCTGGGCCGGCTGCTATGATCGGTAGTTTTCCGTGGGGTTTCTATCAGTATCAGGCGAATGATGGGGAAGTATTTTAACCAACGGAATACGGATTATAGATCTTCCTTTCCCCATCCCCGCTACCTTTTTCCCCCTTAAACACACCATCGCACACTACCTCAATAGGGGGATGGTCGGTTTTAAAATTTCCAGCTACACTGCCGCCCGGGGATACCTGGAGGGGGGCCAAAATATCCTGGTCGCCATGTTATTCCGAAGGTGGGAAGGGGTTTTAAGTGTGTAAAAAGAAAATGGTATGACAAAAAAAGGGAAAGGAAAGATCATGCTGGACCGTGGCCATTTGTTCGGGTACTGGTCCGGTATTTCTGGTGATCGGTGAAACCGGAGCAACTACCGATCATTGGGCCATCTACCATCTACCTACAATTTTAATAAGCAATATAATTTATCTTGGTCAAATAGATGTTTTTTCTTTTTTAATTTCGTTCCTTCCCAATGAACTACCTAAAATCTCCCAAAATTTAAAATTTTTTTCTTAGAATCCTCTTATTAAAAAAAATCAAATAAAGCCTTGAATCGAAAATCGTAAATTTGTTAAAAAAGATATAGTTTCTACCTTCTTAAACAATTCAATAAATATTCAAAAAAAAAAAAATCAAAAATCGTATATCTAAACGCTCAAAATTACTTTACTTTTAACCTCAGATCTGCCCAAAGCAGCTAGTTTTTCACTTTCTAATACAGGTAGGAGATAACCGTGAACGAAATTAGTAATGGTTTTTTTGAATCCCTTATAATAATATTCAATAATTATTGTTTTCAAAATTGAAACAGATTTTCTTCCAAATTTTTTGAAAAAAGCGTTTTTCAGTTTATTTATTTTTCTTTTTGAAATCATATCTTACAGAATACAGTTCAACCAAAAAACAATAGATTAAAACAACCCAAACCCAACTAGATATTAAATGACAAATGGTGTAGAATACAGACAACGATGCTCAAATTGTAAAATTACCTGTAACTTTAAACTGAAAATTAAAGTATAAAATACGTGTAGAATATTGCTGAAATTTAAAACAGGAATTACTACTACTTTCTGCAAATGCTGGGAAAGCATTTTCAAGGAAAACAGCATGGGGGCTTTTACAATGATACATACAAAAAACATGACAAATATTTTTTTAAAATTTTTATTTTTTTTAACACGGGTTTCCCCTTAACAGAAAATCAAATATTTTAAACGCTATTTGGGTAAAAAAAAGAATTAGAAAAAAAACTTTTTTTTATTTTTCAGGTTTTTTTCTTATTTTAACAGGTATTTAAGTGTCTACAATCACAGGCAATTTTGGAAAGTTTAAAAAAGGTTGAAAAGGGGAAAAAAGTTTTTGAAATAATAAAAAGTAAAAGGGTGGGTTTTTTGTTTCTTTGATAAATGTAATTTTTTTCGAAACTTTTATTGGAAAAAAATTAAAGGGCTAAAAATAAATCCGGGTGGTTTAGATGAATTTCCCGATTATTTATTAAAAAATTTTTTTGCCTGCCTTTTATTCCTGTTTATCCATTTTCTCTTCTTTAGTCACAGGAAGTTTTAAAAAATTAGACGTTTTAGAAAAACCCCCCAAAAAAAAATTTTAAAAAGATCCTTTATTTTCTTTTATCAGTTTCCTCAAAAATTTAAAAAAAATATTTTATACATGAATGGGAAAATTTTTTCAGAAAACATAATTTTTATACTCTCAACATGAAAAAAATAATTTTTTAAATTTTAATTTCAATCTTTTTATCATTTAGAAAGTCAAAATCTAAAAAAATCCATTTATTTCTTCTTGAATATTTGCTTCTTCAATGGTTAAATAAAGCACCTTTGGATTATCAAATTTTTTGTTTGACTTATTTTCCGATTCTCTGTCAATTGTGCGGGGTTTCACTCTGGGGTCTCTCTTTTCTTATACATGGAAACGATATTTTTATCCCTTTCCCGTCCATTAGAAGAGGAAGAACAATTCTTTTTTCCCATTACACCTTTTTTTGCAAAAAAAAAAAACAGTATTTACTTGAATTTTTAATTGGTTAATTTTAAAAAGGTAAAACATTTTTGAATCAAATAAATATCTATATAACTGAAAAGAGTATACATGAATTATTTAATTTTGTTACATTAAAAATTTATCAAATTCGGGCATCCTTATTTACGTTGATCGTGTATTTCGCGAATGTATGTAGAAATTCCCCCTGAATACCCCAAAATATTCAGAAATCCCCAAAATTGGTGTTTTGCTTCTGAACAAAAATTTTTCCCGTCATTATCGCCTTTTTTGAACTCTCGTTTAAAGTGGTAGGGAGGTCGGAGTGTGATTTGCTATTTTGTTTGCAATCAAAAAAATCAAATCTGTAGTTCGTTTATCATTCAACTTAATTTTTTTTTAAAATTGGGGCAAAACGTCTATTTTCGAATGTTATAACCTCTTTCATTTTTCCCCCCGAAAGTAAATCAGTTTATACTGTTTTAAAAAAAATCAAATCAATAAAAACAGAAACAATGGCAGTGAAAACCCTCCCCCGACGGGCATGAAAACCGCCAGCCTTCGGGGGACAGGACGCCCGCCAAGCCCGGACCACCGGGGGGTCACCCCGAAGTGGCGTCGAAATGCATCGGGAAACCCGTAATTCTTTCGGAAGGAGACCGGGGCGTTTACGCCCTCGAAGCATCGCCACTGGGCCCGACCTCCCCCTGTGCTTTTTGCGAGCGCCCCCAACGGGGGGCCGCGCCGGCCGCGCCAGTTTCGGCCTCCGTGAAACAGCCCCCCGACGGCGATGGTGGTTTTGGGGAGGGCCCAATTTTTGCCGTGATGTTGGCGTTGGCGGCGGTGTTGGCGTTGGCGGCGGCGTTTGGCGTTGGCGGCGGCGTTGGCGTTGGCGTTGGCGTTGGCGTTCCCCTTGGCGTCGGCGGCGGCGACGGCGTTGGCGCTGGCGTTGGCGTCGGCGTTGGCGTTGGCGTTGGCGTTGGCGGCGGTGTTGGCGTTGGCGTTGGCGTTGGCGTTGGCGTTGGCGTGGCGTTGGCGGGCGTTGGCGTTGGCGTTGGCGTTGGGGGGCGGGCGTTGGCGTTGGCGGCTTGGCGGGGCCCTGGCGTTGGCGTTGGCTTGGCGTTGGCGTTGGCGTTGGCGTTGGCGTTGGCGTTGGCGTTGGCTTGGCGTTGGCGTTGGCGTTGCGTTGGCGTTGGCGGCGGGGGCGGCGTTGGCGGCCGTTGGCGTTGGCGGCGGTGTTGGGGCGGCGGCGGGTTGGCGGCGGTGTTGGCGTTGCGGGGGTGTTGGTTTGGCGTTGGCGGCGGTGTTGGGTTGGCGTTGGCGGCGGTGTTGGTGTTGGTTTGGGCCCGGGTGGGCGTTGGCGGCGGTGTTGGCGTTGGCGGGGTGTTGGCGTTGGCGGCGGTGTTGGCGTTGGCGGGGGTGTTGGCGTTGGCGGCGGTGTTGGCGTTGGCGGGGGTGTTGGCGTTGGCGGCGGTGTTGGCGTTGGCGGGTTGGCGTTGGCGGCGGTGGGGTTGGCGGGGGTGGTGGTGTTGGCGGCGGTGTTGGCGTTGGCGGCGGCGTTGGCGTTGGCGGCGGTGTTGGCGTTGGCGGCGGTGTGGCGTTGCGGCGGTGTTGGGCGGCGGGGGTGTTGGCGTTGGCGGCGTTTGGCGTTGGCGGCGGTGTGGCGTTGGCGTTGGCGTTGGCGTTGGCGTTGGCGTTGGCGGGGCGTTGGCGTTGGCGGCGGTGTTGGCGTTGGCGGCGGTGTTGGCGTTGGCGGCGGTTTTGGCGTTGGCGGCGGTGTTGGCGTTGGCGGCGGTGTTGGCGTTCGGCGGTGGGCGTTGGCGGCGGTGTTGGCTTGGGGCGGTGTTGGCGTTGGCGGGGTGGGTTACGTCAGTAATGGAGACGGTGATGGAGGTCGGGTAGTGATGGGATGACGCCGCAATGACGGCACTGGCGACGCTGGGGTTTGGGACGATGGTAGTGGTGGCGGTAATGAGGCGTTGGGGCGTCATTGTCGGCGGTGATCGCGGCGGTGGTGGCGGGGGTGATGGCGCCGGTGACGTCGCAATGACGGTGGGTGACGTAGCGACGGATGTTTGGGGTTTTGTGGTGGCGGTGAAGACGGTGGTGAAATCGGCGATGATGGCGGCAGCGACGGGGCCGGCCGGTCTGTGATGGGCTGGTGATCCTGGGCGCTAATGGAAAGCTACCGATGGATGATGGTATTGATGGCGAGGAGAATGTGATAAATCGGCGGGTGGGGCGATAATGTGACGAAAGGCGGGGTGAGGGAGGTGTTGACGGAGGGTTTGGGGGCGGGATGACGACGGTGATGTTGCGATACGCCGCTATGATGCTTTTTTGACGCTGGGGAAAATTGTAGAAGGTGATTATAAACTGCTACGGTGACGATAATGATAACGATAAAGATAACGTTAACAAGATGGATTTTTCTAAGGGGGCCCTTTTTTAATTGAATAATTTTATTAAAATACAATTTTTTAGGAAGGGAACATTAATTGCCACAGTTTAAGAGAAAATTCCCGGGTATCGAGTATCATTTAAAAAGGAAAAAGAATTACATTTAATATTTTTTTAATACTATTAAACATGATAATAAACGTTTTAACAATATGTTGACATGTAAAACTAAAGAAAATTTATATGACACCCATAAATGGAAAAAGCCCTTTAATGTTTGTGGACGTAACGGTTTGCGTGGATTCTTTTTTCTGCTGCCATCAAATACACCAGATCATTATATCCTTGATGAGCAGATGGAAAAAAAAAGTAAAGAAAAACTCTCGGCTTTCGGGCTCGTGGATGGCAGGCGGGCGTCAACTACTTGAATCATTGATCCTTCGCCAAACGCTTCCTACTTCCCCTCAATCAATCCTTCCGGCTCATCCCCAAATTTTCCCCCTTCTAAAACCTCTTTCCCCATAAACCCTTTTCCCTCCTCCATAAAAACCTCTTCCTCCTCCTAAAACCCCTTTTCCCCCAAAAAACCCTTTTCCCCCTCCATAAAACCCCTCCCCCTCCATCAAACCCTTTTCCCCCCTCCATAAAACCCCTTTTCCCCCCCATAAAACCTTTTCCCTCCCCCCATCAAACCCCCTTCCTCCTCCCAAAAACCCCTTTTATCTTCCTCCATCCCCTCCTTCCTCCATCAACCCCCTCTTCCTCCCCCCATCAAACCTCTTCCTCCTCCATAAAACCCCTCTTCCTCCTTCATCAAACCCTCTTCCTCCTCCATAAAACCTCTTCCTTCTCCAAAAAACCCTTTTCCCCCCTCCATAAAACCCTTTTCCCCCTCCATAAAACCCTCTTCCCCCCTCCATAAAACCCTTTTTCCCCCCCATCAAACCCTTTTCCCCCCTCCATCAAACTCTCTTCCTCCCCCATAAAACTCTTTTCCCTTCCCATCCTCTTTCCCCAAAAACTTTTTCCCTCCTCCATCAAACCCTCTTGATCTTCCTCCATCAAACCCTCTTCCTTCTCCAACTAATTCTCCCCCTCCTACCCCCCTCCACCCACCACCTCCCCCTTCCTATGCTTCTTTCCCCCAACCCCCTTTCCCCCTCCCCCAACCACTCTTCTCCGCGCACGCCCTTTTTTGCACCCCTTCCCGCCGCGCGGGCAAGCACCCGCGCGCCGCGGCGCGACGGGGCGGTGCGGGGTGATCCATGCGCGCAACGCCCCGATCACCCCGCCCCGGGTTCTGTACGGGGGGCGGGGCGCGGCGGGGAGGCGGGGCGGGGACATTTCGCCGGCCCACCGGCCCCCGGCCGCCACCCGCGCCCCCGCGGCGCCACGCGCGCAACGAACCGCTACGCTGCGGGTCGACCTGCGGCGGAGGATGGGCGGTGCGGGGACCGGCCGGCAGACGGGGGGTGTACTTTTCCTCTTTTTTCTTACTTTTTTGGTTTCGCTACCGTCTTTAGAAGTATTGTAATGCAACGCGGAAAGTGCCTTTTTTTCAGAAAATCTCGATTTGGGCAAATCGAAAAAAAATAATCGTTCCGTATTAATCCGGCGGTCGGTCGGTGGTCGGTCGTCGGCGGGCCGGCGGGCCGGGTCGGGGCCCGGGGCAGGTCGGTCCCTCGTCCGGGCGGGCCGGGGCGGTCCGTCGATCCCCCTGGGTCCCCGTCAAAATCGATGTTTAATTGCTTATCGTCAAAAAACGTGGGCTAAATGAAAAAAAACCGTTACCAAAAATTTTTGGGGATTACTCATACGTTCGATTATTCGTCCTATAACCATATTTAAAAGGATTAAAAAATTACGGGGAAAAATTTGATGACAATTTTCTGAACAAACAACTTTGACACTGTTACTGAAATTTTTTATACGCAAGCATACGATTCAAAGCTGACCAATCTATAAACAAAAATTCGAAATAATTCTTGTTCGGTATAGCTTTAACAAATAGGGTGGAATCGCGCTCAAGATCATTTTTTGATTTCCTTTTCTACTACTCCTTCCCCCGCCCCTCATCTCTTTCTTGTTCATCATATATGAACTTATGTTAATATGTGCAAAACCCTCCCGTATATCGAAGTGCGTGAATCGCCGCGCGCAGTTGTCTTACAGCTGTATTATTTTACGTCACTCTGGCGGAACAAGACCTCCTTCGTATTTGAGATATTTCCGCTGTAATCCATACGAAACAATAGTGACTCAAATTTCATGTCAAACTGTGTATGCAGCATGATGAGTATTGCGAGTAAAAATTGACTAAGAGCCAGAAATCATTTGAAAAGTAATGCAATTATCAATAGAGGGTAGACGAAAAGGTACAGATAATTACTTGTGTTTAGGTAGTTCTGAAACAAAATAGTATGTACAGAAATGTAGTATGGAGTCCCAATCCTCTGAATGGATCTCTCCCGACTTTCGTTACTTCTGCTTCAACAATTATTGATAACGAAACTAAATAAAGTTTCTTACCCAATGCAAAGAAATTCACTTTCGTTTAATTTGAGTAACGACACGAAACGAAACGAAACTGTCCTCAAGGATCTGTTCTTCTGTAACGAAACTAAATTCGCACAGACTTTCGTTTCGTTACTTGTAAGGAAACTAAACTCACGCAAAAATAATTTTGTTACAGCGGCGCAGAAACAAACGTATAGTTTCATTTCTGTTGCCATCCTTGGTCAGGAAACTTCAATGGCCCACCTCCGTTCCCTCTCACCCGCTGCTCGCCTCTCGCCGGCGTTCTCGCCCCCCCCCCCCAGCCGTCCAGCCGCCCCCACCCTCACCCCCACCGCCTCCCCACGCGCCCGGGAGGGAGGAATAAAAGGGCTGCTCGTCCTCCGGAATTAAGTTTTGCCTGCGAAGAGTCGCGAAGGGGTTCTGCTATGAGGTTCCCTGTGGTGAGTACTTGAATTGCAGATGATGCTATTACTTATCATTTTTCTATACAGGAGTCATTGTGATCAGACTTCAATCTTTTTGAACGGTTCGCATTACAATGCAGTTGAATGAGCATGAGGAATGGGGCCAATTGATAAGGATTCATTTATATTTATTTGTATTTTTCGAGATGTAGAGGAAACTTTTTTTTTCAAGTGGAACTAATATATATTTTAAGTCTGTCATGACGAGCGTAAAAGAGGGAATCCAATGATATTCATATTGTCATATGTTAGATTAGCATTTTTTGAGTAATTGTGATTTTTTGTGTCTCATGTTTAACGGATATTTTGAATGTAACTGCCCGCCACGCAAGGCCACGCAGCGCTCCACCAGCAAAGGCGCGCTCGGGGAAGGGAAGCTGATTTTAGTATTTGAAGATACGATAAATATTGCAAATATTCACAAAACTGTTGCAGTTTTTTCCTGACCTCTGCTCTCCATCCCTCCGCGTTTTCTGATTTTTTGTCTTTCGTTGATTGAAGGAATTGAAGGATTGAAAATACAGGTTTGTCAAAAGTATGTATTGTAATAAAATTGTTTATTACTTCAAATTCATTCAAAGGGTTTTATATCGCAGGATGTTAATGGGATCTTGAAACTAAACACAATAAGGATAAATCATTCAGATCGTACAAAGAATATTACACATTTTGAGCAAACAATTTTAACGTTAATAAGCATATAATCATTGTTTAGCGATAGAAACATAGGGATAGTTATTATCATTATCTTCCTGCATTTTTTCTTTTCATAAGGTGTTATTATATTCTCATTAACAAAAAACTATTTGCTGGAAATATGCAATTTCCTTTGTACAATCTGAATAATTTATACTTATAGTGTTTAGTTTCCAAGGTCCCATTAATATCTTGTGGAATGACACCCCTTTAAATGAAATTATAATAATATTTAAATACATACTACTTATGACAAATCCGTATTTTAAATCCTTAAAAAAATCTGAAAATGCGGAAGGATGGAAAACAGAGTTCAGGAAAAATTGCGTTGCGTGGCCTTGCGTGGCGGGCAGTTAGTACATTCAAAATATCCGTTAAACTTGGGACGCAAAAAATCACAATTACTCAAAAAAATGCTAATCTAACATATGACATCATATCATTGAATTTTTTTACGCTCGTCATGATAGACTAAAAAATATGTATTGTTCCATTTGAAAAACCAAAGTTATCTCAAATATCTCGTAAAATACAAGTTGTAAAATATAAAGAAAATACACGTGTCAATTAGCCCCATTCCCTCATGCACTTTTGTGAAAACTGCATTGCAATAACATGAATCGTTCAAAAGTTACAGGAGGTGCTAAAGTTACGTGACTCACTCTGTATATCAAACGAGGGAAGTAAATAATCATATATTGACGTTAATAGTGTAGTGAACAAGTGAAAATCATATTGAACTGAAATATGTGATTAGGGATGTGGAGCATTCATTGGATAATGAAAGCATTTCCGGTATTTTCCACTATTCACATATTAAAAGAGGATTTGATGAATGAATTACTTCAAATTTAATACTAAAAATGAAATCGAATTTGCGTTAGTAAAGAAGGTATGATTCATTTTAGCGATTACGAATTATCCCAGTTTGGTCAAATATTACAATATATTTTCATTTTCTCTTTTGTTTAGAAATGTTCCCATTCAACAATTATTTCTTATAAACCCATGTATATTTTCTTCTGGTGTCATATACAGTAAAACCTCTTTATGCCGGCCACCCAAAATTGCACATAAAATTGACGTCTTGAGAAGTGGTTGTCATGGAGAGTTTTCCCTTATTAGTATGTATTCTGAACATGGATGTGAATAATACATACATACGTACATATATTATGTATTTATTAGTTCATTAAATAAAAACTATAAATAATATTCAATTCATTAACATCCAAAAAACTATTGTAAATATTATACTCTTACCTTAATTTTTATTTATTTTGACCATAAAATCTGATACAATTTTCTGATTCTATTTCTTCACATGTTCAACCACAATAACATTTTCATCTTCTTTGTCAATCTTACCTAACATATTTATTAACTTGTCAGTTTTCAGTTCAGTTTCCAGTAACTCTATGCTTTCTGACACTGAAGAGTGCAGCAAGTAATAATAATTGTTCAACTTGAAAACTTTTACTTCTCCGTCACTTTCTTCATCGTTGTTGACGGGAATAACTTCCGAAACCATCCCTAGTTTCATTAACAGCGAAACAGTCGACCAACTCGTCTACATTATAAACGTAAACATAAATCTGACTTTAGCCAAATCCTCGATAACTTCCATTCTTCTGTCATGCATTGCTCCTTCAGGTAAATCAGCCCCTTCAAATCCTCAGTTTATAAAACAATTTCTGATTTCTTACATTTTTTCTTCTATTGTATTCATAAATATAGTTTTAAAATTGATCTGTCAACTCGTGACCTTGAAGGGACTTACTGTTTTAAGCTGAGTATAACATGCGGAAGTTCATGCACGGATACAATAGTAGGTAGATCCGGAGTAATAGTTATAGATGTCATAACGTAATTGATGAATCATAATCATAAAAATAAATGAAAATATTTGTATCTATTCTGAAACATAATTACCAGTTTTTATAATTCTGAAGACGACAAAAATATAGATGTTTAATGTGCCCTATGTGCTAGTAACATGTAGTATAAAACTTATTTGTTCAGGTAAATCAATTCATCATAATGATATATATATATATATATATATATATATATATATATATGTATGTATGTATATATATATATATACATACATACACATTGTAGATTACTGTATATTATTGTACTTTTTATTCTTTCAACCTACCTCAATTACTAAACACTTTCAAACACATAATAATTTCTTGACACTTTGTATATAACACGGACAAAAGGCAATGCATGAACATTGACATTCTTTACTACTTCAGTTACAGCTTTTCAAATGTTCACCAGGAAATTACATAACTCATTCAAACTCCAAATGAATTCTCTACTAATTCTGGACATTGATGAAATCAGTAGTAGATCTCAGACATCATCCTCTGGTGGCGCGCAGCTAAACTATTGGCATTGATGCACTCTTGAATCTGTGATACATCACAGATAAGCTGGGCGAAAAATGACCAGAAAAGTAATTATTTTGAAAATATATTACTGTTTATGTTTTTAAATCATAGTCTATAGTACTCCAAGGCTTTAAAGGATGCTAGCACAAAAGTTTAATCGGCATTGGTTCAGTAGATTCAGAGATTACCGCGCTGTAAGACAACGCACTTCTGTCTTATATTAGTATATATTTGAAAGTTTGTCCTTGAAATGACATGGAGCATTATCGACGAACAGAAAAATCTATTTGTTTGTATGTTACATTTTGCTGTTCAGTTTGTGCCGCCATGTGCAGCCAATTTCGTATGTCATCCATACTTTTTTGCCGGTGTGCCAGAATAGTGGGTGTCGGTGGGCCACTTTCTCACCGTAATATCGTCATTTTGAAGCATTGTGAACGCAATGCGTGGATACCAATAGGTTGCTCCTTGCCCCCAACGAGCTAGAATATACTTCATAGAAAGGCTGAGGCCGTCCTGGATGGCCGAGATGGCCTAAGAGACCGACTCAGCGTTTCGGTCCGAAGGGTCGCGGGTTCGAGTCCCGCCTTGGGCATGGTTGTTTGTCCCTTGTCTTTGTATTTGTGATGTCGCGAAGGGCCTCGCGTTCTGCTGACCCCAGATCAGAGGAGCCCGCAAGTGTGTTGGTGTCTAGTGTATGGTCGAATATGCGTCCCATCGGGACGCAAAGGGTAACCGGTGTCGGCTGGATAAAACCTAGAAAGAAGAAAGGCTGAGCCTATAGTTTCAGCGCTCTTGGTAGACGCTCGCCGAAGTAGGGGCCGCCATGTAAGGTGAAAGGTGCCTGAAGGTGACGAGTAGAACCGTTCGAATCGACGTGTTGTTTGTCCCAGACCTTTCTATATTCTTTTCTTTTCGTTTATCTGTATTTAAATTATATTGGTAGTTATAGTTACGGTTCGTGGTTTGCTAAATGAGGAAGGCTGAAAATGAGTCGAATTGAATTCTTTTGCACTGCATGCTTTGCATTTCTATTTATGATCCCTTCCAAACATGCCTAAAGGAGTAGCGTTCCTACTGCCTATTGGGGAAACTAGTTGATGCGCAATGCTACTCGCTGCGCTGCATAGTAATGCTGTCTGGTGAGCATGCTCTCCTTCAGATAATAGGACCCACCCTTGAAGGCTTCCTCACTGCAGCCTTCGTCACTGCAGCATTCGTATCCGTTTGGCGTTTTTTTCTCCTAATATTTGCAGTTTTGGAAACCATCTCGGATGAGCATGATCGATGCCACCGCGGCCTACCATGGTGATGTCGATACGCAACTGGAGAGGATCAACGTATACTGCAGCGTTGTCTCAAGGGTAGAAACGTGCCACGCGCCGTCCTCGTCGACGTGGAGTGGGAACAATGGACGCTGTCGAGTGCGGCCTCTTGGGCAGACTTTTCCCGCCCCGACAACTTCGTGTTGCGCTGAGTGGCGCCGGCAACGACGGGGCCAACTGCACGGAGGGTGCAGGCTGGTGGACGCCGTGCTGGCCGTGGCTCGAGGGGAAGCTGCGATTGCCTGCAGAATTTCAGCCCCGGCCTCTCTGGCTCGGCATGGGTTCCGGCATGGGTTCCGGCATGGGTTCCGGCATGGGCTCCGGCATGGGCTCCGGCATGGGCTCCGGCATGGGCTCCGGCATGGGCTCCGGCATGGGCTCCGGCATGGGCTGGGCATGGGCTCCGGCATGGGCTCCAGGGCCCGGCATGGGCCCGGCATGGGCCCCGGGCATGGGCTCCGGCATGGGCACTCTACCCAAGATCCACGAGGAATCCCCCGACCGGATCCATGAAGACGTATTCGCTCGTGCCATCCCCTAATGTACTTTGTCGAATGGATTCCTAACCATAGGAACCAACGGCCGACATTGCGACATTGCCCCGCAGGATTCTCAAGATGGTCGCCTCCTTCATGAATACCACAGACATTCAGGAAGTTTCCAAGCGCATATCAAAGGTTCACTGCAATGTTCAGTACAAGGCCCGAAATCTCGGCGCCACAAACCATTTTTCTAAAGGCGACAGTTGGAAGGGATATAGATAATTTTGCTGTTTAAATTTTAAAAATAACTCTTATCATTAACAGTAACTGCAAATTCAAAACTTGTGATTCTCAGTTGTATTGGCCATGAATGCTGGGCCATCTTGAGGCTCTGCGGGCAATGTTCGTAAACCGTCTTCATTATTTAGGAAACCGTTCGACAGAAGTAGCTTCTTGTTCCTATTCTGACGTTTATGATGGACTTAATTTCGAATGCAGCAGTTACAGAACTGCTGAAGTGATGTTTAAGAAAGAACTGAAAGATATAATAATTCAAGTAATGTAAATTCTATTTTTTAAAATTATTAAATTGGAAAATTACTTTTATTTCATTTGGGTTGTAAATAATTAATATAAAATATCTTCACAAACTAAACATAATTATAAATCTTTTAAATTGTAGAATGTTAAAATTTTTACAATATTTTAGAATAAGTCAGGAATAATTTGGATTACCAAGTACTAGAAGGATGGAAGATAAGGACTTTGAGGAACAACTTTCTTTCCTTAGCGTACGATGTACGTATCAAAAGGATAATAAAGATTTAAAAAAATTTATAATTTGTAACAAAATTCAAAATCAAAATATTACTGGGGGCTACAACAATGTATACGAAAAAATCAGAAAAAATACATAAAGAAACTATGCAGTTATTTTCAAAGTATATTTAAATCGAGGTGATTTAATGGCGTGAAAATGGTTTTTATTTTAACTCTATCCCAGCTGTAAAAAAAATCTGAAAAAATACATAAAGATGTGCATTAAGAGGAACGTTTTTCGAGCCTGTTTCATGGTTCTAAGACGGTTTAATTTTTATTTTTTTTTAATTTCAATTTTTGTGTTTGAATTTTTGCCTGAGAAAATATCAAATATTTTTCTGATAGTCTAAATTGTTTTCTGATATTTTTCAGTCAGATTAAATAGTGTTAAGTTGCCGAAAAAAAATTAAATAAGATTTTGGCTGTATAAGGGTGTGGGTGGTGGAACGGGAACTAAGAAACTTTTCAAAAATATTGTTTTTGTTAGAATTATAATGTAACCACTCATGTCATTTAGTTTAAGGGAACGTTTTACCATCTTATCCGGGGGGTACTCTTTGTAGATAAATTATTTACACTTTTATTCTACGTCGCCCGTCGATAGCAAGGCAGGTGAATTCGTAGGCTTTCGCGGCCAGAGTCATGTAAATGATCTTGGCTGTCCAGGTGACGCCGTACACAGCCTTCGACGCGGCGTCATCTGGACAGCCAAGATCATTTACATGATAGCAAGGCACATCCGCAGTCTTGTGTGCAAGGGTAGGCGAACTGATTGCAATGTTTTATGGCGCTGTGAATCGATGCTTTTCGAATTCCAAACTGTAGAAGAAATATTCAATTTTGACATAGCGAAACTATCATTTTTATCGTTAATGTTGATATTTATGCCTGCGTTCGTCTTCCCAAAGATCATGTATTGCTGTAGCTAGCCTCTTCCCGTAACTTTCCCGGAACGCGAAGGCCATCTTCCCAAAGGGCAACGGATGAAAGGGCTCCGGGAGTAATATTGTCAGCTTCGTTTAAAATCACATGTCAGAAAGTCTAATTTTACATTGAAATGACGGTCAAAACATTAACATATGATACGTTGTTGTTAATGCGTGTTCTTTGTGTGTGAGGATCACAAGTGTTCCTCTTTTAATGATCTGTCCATTGTTAAGTCAAGGAACATTTAGTTCCATTAAAAAACATGAAAGATGTATACATTACTCGAAAACTAAAAATATTTAAAACAATATTTCTACGGCACATTACTTGCCCCATTAATAGCATTGTTGAACGGAAAAACATTCCAGTATAGTGAGAAGTATGTTGCAAGTTGGTGGACACCTGTATGACTGTATTTTTCGTATCAAGAACCACAAGTATTATGATTACTGAACGTGTTAGATGAAATAATTTGCTACTTATAGAAACGAAATGTATCCTCTTTTGCCATATCAGGGGTCCGCAAAATGAGTTTCCTGAAAAAACTGAAACTCGCTGACTTTTCTCTAAAACTCGCTGACTTTGTGGCAGTATTACAAGAATTTTTCTTTACTATAGACATAGTATGGCGTGGCAGTAAAAATTGATAGAAACATTTTAATTTCGTAGGACTTTTAAAATATTTACCAATTGTTAGTTTTATATTTATTATGTATTTACAACAAAAATAAAACACAAGTAAATTTCCAATTTTATCTGGATGTTGAATAATAGTTTACATTACTTGTAAATTATTGATCATTAAAGACCAGATCTCCATGTAACTACATCTTTCCTTTGCTAACTTAAATTTGGAAGAAACCGGGATACGGGGGGGTTTTTTTAGTGTTGGGTTTTTTTTCCAAATGCATGTTTTGGGGGAATGCTGCCTCAAAATGGCACATTTTGGGGTTTTACTGGACGAATTTGCAGTATTCATAGTTTTATTACATGAAATATAAATCTTTTATAAACTTGTTTTAATTTACCTTTTTAACGGTTATATTTAAAAAAAAGGTTTTTAGGACTTAATCCCGCAGTGCATTCTGGTGGTCAGTAAAACTCGAGTGCGGTTTAATATGTATCAATTCTGCATTTTGTTGCACTATGAGCTGAACGTCTATATCAGTCAAGCCAAGTAACGGGCCAAGGTAAACAAGCTAACTAGAGCTCGGGCCTCCGTCCAGAGAAATTGGCGCGAGATTTAAAGACGGTAATCAAATAGCTCCAGGTAGCGGTATGTCACTGGATAACTGATAGCACGTCTCGGAGACGTTCTGACAGTTATTGTCACAATATACCTATATTAAATGCCATTTTCCCTTTAAAACAAATAAATGAATTATTAAATTGAAATAATATATCAGTCAGATTTCAAATTCTCAATTGAGTGTAATATTAAACATTTTGGAACGAAAGTATCTTGATTTTGCAATCGTGTTTACTAAAGAATGGTTAACTAGCATTACCTTTCTACGGTCAGGTTAGGAGGTTTAACACATTCTTGTCCGTTAAAAGAGCTGTCCGTCCGTAAGCGAGCACTGTTAACTCATAGATACTTGTTAATTCACATTTTTTGCTAAGTACAATAAATAACTGAATGGTTTGAAACAGAAAACAAACGGAAACAGGGGGGGAAACTGCATTTAAACATATTCCTGCCCCCTTTAAAAAAAGTTTATACAATTCAAATTTAAAGAAAATAATCATGAAATAGTAAATTAGTAAAGAATATAATTAATTCAAGTTTAGGTTGTTTGATGGAACAAATCTGCAAACATATTTTCGAAAGAACCACTTTTTCGCGCCTCTAGCAAGCTTGCGTGTCACCCCTTTTTGGATTTGGTGGGAAATGAGAGGGGTTCAGGGAAGCGCTTCCAGGCGGGCAAGTTGCTCGTGCGGGCGCGGTCTATACGTGGCCGACTTTATGTATGACGCGCGTGTTCTATATTTTCCATGATGCCGATTGCCTCATTAAAATACTATACAATACAAAATAATACAAAATTCTACAATTAGAGACTATACGTCGTCAAAAAAAAAATAAGTTTATTAACAAAATCAAGATAAAGTATAATGAATTAGTCTTTTGCATTATATAATTTAAAAAGACTCAATATGCCTGTAACAAATAATTTACTTCGGGTCCCTGCCCCCATCTCGATAAGGTTTTTGTCCAGTTTCCTTGATCCATTGGGCAAATGCTGAGATGGTCCCTTGATTTGCTTCTGGACGTTAATGTAGCTTCACTATGCGCACGTTTTGTTGAACTTTCCTTTAGCTTGTACTGGTAGTAGAGTTTAGGGTGAGTTTCTATTTTGTTAACAATACAGAAAAATCAAATCTGTTTGTTCCTTTACCGTTAAAAATAAGTTTTCTATAATTTGCCAACGAAAATATCTAGTATTTGAAATGTTAATCCTTCGCTTTTTTAAATTTGTTGTTATTATTTTTCATCTTTAAACTATTAATAGTAAAATTGTTCGGAAAGGATTCTGGAACTCAAGAAAGCGTGCGCAGATGATTTTCTCCCCCATACGTCACATACAGTTTTTGACTAAATAAATAAATAAATAAATAACAATATCTGGAGGATTGCATTTGGGAGTAAGGACATGCGTGTTGCCACGAACTCTGTCCGCGGCCCTTGGTTGCGACTGTTCAGCCAACGCTATGTCCGGGGTGTATCTCCCCAATCAGATCATATATCCGTTTTGTCAGTCGTCGCTGAACCTACCAACACGAGATCTCATGCGCGAGTCACATTTGAAATTGCGTCCGGGCGCGAACCTTAGTGGGAAGCTGCACTGCGTTTCAAATTCATCGAATTTTCTGGGAAAAGACGTTGCCCTGCGAAATCAGAGAGAATGAACACGGTTTTTTACAGATTTTAGTTGATTGATTTGTGTGTTTCGGGGGCGTCAACTGTTTGGTCATTAGTCCTGTTAGTGTGTGCATGTTTTTTTTTCGGGAGATGGCGTGATCTTCCCCGCTGGATGGCGAGATCCGCACGGACCTGTCAGGTAGTTTCCCCAAACTAGGACCGGCGGCCCGCCCAGCTGGGACAAGCTATACCCTCGACCGGTCTCCCGGAATATGTGGTAGGTTTGGGGCATGTTGTGTAAGGTGTATGTGTAGGTGAGAGGGAAAGGGGTGGAAGGAAGGAGATCCCCGCGGTCCTGCCCGTTTTGGGAGGAGTACTGCTCCGGCATTCGCCTGGTGTTGATGTGAGAACCCCGGAAACTACCGATCAGAGCAGCGGGCCGCTAGGTTCTCTTCAGACGCGACTGAATTCGACCTAGCTGAAGAGCTGTGTCGAAATCCCGCCGCCCTCAGGACTCGAACCTGAACTAGGACCCTGGGTAACAAAGATTATTTGTTATCTTAAAGGCAATAAAAAAACAAGGACATGTAAGTAAAATCAATAAAAAGAAAAGAAAAGGGTGTTAAAACACACTATAAATAAAAAAATCAAATGTATAAATGCAAATTTTAAAAATGCAAAAAGCAAAGTATAGGACTTGAAACACCCTATTTTCAATTTAAACTACCAAAGGGGTGGAGCTCAATGAATAAAACTCTTTTGGTTTCGGAAAAACCGTTCGGGAAATCGCATAACTGTGGCTCTGAGAAAAAGTGGACTTTTTTTCTACAGTTTGTTCCCAGTTAAAAAACTTTATCATTGATTGAGATGGATCTTTCCCCCCTGGATGGGAGATCCGCCGCCATCTGCCATGCTGGTTTTAAACCGGTATCTCCCCGCGGGACCGCCCCAACGGACAAATTCAAATCCCGACCGGGCTGGGATTTTGTAGTGTAGTGCATGTTTGGGGAAATGCTGTGTAAAGGGGGAAATTGCAGGAAGGGGGGAAAGATCCGCACGGAGGGGGTTTTTTGTCGGGTCCCCGTCACTGGCCCGTGTTGATCGGGAAAGGGGAAAAAAAACGATGAGCAGGGGGTAAATTTAAACCCCAGACAGGACTAAATTACCGGGTGAAAAACTGTTCGAAAATCCCCCGAACTCCCTTTTGACCCCGGGCAAAACTATATGACAATAGTTGATCACTGAACCCCCGCCCCCGGTTTAAAAATAAAAGGGCAATTTTCAGTAAAAAAATTACTAATAAAAAACTAATTTTTCCATCTAAAATTTTTCACTTTCCCCCACAAAATTTTTAAACCTTTCAAAGTTTTTTTTCTAAACGAATTCGAATTGGTACTATTTTTGTTTCGTGGGTTTTGTGTGAAAATATGATTGTCTTTAGGGGTTTTGTGTTAGTTTTAAACCATCTTGTGGGTTTCTAAAAGAGCATTTTGCTGCTGCAGGTCATATTATATTTTTTTTGGGGGAAATTCTTTTAAATTTAATTTTTTTGAGGGAGGTGGAAACCCCCTGCTAGTCATCCTACTGGGTTTGGGGAACCCTCTAGATTGTGGTGGTGTGGAAATTTCAAATGTGTCTTTGACCCAAATTTCAAAGAAATGCTGTCTGCACAGGGGGTTTGGGAATAAAACCAAGTGGTGATAGCATGTGTAAATATAGGGTGACTCAGTTCCCTCAGGTCCATTTAGGTCCCTTTTCGGGGGGTGTTTGTAAAAAAAATATAGTTTTGAATTGTTTAAAATTTAAGTTTTTTGATGATCATTTTGAAAACAGCCTTTGGGAGTTTTAAAATTTGGAATAAATAAAAAAATTTAAACGAGTTAACCTATTTTTTTATAAACTAAAAATTTCGAGAATCAAACTTAATTTTGCGAAACAATTTTTCACGTCTCAGTGCTTGACATAAACCCCCAAATAAAATTAAGATGGCATTTTAATCCGTGCGAAAAACTTGGTCCGTCCTTCTTCTACCTCCCAGTTCCTTTTTGGCGGGTGTTCTGGTCTTTCCCTTTTAATTTGCGATGACGTATGGCGTGATAAAAATGATTATGCCCATTTGGGGATCGAAAGGGTCGTTTTTAATGATATACAAAAAAAATTTTTTTTAATATTTTAAAAAATTTTTTTTAAAAGAGAGTACTACATTGCTTTAAAACCATTTTTCATTAATTTCCGTAAGGGTTTAAAGGAAGAAAGGGCGCATGATTTTAGAACAATATTTCCCAAAACCAGGTTTTATCTAAAAATCTTTAAAAACACTGATATATCCCCCATCAAATACATGGTCAACAAATGGAAAAAAAAGTTTTAGTCGGGGTTTTGTAAAATTTTAATTTTTTTTTTTTACTATTTTAAATTTTTATTATTTTTTTTAATTTTTTATTATTATTATATATTTATAATTTTTTTTTTAAATCAAAAATTGGGTTTCCCCCAAGACAAAATCTGTTTGGGAATGTTTATGGGATACAAAAAAAATAAAGTCTACAAAAACACTTCCCCTTATTCTCAATTTTTAATCTTGCACCCATTTTACAATCTTTTAGTATCATCTTTTCTGGTTTTTTTTCCTCAATGGGGGAAATCAAACATTTCCACTGTCCTTTTATAATAGCCTTTTTCATAGTTCTCAGATATTTTTTTTGTAATTTATAATTTTTCCCGTTTTCTGATTTTTGGGCTCACAATTCGGACCGACACAGGAACTTTTCTACTCTTCAGTCTTTTTTATCCTTTAATTAAAGACGTGGTTCTATTTTCGTTTTTTTTTTTTCCAATTTTGATTTGTTTTTCATCGGAAGGAACTTTGCAATACGTGTTTTTTTTTTATCAAACAGCACAATATTAGCTTTTTTGTTAAACGTTCTTCATTTTAATTTTGTGTCCCAAAATTCTTGATGATTGCTGTACCCCCGGCTTACATTTATGATATTTTTTTTTTAACTAAATTGAATTTCAAATTGAAAAAGTTATTATACCCCTTTTGTCCCGGAAGTATTTTTCCCGAGGGACAACAGGATAAGACCCAAAAATTTGTTATTCACCCTTAAAAAAGATTTTTTCTGATTCTTTTTTTTTCAAAATTCTAGTATATTTTAGTATGGGGATCCAGAATTTTAATGCCCCAATTTCCCTTTTCCCAGGCATCATACGCAGTTTTAATTTTTTTGACTTAAAAAAAATTAAAAAAACGATTGGTATTTTTTTGCAAGGTTTGGGAACCCCTTTTCCTACATTTACCGTTGAAAATATTAGTTTTTAAAAGGGGAAAAGCAAAACTGGATAGACTCTTGGTATTTTGCATAATCGGCTTTTGCTATCATCCTTGACCAAGTTTTTTCCCGATATCCTTTCTTTTCACTTTCTGAATGGAAAAGAAACCTCAGTTTTAAAAAGTCCTGTTTAAAACCATTCTTTATCACCTCAGATCAATTTCCAAAATTTAAATTGTTTTAAACCCCATAGTTTCCCCGTCTTCCAAATATCAATTTATATCCTTTGTCGTGAAGAACTTCTGTTTCTTGGCTAAACTTTAAAGGCTGATTTTTATCTTTCCTTGATTATGTATTGGGGCATTGGGAAAAATACTGGGAGTTTTTTTTCCTTTACATAGTGTTTTAAAAAAAAATTCCTCCCGCAGTTTAGTGATATAACCTCTGTTAACAGAGGGTGGTAATCGATGCTTGGTGAGTGTCTTTTCAGTTTTCTTCAAAGGGTTGGGAAGTTCCCTCCCTTTTTTCACTCCCAAAGGAGTGAGCTACAGTGATTTGTCAGGGGGTTTATTCAGAAATTTTTTTTCATTTTTATATTCGTCTCACAGACCCATTAATCTACCCTTTCTTTGTATCCTTTTTCTGGGATTTGAGTGATTTTCCCAAAAGTTTAACCCTAGATATTTTAAAGTCTTTTTTTAAGGGTTTTGGGTGATAGTTCCCCGGGGGTTTAATTCTCCTTTGATTTTTGGGGTTTTCCACGTTTTCATGCAACATCCCTTTATCCAAAAGAAAATTCCCCAGATATCTTTTCTGAATTTTGGGCAATCCCCTTTTTCAGCTGATCTTTATTAGATGATATATTTAAAATGTCGATATAAAACTGGTGTATGAAATCTGGTTTTTTATATACAATATCCAAACCAGTTTCTCATCATTCTATTCAACGGAATCAAAAGATGCAGAACTTTTAAAAATTATTTTAAATTATTTTTTATTATTTTTTTTATTTTATTCCTGATGTGTAAAAAGGATGTTCCTAAGTATTATCGGTCAAATATCTTGCAGGCTTGCCGCGGCGTCCAAGTTTAAAGTCCTCTTCTGCTATCGGAGCTGCATTACCTAGACTATCAAGTTGCAGTCCAATTGCGTCTATGACATAGTCCCGAACTTTTGATTACCACTCCCGACAAAGTTCCAATTTATACTTCAATATTGCTTCCAGAAAATGTCTACGAACAGTTCAGAAGCGCGTTTCAGAGCAGAATGAAATCTTTCTGCATGATTCATCCCCTCGAAGACTTCGTAAACTATCTTCATTTTTTCATAACATTGTTCGTCCCTTCTCACCCAGCCAATCCATACGTTCGTTATATTTTGGTGTAGCTGACCTCTTAATGCCCTTTACAAAAACAAAGAAACCATTGTTTATTCCCGGTCGTTGCTAAGCTCTGGCTCTCGTGATATTTCGTAATGCATGTTCCACCTGTTGTCTCCAAATAAATGTTAATTTATTTTAACGCGTGACATATCGGTATGTCACAACTTCCCTCTCAAGCGTCATTTGGTTTTGCTACAACCTAACTAAATGACAAGACTAAAATTGAACACTTTCTTCTTGCTTCTTCACACTAAACGACATTAACACTTTACACTTTGCTGCACTAGGTCTTGTTTCTTGCTGCCTTACAAAACTATTTGCATTTTCTTTCGGAATGTACCAACAATAACCATTTCATCAAGGTATTCTAGTAACCGTATCTGCTAATATTTGCTCCTAATAACTTCATTGAATACATACATTAAATTAAACTCCTACAAACTGACAAAATACACATAATAACAAAACAATGGCAAAATAAAAACTATACACACAATATTTACAACTATTTCAAATCTGTTATGACAGTATATTTAATCATGCGTGTAAATCCCTCATATACAGCTTCATGTTCCTGTAGTTATATATTTCCCATTTGCCGTCATTTCATCATTCAAAATCGCGGCATTCTTGTATGCTTATAAATTCAGTAAGGTCCTTTATAACCAGGAAAAATTTATAAAATAGCTTCTTATCCACTGACGACACTTGAGGTACTCTAATAAACACTTCATCCCTCCTTGCCTCGCCTCAGCTTATTGTTTCTGTTTATCTTTCTTTTGGCTGCTGCCTCCATCAAATTGTCATAAATTATTCAGCGTATCTCTCATCATCTGGGTGTAGTCAATTTGCCTGTACGACACCCAGTAAAATCCAGTCTCGTGAATATCGAGCTTCTTTTACCTTCCACGTATTCATCTAATTTCGGCGAGGTTTTTCATGACGACGATGGTCTTACTATTGAGTTTCCTGCTTATCAACACAAAATCTGATTTATTGTCTTTCTTACAGACTATTTCAACGAGCACACTTGGTGTCATCGATTTTTATTGCTATACCATCCTCAAACATCGTGTTTATTTGTTTACGTACTTCGCTTTTTATATACATGGGAATCGGATATTGTTTCAGATTAAAGGTTCATATCCATCAATTCAATTTTAAATTGATATCCTTTTACCAGCTCCCTTGAACTTCAAAATATCTCTATATTCATTGGCTAACATTTCAATAGCTTCACTAGCATCTATTCCGTTTTCGTCGACCGCGCCCTCTGCTGCCGTGTAGATCTGGTCCCTGATATAACTGCAATTTGTTCCGCAATATCGCAAATACATATCTTCGCCCTCCTGATCTTTGATCCTAAACAATGTTGTTGCCTTTGTCACCTCGTAACAATACACTCCAGTTACCTATGTCGACCTTGGCGTCATACATTTTAGGCCATCAAGCCCCAAAATAATTGGACGAATCAAATTCTTCACTACAATTGCCGGGCGAATTGTGATCACTTGAACTTCCACATCCACCCAAATTTGCCGACTTCTCGTTTCGATGCCTTCCATTAGCTGTCAGATATCAAACTCCTGGTGGGTAGCTCATCAATTTTATTTCCCTTTTTCTTTAACTGCTCATACAATTTTCCGACACTGCACAAACATTACTTTCCTGTGTCAATTAAAATGTCTACAGAGTATATTCGAAATATCCTTAAAATTAAACACGTGCTATTCTCCGCCTGTTCGTCCGTATCTTCCCTTAATAAATCTTCCGCCGATACTTCAGTGCTGTTGCTCCTTAGACATACGCCCTCATTATCATCGCGAAATTTTAGGTTGCTTGGTATTACAAGCGCCGATGCATGCGTGGTATATTTCCCTGTAGACGCATCATGAATTCATTTTCTATCTATTTCAATCTTGTCATAATGTCCGACATATATTTCCCAGATTCAGATTCTTGCACCATTTAATGTTTTAGATCCTCCGGTATTCGTTTTTCTAATTTACAATCAATTAACTATGGTAGATTCTATGTTTTCAATTGTTTCGCCATGTTGAAGCGACATTGCGTTTAAAGTGCGCCTCTACACGCGATTCGACGATTGTCAACTTTTCGCATTGTTGGTCATGTAAATGTCCTAAATATCACAATGTTTTCATGAA